>JAMZAV010002453.1:0-312774 GCA_024449915.1 Sweltsa coloradensis
TTTCAGGTCAATGATTCACACCGGCAAAAACCCCAAAATTTAAAAAGCTTATCAGTTTCAAAAATAAAATAAATTAATCAAAACTATGCAATGCTCATGTTGGATTTCGTTGCTACGTAAAATAAACAAACCTTCATTTAAAAACAGATAAATCTTTTGCGTAAAAAATGTATAACTTGTTAGAACGCTATAATTACGTGTTGAGGAATGAAAAGTTTTCCTAACAATATCACACGTACTTGATTAAACACTCTATCAATGATATCAAATTGAATTATAAAAACACCAAAATGCACAGAAATGAAATAACATGTAGAACAATAGTGGCAGACATCTGTCAATGTCAAGTCACAGCCTTGTAACACTTCTTGCAGAGAAATTAAACCATTTAGACCCGGAGGATAGGGCTAAGATGGGGGCTGTACTGGGCAAGTACAGGGAATTATTCCTTGATTCAGAGGATGATTTAGGGTGTACTAGCATGGTAAAACACAGGATTGATACGGGGAGTGCAAGGCCCATACATAAGCCTCCCTACAGGATGCCGCATGCACTTAAAGCAGTCGCGGAGGAGCACGTGAATGATATGCTCCGGAAGGGGATAATTGAACCTTCCAGTTCACCATTTAACGCCCGGTGATGTTAATACCTAAAAAATTAACAGGGGCGGATGGTAAGGTGAAGTACAGGCTGGTTACAGACTTCAGGGCATTGAACCAGATCACTAAAGGGGACGCGTATCCTTTACCAAATATAAACGAAACTTTGGACAATCTGGGCAACTGTAAGTGGTACACGACCTTGGACTTAAGGAGTGGATACTATCAATGCCTGATAGATGATAAGGATAAGGAAAAAACAGCTTTTTCTGTACCTAATATGGGGCATTTCCATTATAAGCGAATGGCCATGGGTTGTCAGGGGCTCCAGCCACATTTCAGAGGTTAATGGACTGTGTGTTAGCAGGTTTGAAAGGGATAGAGTGTATGGTTTACCTGGATGACATAATTCTGTATAGTGTTTCGTTGGACGAACATATTCAAGCTTTAGCAAGAGTACTAGAGAGGCTCAAAGAAGCCAACTTGCATATACAGCTGGAGAAATGTGTATTCGCGCAATCTGAAGTAAATTACTTAGGTCACATTGTAACAAGCGAAGGAGTCCAAACTGATCCTAGGTTGACTAAAGCCATAAGGGACTATAAGAAACCGGAGAATGTCAAGGAGGTACGCTCTTTCATTGGTTTAGCAGGATACTACAGGCGCTATTTAAAAGACTTTGCGCGCCTGGCTCATCCCTTAACAGAGCTGACTAAGCAGGATGTACCATTTGTATGGACGGAAAGGCAACAAAAGCTTTTGAGATCTTGAAACGGGAACTGTGTGGAGAAAACAATCTGAGGTATCCGGTATTCACAGAACCGTTTATACTAACAACTGATGCAAGTGGGGTAGCAATCGGAGGTGTGCTTTCACAGAAACTGAATGGGGAAGAAAAACCGGTAGCTTATGCATCGAGACAGTTGAACAAGGCAGAGCGTAATTACAGTACTACAGATCGTGAGATGCTTGCGGTAGTATGGAGTTGTAGGTATTTCCGTGCGTATTTACTAGGTAATAAGTTCACCATATTTACTGACCATGCTCCGTTAAAATGGATGTTGAAGCTGAAGGAGCCTAAATCGTCTCGTTTTACTAGATGGATGGTACGATTATCGGAGTTTGATTTCGAGGTCATCTATAACCAGGGAAACAGAACGCGAACGCTGACGCATTGTCAAGACAAGTTAGTGCAGTTTAACGTAAGGAAGTCAAAGAATGAATATCTGCCAATAATAAGTAGGGACCTGATTCTGGAGAAACAGCAACCGATGAATTCTGTTCTAAAGTCATCAAGAACATAGATAAGCCAGAGTACGAGAAGCAGTATCAACTCGATCAAGAGGGTCTCTTATTTTGTTTCATCAATCAGTGGCGTATCCAGGAATTCATAAAGGGGGGGGTTCAACCAATTTTTTCATAGATGTGCCGAAGGCTAAGTGGGGGTCCGGGGGGCTTGCCCCCCGGAAAAAATTCTTCTTCAAGGTCGTTTTGGTGAAAATCTGTGCGTTTTAAAGCAAAGACCAACTTTTTATCTACTAAAATCCAGATTTTAATCCAAAAGTTTTCTATTTCAAGGTAATTTTGGTGAAAATCTGTGCATTTTTAAACCATCGCACCAACTTTTTATCTCAAATCATGTTTTTAATCTAAAAATTTTCTCTATCAAGGATAGGCTATTTTGGTGAAAATCTGTGCGTTTTAAAACATCAAAATAACCAACTTTGTATCTACTAAAATCCTCCTTTAGTTAGATGGTAATTTGTAGCTATTTTATTTTCTCCTGTACACTTTTTTTTTCAAAAGGGGGGGTTTTCTCCCCCCTCTCCCCCCCCTTGGATACGCCACTGTCATCAATAATGTTGTGTAACTGTCTCTATATTATTATGATTTTCCAATAAAAAGTTGGTCAGCAGTCGAATAAATTGGATTTCTCCCTCAACTTCTAAAATATTGTTTTTTCGAAGTCACAAATGAAAATTACCGTTTAATACGTGGAATAAAACAGCGTTTGAAAGTTTTTCAGACCTTGTGTTACTTACATAATGTAACATTTATCGCCATTTAAATTTAAATTTTTATCGTGGGAAACCTGTTATAGGGTGCAATTAGCCCCTCTTCAGGTGAACTAGGTATGTGCGGATAGGAAATTGTGAAGGGATGTCTGAGGGCTGTTTGAGAGGACTCAATCCCTTGCATTCGCCTTAACGACTGAAAAACCTCGGAAAAAACCTTCAATCGGGATTGCCGGTCTCGACGGGATTCGAACCCGGGACCTCCCGAATCAGAGTCGAGCACTTTTTTTGCTTTTCCCAGGGAAGCGGCTGACTTATTTAATGGTTGCATTTGTACTAGCCTCGCGATTGGCTTATTTTAAGGAGGCACTTTTTATTTTCTGTTTATAGTACCAACATGACAGCGTCATATAGAAGCTAAAAAACCTACTCGAAAAACAAAGTTTAACACACATATCTACCTATCCACCTTTTATTATATATAGATACATAATGTTCTACACTTTATGGAAATAATCACGCAATATAAGATTTTTAAAACAAATATTTAATAAACTCTTCGCGACGTTTCAAATGACTTAATTGGCTTTCATTCTGAAGAAGTTTTTTTTATCATCTTATTTTGCGTGTTTATTTCCGTTAAATGTAGAATAACTATTCACGGTGATAACATGAGTAGGGTGTAAAGAGGCGTCCTGCGCCAGTGGAGGATCATGATTTAACATGAGCTCTTATGGAGAATCCACCACACACAATGGAGGATCCCAGTTTGTGATTTAACCGTGATACAACCTATGTTTGCATATCGTTGGACGAAAGTTGCATCAACCTTTCTTAATTTGAGACTTCTCCAACCCCTCATACACCCCTATTTCCCCTATTTCAAATTTATAATTTAAAGGCATAAACTTAATACAAATATGCATAGCGAAAACGCATGTCACAGGACCTAGCCTATACCCAACCCACCCCTCATTCATATCCTCTATCATCAATAAAGATATGTTACCTTGACTCAAATAACTATCAAGGGTGTCTAGATGAGACAAAATGACTAACCGAAAGACTTAACCTCCACTTAAGCACATCCACTCACTCCCACACTAACAGCCCTTTAATTTCAAGTTAACACTTAAAACGAATAATAACGCAACCGCGTTTACCTAAAATTGTACTTTAATAGGACCTTACCTCATATCACTTTTACACACTATAAACTTCTCAGTTTTGTTTAAATTAGGTTACACATTCATACACACACATACACATTCGTATATCACATGCATTCAACCAATGTGAAATCAATGTTAATAGCTCAGGTCGATGACTCGATCTCAGATGCTACATCAGCATTTAACTATCACGTGGTCATACATGATCGGTTCAGTCATTCCCGCTCAATATTGCAAGTGTGCAGTTTGACAGCGAGCGGTTGCACCTGTGCATTGCTTCGTTAAATTACGAGTTGCAGAATATGTTTCCATTTTTCTCTTGTTATCAAACTAGTTATATTTTCACAACACTATGTTGAATTATTACTTCGAGCACATAAATAGCAAATTTTAGTAACAATATGACAAACCAAATTTAATAATATTTAACGTCAAGTAAATACAACAATCAAAAAATCTATTAAAAACTGAACAATCATCGCTTGTTGGAATACATAAATACAACACATAGCAATCGATATTTTAGCAGGAATAGTATCGTAAACATAAGTTATACCAATTTGTAACACTTTATAATGTTATGAAATCCTTTATTCTTTTCACGAGTTATGTTTTTCCACAACATCTGTATAAGTGATTTACATTTTTTTAATTGACGTAAGAATTTTATTGAAAAATGTAGTACACCTCACAACTTACATCTCAACTCCACCACCACACATTATGATTTAAACTAGGGAAACGCCAAAGTCGTTGTTTAACGAGTGAGTTAGCCATGGTTGAGTACCAGTTTAGAGAGGCGCATTATGACCTTACAGTTGACGCGCCCGTCCCGTATACCAATTTAACTTTGAAAAAACTATTATTTATACGAATATAATTATCAAACTTAAATGCAAATGATCCCGGGTACTCACCACATGACTCGCTCACTCGTCTAACTACGACTTTGGCATTTCCCTAGTCTAGTTGGCTAAGGCGCCCTTGTAGTCGAAATGTGAAAGAAGTGGGTTCAATCCCCTGGTCGGGAAAGATTTTGTAATTTCTAGATTGTAGTTCAAAAATAATTAAACATGTTTTGAAATGCATATAACGCAGTGTAGTCCATCATCTGTGGCAATAGGGCCTACTATGGTAAACATAGCCAGTACGAAATACGTGAAAATATTACAAGGTTACTCAATCTACGTCCTGAATTTCGGGGTACCTTGACGTGCAACATTCGACAGACCTTGCATGGACACGGCATTTCACAGCGAGGTAAATAACAAACAAAAAATATATTTTCAAAATCTAAAACATAGTCGTTAAAATAATTTCTAAACATTGGAAGCATATTTTTCAATTTATTATTTCTTGTAGGTTTAAATCGCAATGTACCTGATTTTTGTTAGCAGTTCTCAACTAACTCGTACCGGATGTCTGTTTAAAATTTCAGCGCAATCTGTTCAGCGATTCGGATGATTTTCAACGTACACACACGCACGCACGAACGCACGCACGCACACACACGCAGAAAAACAATAACGGCCGTTTAAGTTGAATGGAGATCACTCCGTTCGCTGCGATCACTCGTTTAAATACTCTTATATTCTTGCAATGAGCATTCAAATTTGTTATCACTACCTTGAATGACACTATTTCAGGCGCATCATCATCCCTTGATCATCACCTGATAGCACTCACACGTTCTCTGTAAGTATTGCAAGTGTGCAGTTTTATTGCGAGACGAGTTTAATAAGTTTTGAAATTCATTTTCTGCTTCGAATCGCATTTATAAAATTTGTACTTTATACTAGGAAACGCTTAAGTCCCGCCGCGTTGTTGGATGAGCGTAATTGGTGCATTGAGCTGCCATGTGTTACGCGGATTTTCTGTTGTTCTGTGAAAAAATAATTACTTAGTCGAAGATTTTTTTAAAATTAAATTAAATTAAATTACAAAAAAAACTTAATTTTTTTAATTAATCGTAGTTTTCAAAAAAGAAAAAAATCGTAAAATTGCAATTTTCATAAGAAATAAAAATTAGATTGCGCACAAATTTAACACGAATATAATTATTTATGAAATTAAGGTTCTGTGAAAAAATAATTACAATAGGATAAAGCATGTAGGTGTAATAAGTCAAAGAAAGTTTTTAAAAATCGAAAAAAATCGTAAAATTGCGTTTTTTATGAGAAAAAATTTCCCGATTGCGCTCAAAAACGTGGCAGTTCTAAGTTCAGAGATTTCGAAGGCCTCAATGAAATTTCATCGCAATCGGAGTATCGGTTTAGCCGGAATCGTGTTAACAGACACACAAAAATACAGAAAGAAAGAAAGAAAAAAAACATTCCGGATTTTTTTCTCCAGTGTAGTGAAATGGAATCTTCGCTTCGCTCGCTACGGTCGCTACGCTCATCCAAATATTCATGATTTAGAATGAATATTCGCGCACGTAAAATGTACTGATAGTCACAATCCATATAGAGTGATTTTAAAGATATTAAACTAAAAGTAGATATTAATAAATCAATTTTAAAATGGAAAACGATTATGTGCAACGAATGTGTCAATTAGTATAGAAGGAATAGGATAGGATAGGAAAACATGACTAATACTTATTTGCTTATAATATCATGTTCCCATTATTTATTTTATCTTCAACATTTATACAAAGTAATATTTTCAACCCACAAAACATGTTTACTTTTTTAAATGACGTAAATACACAAATAGAAGTAATGCATTTTTTAATAGCTTTACTTTCTATTTTCCCACAAAGTATATTTATATAAAAAATATTATTATTTACAAACCAATAATAAGCTGATTTGATGTTTACATGTTTGTTACTTATTCTTAAGTAACTCAATCCAATGTTTCAATACCATCATCAAGCAAATACCGTTTATCATCCGCAGGAAGCAATACACTATCTTTCTCTGTTTTACCGTGTACAGCTCATGCTTGCATTGCTTTATTGCATACATTTCTTTGCTTGTTATCTTACTATTTAATAAACATCATGACGTATCTTCTTTTGAATAGTTAGTTTTACAACACTTTTGACAACTTAATTTTCTTCCCCATATTTCTTCAATATGGAATACAATTTAGGTCTCAGCTCAATAAACGCTTTAATAAAACTCCCAACCATTTCATCTTTAATGTTGCATAAAATTTTATTTTTCTTATTAAATAGAAAATGCGTTTGAGTTTGGCATATCAAACAGCTCTAAATGTTCAGACACATCCCTTTATACACCTTCACTTTAAATTTCATAACAGATGCTGTCTATATCTGTGAAAAGAGTGTTGCGTTGATTCCATATTTTAGTTTTATGAATTAATAATGAAAATCAAACCTAAATTATTACACAAAGTGGTCGATTTAAACTGATAGTGGTAGCGGTACGCAAAATAATACTGCACTTTTTGAACACGGTTTGCCGCTTTGCACAGTTGTAGGTGGGACCAAAAGTAATTTTTAAGGATGTGGAGGCACTCGAAATTTCCCTTAGAATTCAAAATGGCGGCCATTTTTCAAAACGATGTTCTCAGATTCAAAAATTCTTTTAATGTGTGTAATAAATCATGTTTGGTATCGTTTTCGTATATTTCCGACTCGAATAGCACGAAAATAATGTTAAAAAAAAATCCAGGTGAAATTTTAGAAGTTTAACATCTATTTAGTAGTATTTTCAAGAAATCTTCATAGATTGGGTCCGACATAGAAACTCTTTACCCTACCCTTGTAAATGCTTCTAGCATAAAATTATTATGATTTAAATGTTTAATTTAAAACCGAAATTCATTTTTTACTTATTGGCCAATCATTGCTGCGGCAACGAGGTGCTCAACAGGTGGTTAATGATTTTGTGCTGATTAATATGGCTCCCCTTTTTTAAACGCGGTTTGGCACTTGGCTCAGTTGAAGCTGGTACCCCAAAAAAATTTTTTTTAAGATGTGGAGGCATTTAAAATTCCCTTCGAACCCAAAGATGGCGGCGATTTTTGGAAATGACCTTTGAACACAAAATTTTGCTCAAAACGACTATAATATCATGTTTGGTGTCAAGTCCATATGAATTTGAGCCAGAGAACACGAATTCGACCTCAAAATTTAATGATACGTACAGTTTACAAATTCACTACGGCTATTATCACAAATCGACTAATTGATAGGTATTTAGTAAAGAATATAGGTATTTAAGATTTTCTGTTAAAAGCAATTTATTACTTCTATGCCGCGTTCTTCACTTAGTTCACACATTGCTCTCTTGGCAGAACGCTTGCCTTTGGAATTAAAGCAGACACTGTGGAAACAATCAGTGAATGCGTGAAAATCTCTGAGTGCTAATGGTCAGTGTGCCTTTGTTACCTATGCGCAGCTCACCATTTGCTGAAATCAAAGGGGGGACAAGCCTGATTTTCGTGCGGAAAGTCATCTAATTCAATTTCTCTGTGCTGACTTGAAATGAATAGTTTAGAAAAAAGCTGCTCATCAGTCATCACACTTCTTATTCTTGTTTCCTGCAGACGTTATTTTTAGTTTAGACCGTGAAGATCTTTTTGTTCACTGTCTTTAAGGGTTTAAAAAGTAGTTATTAAGTTATCTATATAGTATCTCCCTTACAACCTTTACAGATTGATGCCATCATCTACAAGAGAGTTTAATGTGTCAACACCTTCCCTGCTCACTAACACCCGGCTGTCAATTACTATAAGATCTTCGCTTAATTTCCAAGAACGTATTAAACCAAATTCTAGAAAACTGTCTTTGAGTCGACAACTGCTTTGAATCAATAATAATAAATTTGTTAAAACGAAACACTAAGAATCTACTTTATAAATATAAGTACCTAGCTTACATAATACCCACTATAGTGGTACCATTTAGATATATTTTCTACATTATATACTTTATTTATACACATACATTTATCTTTGATTGAATACTACATAATTAGGTATACATACCAAGATTCAACGTCATCTGCCATCTAAACCTGAATTGCCACAAATATTATACGCCCACACACAAGCCTCTCTCATGTGGGCATTCACCTTCATATTATGTAAATCAATGTTTGTTTTCTATGTTATAATTATCTGTATAAATGAAGTTGAATAAAAGCGAGCTAAATCTAAATCTGAAATCTGAAATCTGAGCGCAAGTGTCTTCCATAAACAAAAGTCTGGTATTCTGATATTACTCATGTTGTCGAAGAATACATGGGGTTTCATCTTGTGCGGGAATAAATTCACTGTGTAACCTGCAGTCTTCAGGACCTGTAACTGACCACCTCCAAGAGCCACTGGATCTTCTGTTAGGCCCACGCACCACCGTCCCCTTAATAAGAGCATTATTTTTTTTCGTGTGCTTTATCTACGGCAAGGGCAGAGAAAGGTCTGGGAGTCATGTAGATTATATAGTTTTTTCTACTACAGAACTCACGGTGAACGCTGAGAAGCTGTGTTTGAGTTGTGTTTGTGTTCAAGGGATTTTAAATGAATTGTCAATCAGCGAGAGTAATGTGTGTGATCAAAACAAAAAACCAAGGAACTATGCGTTTGAGAGATTCTTTGAACAGGTTTTTAGCTACCTTTTTAAGTTGCCATTGGGCTAAAATTTTCTGAACTTGCATGGCCCAAATCAAATGCGCGCACTCAGGTGCTCCGTGGGTGCAGGAGAGCCAAGCACCCACGAGATAGATTTTGTAGGAGCTGTGCACCCACACAAATCATCACCAACATCATCACAAACGGTAGTTCTTCTGCGCATCCACACACATACGGAATTGAATGGTATATAATATGCAAGATTTATTTTTTCAATGTAACAATGGCAGAGGGCTGATTCGAAACTACCGCAAAGCCCCAGTGCCAACCACTTAGGGGGGATGAAATTTAATCTATCAACTCAGTGACTCACTTCTATTTGGTGGGGTTTTTCCAGTTTTGACTGCACAAAAACTACTTATTTTGGTATTGCATTCAGCCCAGGCCCCACTACTTTTTTCTAAAACGCACCAAACGCACTCTAAAAAAAACCTGATTTTCACAATTTTCGCCTATTGTTGGGGGGCTTCCCCCCCGAACCCCCCGGGGTATTTCCCCCTATACTACCTCCGGGATATTAATTTCGCCTCACCAGTAAAACTACTCCAGATCCGCCACTGCTCTACCCCATAGTTTGTCTATGTTTTGAGCACCCACAGTCGTTCTGAAAAATTTGGCGCCCCTGCAGGGGTTGATGATTTATGCTGAACGGTTGGTAATACATTACCAAATTTTGCATGCATGTAATGAAGTACTTTATGTTGATATTCACACTTGGTTGCAATAATGAGCCAAAAGGTCCATTGCGAGACTAAGTCCAAAAAGCGAAAAAAATGGGAAATCCAAAACATGGATTTTAAATTTTAGAAATTATACCAAACCGTTTATATTACGATGAAACCAAATTAGCATGCTAGTTCACATTGATTTAATCGTTGATATCCCAGTATTCAATATGCGTTAAATAATCTGTACACTTGTAATAAATTCCCAAAGTTCACCAAAATTGAGTAAATTACGGAGATTTTACGATTTGTGAATTCAAAATTAATGAACTAATTTAGGAGTACGCCAAATGGATCTCATAGATGGATTCTTCATAAAAGTTCGTGTGAAATATTATACCGACGTTATTAACCGTTTACCCGAAAAAAAGAAAAAAAGAAACTGAGTTCTGAAACTCGTCTCCCAGCCAGCCTCAGCGACTCCTCTTAACACGTCACAAAGTAAACACAGGCCAAGTAAACTCCAGTATTGAGTTTAAATTCTACAAAAAACTCAGTTTCTCAATTTTTTGTTATTTTACTTTAATATTGAAGTAAAATTTGTATACTGAGAGTCACTTGCATACGAAAAAGACTCCCAAACACAGATGAATTTGAAAACTGCAAGAATTTTGATACTAAGGTCAACATTCCAAAAACCGCCGCCATCTTGGAATCAAAGGGAAATTTTTTTTGCCCCCACATCTTAAAAAAAACTTTTGGGTACCAGCTTCAAACTGAGCCAAGTGCCAAAAACCCAGTTAAAAAAGAGCAGCATATTATTAATCAGCACAATATAATTAACCACCCTGTTGAACACCTCTGGTTGCCGCAGCAATGATTGGCCAATAAGTAAAAAAATGAATTTCGGTTTAATTAAACATTATAAACATAATAATTTAATGCTAGAAGCAATTACAGGGATAGGGTAAAGGAATTTCTATGTCGGACCCAATCTAAGAAGATTTTCTTGAAAATACTACTAAATAGATGTTAAACTTCTAGAATTTCACCCATATTTTTATCTTGACATTATTTTCGAGTTATTCGGTCGGGAAAAAAACGAAAACGATACCAAACATGATTTATAAGACACATCAAAAGAGATTTTGTATCTGAGGACATCGTTTTGAAAAATGGCCGCCATTTTGAATTCTAAGGGAAATTGCGAGTGCCTCCACACCCTTAAAGATTACTGTGGGTCCCACCGACAACGGTGCAAAGCGGCAAACCGTGTTCAAAAAGTGCAGTGTTATCGTTTTTCATGTCGTGTACCGCTACCACTATGAGTGTTTTCTTAACTGATATAAGTGCTACCAGGTTATTTTTAATGCAATTATTTTTTGCTTTCATTTCAGTGTTTACCAAAGTGACATTAACCCTCTTTCTCAATGACTCAAGCGTCATACTGTATATGCTATTAAACATCAATTTGTCATAATTTATTCAAATCTATTCTTTGCACATCTCCTCTTTCTTTTCAGTATTAAGATCAATGAAAGGTTTTAGCCACTTGCTCTGCTTAAATGTAATATTTCTGTGTATTTGTTTCAATTTCATACCCAATTGCCTGTTGAGATTTCTATAGGGTATTACATATTTCTCTTTGCTTTGCAGTTTTGGAAACAATCTTTGCACTTTTCCAGTTCGAGTAATATAATCGCTCATTTAATTTCTCCGAGAAAGGTGACAACAATTCATTACTAATTTCCATTCGTTCCGGTGCTAAGCGATAACAGATATGTGTTTCATGCAAATTGTCGGAATAATCTAAGTCTACTTCAAGAATATATCCTATATCACCCTCGTCACCGACCTCTTCTTCATCAAATTACTCAATTTCGTTTTTATCAAGCCAACGAATATCACTGATTGGGAAATTTTCGAACATTGATGTCTCTATAAAATTATTAGCATCCTAGTACATGATGTATTTGTTTTCCTCAAATTGTTTTAACCATCCACATACTTCGTCACCTTAGAACTTATTTGTGCCATATCCACTTTTACCATAGAGGAGAAAATGAGGTTTGAATGTTTTATTCACCGTCAATCCTTAATTTATGGTTGAATATGTTAAATTTGTGTTACATTATTCTTAAAACAATAAATGTTATTGATTAAAAATGTTTAACATCTAGGTGCCCGTTAGGGCGCCGCAGCCAAGCCGCGGTGCGCTACACACTCGGCCACCTTATACAGCCAGCAGAGTTGGGGTGATATCAAGGTGTCCCCAGCCATCATGAAACGTGATGTGAACTTGAAAACTATCAAAATCGAGGGGATTTAGGTACCCGACAACACTTGCCAAATTTGGTTGGGATACGAGCATTTCTTCTTGGTAAAAATATGACTTGAAACATGCTCAAATAAAACTTTAAGGACGTTAGTCACCACTGGCTCCTCCTCCTCCTCCTCCTCCTCCTCCTCCTCCTCCTCCTCCTATCTAATTCGTCAGTTTCAATTGCCCAGCGATTCTGACCAAACGGGTGGGCTTCAACGTTCATATTTTACATGGTCATTAAGGTAATAGTGATGTTATTCCCTTTGAAAGAAAAAGTTTTAAAAAATTGCTGGAAGGCTTCCAAATAAAGGTTTTAAAATAAGCCTTATACAGGCATACAATCAACAAGTAACTATAGATACGTGACAGTAATCGCCTACATTGTTTACAAAAAGCAAGTCTTTGGACCACTATATTTTTCATTCTATTTTTAATGGTAAAAACCGTAGCAATTTAAAATCGACTTTGATAAATTTTTTATATTTTAACAAATAATTTTGCAATGGAACTTGAAAAAGTAATGAGATCCCACACATAACAAAAACTTGTAAAATACAGCCAAACCTTACACACTCAAAAGAAATGAGGTCTTAAAAAAAAGGGCCAAGCTCATCTACCCTTCCACATTTGCGCATTCTTAATTAATTCATAAACGTACAGTGTTCCGTAACAACACCCTTGAAAAGCTTGGCAAAATAGAATTTGCATGACCATTACGTTAAAATTAATTAGAAAAAAAGAATTTGGATGAACTATTACGTTTAAATTAATAGTTGCAAATTCTATTTTGCCAAGCTTTTCAAGGGTGTTGTAACGGGACACTGTACGTTTATGAATTAAGAATGCGCAAATGTGGAAGGGTAGATGAGCTTGGCCCTTTTTTTAGATCTCATTTCTTTTCAGTGTATACGCGTTTCCAAGCAAAGATAGATGGCAGCACTAAAACGCAACAAGTCGGACCGATCAGTGATAGAGGCGAGCTGCTTACGGCGGGCGCTGTATATTCAGTTAGGTTCAACTTGATTTTTGTTACATTTCTGATCATTTGCGAAAACATTGTTGATTATTATAAATATAAATCATTGGACTTTTTCACTGTTAGTTAACAAATATTTATTTTAATGTGATATTTCGATTTCTTTACAGAAATCTTTATCAAACAAAATTAACAATTAAAAAACCACAACAGACAGGACAAAAAACATTTCACAAAATATTAGTAAATATGGCTGTGCATTAATACCAAATAATTAACAAAAAAGTTTATTATGAATAAAAATAAAAAAACCAAAAAACAGAACATTAAACTTGACAAGTTGGACAGTTATTAATGTTGAAATAAAGCTATTGATCTAGTGATGAAATTGATGGACAGAAACTTTTCCAAATGGCTGGATAATTAACACTAGGCACACTGATTGTATTGGCCACACATGAAATCAAACCAGCTTCCTTAATTTTCCGTGTTGTGGCATTAGACTCATGTGCAAGGATTGAAGCGTCTTCCCAATATGATGATGATTTTCATAAACATGTTTTGCGAGTTTTGAAGTATCAATCTTATGTTGTTTTCACATTGTTCTTGTGTTCTTTTATTCTTACCATCAAAGCTCTCTTGGTTTCACCAATGTATCTAGCATCACATTCGCAAGGTATAGAATAAATAACACCCTTAGATGACTGAACCTCATCCCTAAGGTTTAGTCTTGGTGAGAATGCTGCGCAACGTATTAGACGAACTAAAAAACAACTCTTATGCCATACGCAGCTAAAATGCGTTTGATCTTTTCTGAAAGATTCGGATAGTATCCAATGTCATATCGTCCGCGTATTTTATTAGTAAAATTCGTAAGTTTTTGGGGATCGGCTTTATTAAAAACGGGAATTTAATGGCATTTTAAAGTACAACAAATAATTGAGATTATTTGATGATATTAGCTCGAAAAGAACAAACCACACTGTTTAACTATTAAATACAGAAACAAGTGTATCAAATAATGTTGAATGATGAAGAGCGATGATATTTTGCCAAGAAAATGTTGCCCACCAATACTAATACATTTCAATAATTTACTTGATATCTAAAAATCAAAATTATAGCCCTACACTTGTATTGCACGTTTTCTACATCGTTTTACAATGTAAACGCAATCGGAGTATATATATCTACTATACACTTTTTAGGACTGCTGTTTTTTATTTTAAATATACATTTTACAATATAAGTAGGCCTATTGAATAGCTGACGGCCTATTTTTTTATTGTTTTGTATGTCAATAATGGCATGACGCGTCATTCTGCAGACAGCTTTAAAACCTTGTAGGTCATATCATTATACTTATTCTATTATAATAATATAAAATATAAATCGTATTTATTATGATATTATGTATAATATTATGTAATGAATGAACAATGACGGTAAAACGGTATATGCAGGCCTACATTAATATTAGGTAGAAAAGCAGTTGGGACTTGTGCATAAGCCCCAATACAATTATTATTTTTGTTATTGTTTTGTTATAATTATTATGACTTTATTTATATTAAATTATCATTTTCAAACTAAAGAAGTATATCTCAATTATAAGTGCCATGAGAAGCGAGCGATACTGTAAGTGTGTTTACTATTACTATGAGTTATGAACATTCTTGACGGTTTGAATTTGATTTAGTATTTATCGTACCCTGTTAGCCTATATTTAGTATATAGCCTAAAAAACCAATGATTTATTATGGTATTACAATTAGAGAATTGTAATATGGATACAAATGCCATCCTCGGTGTGTCTCATGGGTGCATGGGGGTCTGAATATAGTAATATTATTCTGATGGACATGGTCTCGAATCCCGCATATTAATGAGCGATTTTATCATTTGGTGCACCCCCATGCTTTTGATTATCATCAATTAACAATATTTGGGAGAGCAACGACAATGTACATGTGATTGTACATATTTATAAGTGACAAACACGAAACGACATGTGTTCTTCAGGTAAGCACATAGCGCACTCCTCCGACTATCACTGATCGGACAGTTGCATTTTTCGCCACCAGGTAGCAACCCATTTGCTTGGAAACGCGTATAAGGTTTAGCTGTATTTTTACAAGTTTTTTGTTATGTGTGGGATTATTTTACACGCAGGGTATGCGTACGTAATATAAGCACTTCCTGGTGGATATGGCACAAAGATTTTCAACTTTATGGATAACTTGATCAAAATTTGTGTGCCATATCCACTGATTGTCATTTTAAGTAGAGATAAGTTTGTGCAATAGAGAAACACACCAACCATTAATGTTCTCAACTGTTATGTTTGAATTATATTTGGGGTTTAAATAAATAATTATTTCAATGAAGACTCAATAGACAAAATCAAATATTTTATGTTTATGCTTTGCTTGAATTAAGCAATTTTGCTGCAATTATCTTCAAATGGTTAGATGAAAGGTATTTCATAGTTTTTACTTGTAGGGCATGCGTAAATTAGCACTCATTATTGATATAGAACAAAAATTTCATCAAACTACATAATTGGTTCAGTACTTATTTGTGCCATATCCACTTGTTAGTAAATGAAAATTGGACATGACACAAATAAGCACTTAAATATGGTATCGTCTGATGGAGGTGGCACAAACTGAAATTGCTAAAATACTGCTTAAGCTTAAGCATTTGACTATATTAATTTTTTATTAGCAATTTATTTTTTATGAGCACTTACAATAACTCTAAAACATCTAACTCCAAAAAAGCGAAAAGTGGATGTGGCACAAATAAGTTCTGAGGTGACGACTTGTTGTATGCCACTGAATGCCGTTTTGATATCATGGAAACTCCACCACGTATGCCACATTCTATAAAAATGTGCGTGTGTGTCCCAGCAAACACAAGAGTGCGGGCTGACAATGCACTTCGGTATTTTTCCGGGCACTCTGGGCAGCGTGCGGGCTACGGGCTGCGTCGGGTGCTTAGCTCAGGGCGTCGTGCGGGGCCGGACCGGGCCGGGCTTATCTCGGTGTACTCGCCATATTACACCCGCACGGGCCCATGCCACGCCGAGCACTCATATTAATTTTTATCGTGAGAAACCGGTTATAGGGTGCAATAAGCCCCTCTTCAAGTGAACTAGGTATGTGCGGATAGGAAATTGTGAAAGGATGTCCGAAGGCTGTTTAAGAGGACAATCTCTTGCATTCGCGTTAACGACTGAGGAAAACTTCGGAAAAAACTTTCAGCCAGGATTGCCGGTCTCCACGGGATTCGAACCCAGGACCCCCCGAATCAGAGTCGAGCGCTTAGCGCCTGAGCCAACACTGTAGGTACGCCGAGCACTGGTAATCCCGCTGTCCTAGACCGTTCGCAACCCGGCTATTGCCAGTGGCAGCCCCGTGAATGTATTTCTTCGTCTTGCCCAGTATATTTAAACGAGGGAGCGGAGCGACCAAGTGTCTCATTCAACTCAAACGGCTCTCATTCTGTGATTCAGTCTGTCTGTACGTCGAAAATCAGCCGACCCGCTGAACAGATTGGGCTGAAATTTTAAACAGACATCCGGTACGAGTTTACTGAGAACTGCTAACAAAATCAGCTAGATTATTGCGATTTAATCCTACAATAAATAAAATGTGATTTTTAAAATATCTATACCATTTTTTTAGTAGAAGCTAGTGGGACGATAAATACGTGGCTTGCATGGCCTATTGGTAAGCATTTAGACTACCGCACGGAGGGTTGGGGTTCGATACCCCTTAGCTCGAACTTTTTAATATTTTTACACCCCCCTATTATTTTGAGGGGTGTTGGTGATTTTGTTTTATCTTGGAAATTTGTTAATGTTTCACGCTAATACGTTTTGAACACGATTCGCATTTTGAATGTTCAATTTTAACTAGGGAAACGCCAAAGTCGTTGTAAAACGAGTGAGATAGCCAAGTGTTGAGTACCCGGGATCATCTCCTTTCCCCCATATACCTAAGGCTGAATCTCGTCCAGTATGGGGAATGATACCGAGGGGTACTATACACATGGCTCACTCACTCGTTTAACAACGACTTTGGCGTTTCCCTAGTAACTTTTACATCCCTACATGGTTTACAAAAAAACATCCACTTCAAAATTTCATGTGCTCGTGTTTGATGTTTTTTTAATAACCCCCTATCAACCAAATATTCACTCCTACAACAAATTATTAGCCATTGATACAGATATTCAATTCAATTCAATTAAAATCAAATTCAATTTTCTCATTCGATCGATACATGGTAACAGATATAACTCCTCTTGGAAGAGAAGGAATGAATAATCCTTAATAATTATTATGTTCATTAATATGATTCGCATGATAATGATGGAAATTATAAATACTAATAAGTAAAAGTGGAATTTGAAAAAAGCAAGTGACTAATGATAATAATTGAGCGAGCGTAGCGAGCGTCTCCACTTGACTCTTATGGCTCGAATGTCTGTTTTTTTTTTTTTTTTTTTTTTCTGTTACTGCTTCGATACAGGTCGCACCGTTTCTCTGATCGACCTGAAATTTTGCACACATGTACATACCACCTAGGCGGGTTTGCTGTATAGTTTTTGAACAAAATCCGATCGTTGGTTATAAAAAAATAAAAAAAATAAAAAAAATAAAAAATAAATGTTCCGATCGTTATGAAATTTTGCAGGGTCAATAAGTACATCATTCTCTCCTTTTTTTACAAATTTTCAGCTAAATCGGTCAAGACCTTAAAGACTTATTGATAATCATAATTCGAAAAATGATGTTAAAAAATGAAGGAGGCAGTGAAGATACAAAGATACACTTTAGAAGGCATGACGTGAATGAGTACAATGCAAAGATGTTGGAATAGTATAGTGTACATTACAATGTCAATATCCAGTTAGGCCTACAACTGTGTGGTGGGCCTTATGGGAATGTCGTACTCGGGTCATGTTGCACGTACCGGTGCTCGCTCAACAATGCGTCCAAACTGAGCGTTTTCCTAGTATTGATATATACTAGGAAAACCCTTTAAATTCCGTCGCGTTGTTGAGCGAGCACCGATACGTGCAACAAGACCCGAGTACGACATTCCCATAATGTTACATACCAATAAGTCTTTAAGGTCTTGACCGATTTAGGCTGAAATTTGTAAAATAGGAGAGAATGTTGTACTTATTGACCCTGCAAAATTTTAAAACGATCGGAACATTTTATTTTTTTAAATTTTTTATTTTATAATTAAAGATTGGATTTTCTTCAAAAAACTATACAGCAACCCACATAGGTGGTATGTACATGTGTGCAAAATTTTTAGGTCGATCAGAGAAACGGTGCGACTTGTACCGAAGCAGTAACAGAAGAAAAAACACTCATTCGAGCCATAAGAGTCAAATGCAGACGCTTGCTACGCTCGCTCAATTATTTTACGATAGTTTTAACACTGGAGAAGAGAATTGTTCGATGAGGTTATTTACAATGGTGCAAGATAATTGTACAGAATATGAAAGTAAGAGACATAATGATATGTAGGCATATAAGTAAAAAATAGCGACCATATGCTACAATGTTAGTTGATTTTGAAACAGGACTTTGAAACAAGTGATATATCATTGCTGATTTTAACTAGAATATTGTTTGTTATATTTATTTAATTGTTTATTAAGCGAGCGAAGCGAGCGTTTCCATTTGACAATGCCGGAAAAAATTGTCACTGATTTTTTTAATTTTTTTTTGTATGTCTCGCCAAAACGGTCGAACGGAGGTTCGGATCGAGTTGAAATTTGGACCATGGGCAAGCTTCGATCTCGATTGAATGCCATTAGTTTTGTGGGCAAAATCGTTCAAAAAGTTTCAAAGTAAATTAAAGTTAATCGAAAATTTTTCAAAAAAACTAAACGGTGACAAAATCTGAGGGGGGCTAAATCATTTAGAAGGGTCTGTCCGGTCACGAAAATGTTTATTTATTTTTGACCCGATAAGTCGTGTAGATGGATTTTAATTAAAGTAACGTTACCATGACAACAAAAAAGTCGCACGAGGTTTCTGGCCACTATGCATGCCACCTAGAAGTATCAAATTACTATCTAGGAAAAGCAGTGTATTAATTGTTACTAAATAATTAAATAGTTTTCCCAAGGAAATGATATCAAGGTCCCTCTAGATGACGGTGGATTTTATCCACAAAGTAAAAGGTTACACACGGGTTTACCCTAGGAGGATTCAGAATCAGTAATATTCTGAATCCTCCTGGGGTTTTTACCCAAATACCTTGGCAATAATAAATAATATTGGAAACATGGCCCGTGGATGGGCGAACGTCGCACATTTTAAAATTTTAAAAAAGTGCAATGTGGGTCTGGGTCAAGCACGTGCTCGCTTATCAACGCGTCCAACTGAGCGTTTCCTAGTTTTTTATAATTGTTTTTTATTTACATGGAGAGGTAGTCACTAAAAGAGTATAAGCTGTTTTTCTGTGAGATATACTTTTAACTTGTGTTTTAAGGAGAGCAGGGGGGGGGAGGTTTTGAAGTTTTTTCCCGGGGGCTTGTTGTAGAGGGTGGAGGCTAGGTACTCGGGGCCAGTGCAAAAAAGGGGCAGGTGTTGGATGGCCTATTATGTGAAGGATGGCTCTTGTGTTGTGGCAGTGCACAGACCCCATTGAGAGGGAAGAGGTTACTATTTGTGCGAAGAGTGCAGCAGACTGGATGAGTGTGCATGCTAGAGTTAGAATTCCTAACTCCTTAAAAAAGCTCCCTACAGGAGTGTTTTCTGGAGACACCCGCAATAATGCGTATCGCTCTCTTTTGGAGGATAAATTCTATTAGCTTGAGGGAGGCTCCCAAATAGCAGGCCATAGTAAGTGAGAGTGGATGTGGCAAAGTAGACTTGCAATAAATAGTGGGTGAACAATTTGTTTGAGCTTACGGAAAGAGTAGCATCTAGATAAAATTTTTGTGGCAACATGGTTTACATGGATAGACCAGTCGAGTTTTTCGGTCAATGCAAGGCCAGGACTTCAACACTGGAAGCACAGGGATTATATCAGATTCTAATGACTAGGGACTAGCCGGTGGGATCTATTTGAGGTGTGAAAGTATAGGTACACCGTTTTAGAGCGGGAGATGTAGAGTTGATTGTCGCGGCTGTATGATGTTATTTTGGCCATTTGGCTGTTGATTAGGGGGGCAAGTGCCTGAGATGGATTGGTGTTTAGGTAGGGTCAGCAGATGGCTGGAGCAATCCGCATAGTGTGTGAGAATACCTTATCCAAAAGGTGGCCTGGTCATTAACATATATGATATAGGCTAGGGCCCGAGTAGGAACCCTGGGAACTCACAGACTATGGCAGAGATTTAGAGCGGATTTGGTGACGGATAGACCATTGGCTGTCTCATATTCATATTCATTTATTTATTGTACATAGATCCCCAACAGAGTAACAGGTACCTGGGGTATTATACATAGTCATAGTAATAGTAGTAGATATCCCCGCCAAATACAAAAATTTGAAGAAAAAAAAACGGCAGCCAAGCTCTCCTTCAAAGTCTTCGGCTGTGAATGCTGTGAGATATAGAAGTTTGAGCCCAAGCTTTTTATTCTTTCTCCCTAGTTTCACTTTGAAAATATGTAAGATCATTTCGCCTGTTGACGAGCGCAAGCCAACGATTTTTGTGGTAAAAAAGTAAAATTTTTAAACTCGAAATCATAAAAAAAATGACTTGGCCATTGAATTTGGTTCATGGCCAAGAATTTTTTTATGATTTCAGTTAAAAAATTTACTTTTTTACCACAAAAATCGTTGGCTTGGCGCTCGTCAACAGGCGAAATGATCTTACATATTTTCAAAGCGAAACTAGGGAAAGAATAAAAAGCTTGGCTCAACTTCTATATCTCACAGCATTCACAGCCGACTTGGCCATTGAATTTGGTTCATGGCCAAGATTTTTTTATGATTTCGAGTTAAAAAATTTACTTTTTTACCACAAAAATCGTTGGCTTGGCGCTCGTCAACAGGCGAAATGATCTTACATATTTTCAAAGCGAAACTAGGGAGAAAGAATAAAAAGCTTGGCTCAACTTCTATATCTCACAGCATTCACAGCCGAAGACTTTTGAAGGAGAGCTTGGCTGCTTGACTTGGCCATTGAATTTGGTTCATGGCCAAGAATTTTTTTTATGATTTCGAGTTTAAAAATTTTACTTTTTTACCACAAAAATCGTTGGCTTGGCGCTCGTCAACAGGCGAAATGATCTAACATATTTTCAAAGCGAAACTAGGGAGAAAGAATAAAAAGCTTGGCTCAACTTCTATATCTCACAGCATTCACAGCCGAAGACTTTTGAAGGAGAGCTTGGCTGCCGTCTTTTTTACAAATTTTTGTATTTTGGGGGGATATCACATCTTTTTGTTGTTCGTTCGCTATCAAGGTGTGAATGATGGACTTTAAATGATTAATTTGTTAAGTTCAAAGTTGTTTTTTTTACATTTTTGGGCCCAACGGTCCCCCCAAAGATACCCCTTAAATAATAAATAAATAATTTTTTATTTAGAGTCTACCCACTCAGTTATATATAACTGATTTTCAGTGGGGGACTTTAAATCAAAGCGACCAAGCCAACCCTGCAGGCCCCGACGCAATCGACAGTGAGCGATAACCAACCAAAGATCGATATTTTTAATAGGAAATATATCAATCATTGGTATGGACAGTGCGAACATCCGCGGATCAACGCCAGATCAAAAAGGCCGATCCAGAACAACTCTGAAATTTATTATGTGCTTCGTTGCTAGGACGGCTCCAAAGTCACCGTTTACAAACTCCTAAGACAAGAACTGATAGACGCGAGAAGAGGGAATCGAACCCTGGCCCTTCTGCATTGGAAGCAGATACGCTAACACAAGACCAACGCACTAGCATAAGCACTCGATATTTATAATGGTTAAGAGAATGTTTAATTTCAAGCTTGTATACAAATTACTACGCCTGAGTAATTACGCGTTTTGATTTTGCTAGGACGGCTCCAAAGTCACCGTTTACAAACTCCTAAGACAAGAACTGATAGACTTAAGTCCAATCAGAAGTTAAAAAACTTCTGACTTTAGCGGGAATCGAACCTGGCCCTTCTGCATTGGAAGCCCGATACGCTAACAACAAGACCAACGCACTAGCATAAGCACTTAATATTTATAATGGTTAAGAGCATGTTTTATTTCAAGCTTGTACAAATTACTACGCCTGAGTAATTACGCGTTTTGATTTTGATTTTGATTTTGATTTTCCCCGGTCCCAATTGCCCGGTTTTTGTTATATGAGGTACATCTGAGTGTGGCCCAAGTTTCAAAGTTCTAAGATGAACCGTTTTCTCAGTATAGCGTATTATTCATAAGAGTACGGATTACCTACTTTTGATAATTTTTGGTTTTTCCGGTACCCGTTAACCAATTTTGCTTTCCATATTCAAAGTGATAAGAATGAGAGATATCAAAATGTATTCCACGTTTGAAACATCTCAGTTTGTAGCGTTTTCTTTGAATGATTCATTTCTTAAGTTCAGATATGTTTTTTGTCATTTTTTGGCCCATGGTCTATCAAAATTTAGCCCCTTGTGTTTTGGACGCAAGATTTTATAAAGGTTAATAGCATGTTAATTCAAGTTTGTACAAATTACCACGCTTGGTAATTACGCGTTTTGATTATCATCCAATTTTTGATTTTCTCTGTCCCTGTTACCCGATTTTGGTTTTTAAAGCAAAAGGCACTGCGTCTGAAATACACCTAAGTGTGGTCCAAGTTTCATAGTTCTAAGATTTACCGTTTTTTCTGTAGGCTAAAGAACTCTCCGCGGAGAACTCCTAGCCACCCACCCACCCACCCACCCAGCTTTAAGGAATTTGACGATGTTGAGAGCCTTTTTTAACACAGAACGAGTTGTCGGATCGGGTTGATTTTTTTTTTGTATGTCATGGACCACATACCAGGTCATATACCGAGTTTTCAAGATTGTTACTCTTTTCGGGGCGGCATGTGCAGATAGCTGAAACCCCCCAACTCTGGTAAGTGTATATAGGGCCGGAGTTCGGTGTCGCCTAGCAGCCGCATTCGCTTGTCTGCCGGGCGACGACCGTCGCCCTAGATATCAGTATATTTGTAAAATAATCTAAATGAGTTCTACTTGAATCACAGAAAACCGGCAATGAAATAAAATGATTTACTGAATAAAAATGGTTTTTAGTTTAGTTTTTAAAACTATCTTCACTCTCAATGTCCTTGAGCACAGCTGGCAGGTTATTGTAGAGTCGGATCCCATGGTAACTGGACTTTTTAGTCCCATGGCAAGATTCACAGTATCCCGTTGTAGGTCTCTCTGATGTCTGGTTGCATAACTATGACTATCCTCATTTCTTCTGAATTCATGTAGACTCTTGCGGTGCTCATCACCGATTCAAAGATATAGAGATTAGGTAAGTATACCCATCTCAGGGAAAAGCTTCCGACAAGAATACCGCCTATCTACCTGTTTTATGGTACCCACGGCTCTTTTCTGTATAATGAAAATATTCATGAAAACTTTCTCACAAGAGGAGCCAAATAGAAGGATTCCATATCGAATGAGGGACTCAAAATAAGCTAAAGATACTGTTCTAGCAGGGCCTAGGCCTATCCTTTCTTTGATAATTCTGATAGCGTAGTAGGCCGTGCTCAGTTTCGTAGCGAGATTATCAGTGTGCAGGTCCCACTTCAGCGAGGCTTCGATAATATATCACCTGTTAAGTCCTGTTTCAAAGTAAACTAAAATTGTAACATATGGTTACGATTTTTTAGTTATATGCCTCCATATCATTATGTCTCTTACTTTCATCTGTACCATTATCTTGCACCAATTGTAAATCACCTCATCGAACAATTCTCTTCTCCAGTTATACTTTCATAAAATAATATATTATATCAATCTCATTATTATTATTATTAATAGCAACTCGCTTATTTTCAAATTCCACTTTTCCTTATTAGTATTTATATTTTCCATCATTATCATGTGAATCATATTTATGGACGTGTTGCTTATTTATTAGATTATTATATTATATTAGATTATTCATTCCCTCTCTCTCAAGAGGGGTTATATCTGTTACCATGTATCGGTCGAATGAATAAATTGAAATTGAAATTGAAATTGAAATTTAAATGCCAAGGGACGAGGTAGATTGTAATTCCGGCAGCGGTTGTCCCTGATAGTAAGGCTGATTTATGATTGACGTCAACGTGGGAGACGTGAATGGAAACGCAAATGTGGTGGAAACGGAAAGCGAGGCGTTTACGATTGACGGAAATCGGGACCACTTCGTTAGTCAATTAAAACAATAAATAAAACGTCAAATGAAACCCTAGTGCCTAGATATCTAAGCAGACGTTGTAGGTTATGTTTGTTTTGTTTTTTGTTCTGTCACGAGGCGAGTACAGGGCATCTGCGCATGCGCGACGATCACATCGCCAAACGGAACGTGAATGTAGACGCCAAAGTTGGGTCTTGACGAACTTTGGCCGCTCCGTTCTCCATTTCCGTTCACTTCCCGTCAATCATAAACGCTAAGCTGTGAATGCTATGTGTTATCTTTCGCGTTCACGTCTCCATTCACGACTCCCCACGTCGCCGTCAATCGAATGCCTCCCCGGAATAACGTTGCAACCAACATTTTTCAAATTGTTCAGGAGAGTGATATTAGTGTATAATATCATTATAAATGAACAAATTACATGCAATATATTATGTATTCATTTATTATTACTAAGTAACATATAATTTATGTTTTTGTCATTTCCAATGATATGGATTTGTGAAATATCAATTGATAATGGTACGAGTTTGTGGAAAAAGGTTGCATATGCATAAAAATACATAGTAACCATGGCAGTTTCAGGCAACATGCATACACTTTAATGATAAGTAGGCCTATATACCAGGTCTATACATGTTCTAATACACTGTAAACATTGTCTATGTGGGAAGAGTACCTATAACATTACGCAAATAAAATCAATCAATCAATCAATCAAACATATTATAGTATGGTAGCCTAGGCTAATATAATAGTATAGAATATAGATAATAGCTAATAGTATATGCTTATAGGCCTAAAGATAAAAATTTAGGCACCTATAGCGAGTAAGTCCTTAGAAATAACATTTTATAAAGTTTATTTGAGGTTTTGTTCCATGTAAACAATGCATATGCAACGTTTTTCCACTTTTTAAGTTTGGGTCCGGTTTGGCAAGCCTCTGCGTTCCTTTTCGGTCTTTGTGGGCCAAACATATATCCTTTACTATCTTCCTCTTAATGTCCTTCCATTCTAAATAGTTTGACTAACGTTTTTAGCCTTTAATTAGATGGTTTAGAGAAGCCGTGCTGATTTTTACGCCGAGTTTGTCCGCCATGTTTTATGTGTATGTAACGTTTTTCCACGGAGCACAAACTTGAGAAGGCTGTATGAAGGGTGAAAGTTTAAGATTTTTTCCACAGATGGTAGCACATGATCGGCCACTGCATAAGCAACGTTTCTCCATGAAAAGGTCGATTTGACTGAATTTGTTGGTTGCAACGTTATTCCGGGGGGGGCCTTATCGAAAAACGGGGGGAATGTAGACCCAAATTTGGGGTTTAAACGAATTTTGGGGGCCCCGCTCCGTTCTCCATTTCCGTTCCTTTCCTCAATCATAAACGCTAAGCTGTGAATGTTTTTTTTTATTTTTTCGCTTTTCACGTCCTCCATTCATTTTCCCCCAAACTTTTCCCGTCACTCGAAAACCGGGCCCTTTAATCGAGCGGCTGGGGCTTTCTATGCCCCGGGTTTAAAAAACATTGTCGCAGTCTTTTTGGGGCCGTTATTGCCACTGGTAACCCCGGGACCCAAGAGACTTCGCGCCCGATTTTCCTTTTTGCGCTACTTTGGGAAAAAAAAGGGCTTCTTCGGCCTTTTTCCCCTCCAGTACAAATTCGATTTCGACTCCTTGAAGGGGCCCGGAGAAAAAAAGGGAAATCTAATCTAAAGCAAACCCCGGGTTTCCATAGGTCTTTACTTTCCTAGATAATTTTTTTGATCATCTTAAAAAAGCCTTTGTCTGTCGTAGAACACCCCTACCGCTTTGGTCCCCTTTTGCCCAAAAGCAAGTAAAGGGGAAAAAAAAACTGAAATTGCCCCTTGGGGTTTTGGTTTTTTTTTTCAAAAAAACCAAATTCTGAGTAAAAAGGGGGGGGAATGTTGTGATATTTAGAAATGATGATAGACGATAAACTATGAAATTCATATTTTTTGGGAAAAAAGGAGAGGGGGGAGAGGGATCGATAGTTATAATCTCTTTTTTTTTAACTTCGTTTTTTGTAAAGGGGGGATTTTTTTTTGCTGCCTTCATTTTGGAGGGAAAATCCGACAGAAAAGGATTTTTTATGTTTAAGGTTTAAGGGCCGAAAAAAAACCCATATATTTGAAAAAAAGAGTTTTGGCATCTCGTCAAGTCCATAGGGTTTTTTTTAAAACAAATTTTCCCTTTAGTTACAGTGGGCTACTTCGATTGGATTTGGTTTGGGGTGGAGAAAAATTTTTTGGGCCGATCAGAAATCGTTGAAAGTTTTGGAAGAGGGGGGGTTAAATTGATGCATTTTTTTTTCCCAGCCGGTTGCACAAAGTTGATGAAGAAGCCCGTAAAAGAGTTCAAAATTGAGAGGGTGCTCATTAAAACTTCCCGTTAGCGATAAGAAGAGGTTGCTTTTTTGGGTTTGGGGGGGCCTTGTCTGTGATTTTTTTTCATGGCCCAAATAGCTTTTGGGGTGTTTTTAGTTTCTGATAAAAGGAGTCATTATAAAAATTTTTTGCTTGGCGAATTTTTTCTAGCATAAACCCTTTTTTAAATCACGATATTGTTTTTTAAATTCGAGTTTTTTGGAAAAATCAGTTCAAAATAAGGGGAAATCCCCAAGGGCCCGGGCTTGGGAAAGGAAAGTTCCTTGGGACCCGGGAATCGACTTTTGGGTTTAAAAGGAAAGAACGCTTTTTAGCGGAAATGATTCTTTGAAGTGATACAGGAAAGGGGTAAAAATTTCAAAAAAGAGTACATCTGAAATCTCCAGGATTTTTGACAGTGAATCCCCATATTCTGCAGTTGCCGTTTTTAGAAATTTTGGTTTTTATTTTTGGGGGACGGAAAGAGCTTTCATTCCCTTTAATTTTTGGGGGGGTTTTGTTTTGGAGAGGTAATTTTGCGTTTAAGGGGGCGGGGGGTCAGAAGGCCGGGGGCCCGTAGAGCTGACGGAAAAACATGCTGGGTCGGAAAAGTAAAAATGTTGTAAATAGAGACTGCTAGTGACAGGGGACACGGTTGGTGTGTTAATGGTTTAAATGAAAATTGGGAAGGATGGACCAGATCGAGCATTTTAGATCGGATGGCGATTGGTTTAAGCAGGGCCCATTGTGAATAACTGCATAAGCAAGTCGCTTTGGAAATTACTGGGTGAGAAGGATAGCACTTCTTTAAGTTGGAAAAAATTTTTTTAAGTCCCCAAAAGGGGGGAAACGGTAGCAGGAAAATTTAAAAAGGGGGGGGTGACCGAGGAGCCCCAAATGAACATCTCCATTAAAACCCATTTTTCTCGGTGCAGTGGGGTTTAATTTCGGGGATGGGAATGATTTTTGAGGGGGGGTTTTTTGGAAAGGATTGCAACCCCTCCATGGATAACTTTGGAGCAAACAAAAAAAGTAAATTTTTACGTAGCCGGAGATGAAAAAGGATTTAATTTCATGAAAAATTAAAAATTTAAAATTGGATTAATATAATTTAAAAATATTTTTTAAATTAAAAAAAGAGTGATTTATTACCCCATAAACCACATGAAACCTCATTTATTTTTTTGGGGGTTTTATTTATTTTTTCTATTTTGTGGGCCCCAAAATTTATTTTATAACGGGAATGGGATAAAAGCCAAATAAAATAAATAAAAGCAGCTGTTTCTTGTTTATGCCGGGTTTTATCCTTTTTATCCCCTTTATCAATTTTTCAACTTTTTTTCCTTTTTAAAAAACATTATTTCTTTTTTAAAATCTTGTTTTTTTTGGGCGATTTAAAAAATTTTTTTCTTTTGAAATTTCCCAATTTTCCCTTCTAATTGATTTTTTGGGAAAATTTTTATTTTATTGAACTTGTTATGAAATTAAATAATTTTTGTAAAACATTTTTTCCTTTTTTTTGGATGAGCGAACCGATGATTCCATTTAAACACCCTGTAGAAAAAAAATCCGCTTTGTTTTTTTTTTCTTTTTTTCTCTGTTTGAATTTTTGTGCGTTTTTTTAACAACTCCGGTTTAAAACCGATACTCTAAATCCAAATAAAATTTCCGGAGCCTTCAAAATATCTGAACTTTAACTGCCACTTTTTTTGAGCGCAATCGAAAAATTTTTCAAAAATAAAAAATCGAAATTTTTACTTTTTTTAATCGTTTTTAAAAAAAATTTTTCTTCGCCCTACATCTTTTTTTTCGATTTAAGATTTATTTCACAAAACCCAAAAAAATTTTTTATAATAAAGATTTTTCGTGAAAAATTTTTGAGGGGCAACAAAAAATTTTTTCCCTCATGAAATCAAAATTTTAAACGTTCTTTTTTTTTTTTTCAAACAATTTTTTGGGACTTTTCCCCACCTACATGCTTTATCCTTTTATAATTTTTTCACAGGACCTAAATTTTACGATGTTTGTATTCGTTTTAGTTTTGGACGCAAAAAAAATTTTTTTCTTAAAAGGGAAACCTTCGAAACCCCCAGGCGTTTTTGTTGGTGAGCGAAATTTAAAAGGGGGTTTTTTTCACTGAAAATGTTTTAAAAACCAAAAAAATATGCTTTTATTATTTTTTTAAATTTGTTTTTTTAATTTTTACTATTTTTTTTTTTTTTGACACATACATTTATTTTATGCTGATATAATGTTTAAAAGCAAAAAAAAAATTTCTTTTTGGGGCCCGTTTGAAATGCTTTTTGGGCGGGAAAAAATGGTTTAAACCGGTACTAATATTAGGCCTAATCTAGGGCTGTATAAGTGTTCCCTCTAAAAATTATAAAAAAATTTTAAAAAAGGGTTTGTTAAAAAGGTAATAAAGGCCCAGTGAATTCATTTTAAATAAAAACTAAACCTTTAGGCTTATTTTGTTTCAAATTTAACCAAAAATCCCAACAAAAATAAACTTTTAAATCCCTATTATCTCAGAATTTTTTTATTCTAGAAAATTTTGCAAAACTTTTTTTCCCAAACTTCTTCTACTTTTTTAAGAAAAAAGGGGAAAAATTTTTTTTTTTAAATTTGGGGGCTCACAAGCCCTTATTCTGACAAATTTCTAGACATTTTTTCTTGGATTTATAGTTTTTTGTTTAAAAATATTGAGAAATATAGATTTTTTACAAAAAACATTTTTTTTCCCAACAATGCAAAGGAAAATTTCTTTTTTAAAAACAAAAAAAAAATTTAAAAACCATCCGTCTTTTTTAATGTTTAGTTATTGTTTTTTATTCTAAAACACCCTTTCACTTAAAAAAAAATAAAAATTGAAAAACCCTTTGGGCATTTCGCAGCATCATAGAAAAATCGAAAAATTCCTATTTTTTTAGAAAAAAATTGGATTGATTGGGGCCCCCAAACTTCACACAAATTTTATTTCAAAAAATTTAAGGTTCGGGGTTTTTATAACCCGAAAAATTTTTTTTAAAATTCCCCCCCCCAAAAAAAATCGAAAATTGCGTTTTTAATGAAAAATTAATTTTTCGATTGATTTTTCAAAACCGTCCCTTTTCTAATTTTTGATATTTAAAAGGGTTTTTCCAGAAATATAATCCCCTTGGATCATTTAAAAGGGCCAAAATCTGTTAAAAGCCCCAAAAAAATCCCAAACAGAAAAAAAAAAAAACTTTCCCGGGGAATTTTTTATCCCCGTGTTTTTTTGACAGGGAATCTTCCCCTTCGTCGCAAACGCTCACCAATGTATTTGAAATTTTTCTTTTTTTTTTTTTTTTTATGTTTTAATTTTAAAAAAAATTCAAAATTTTATTTAAATTTTTTTTTTTTATTTTTTTTAAATTTTTTTAAAATAATTTTCCCCGGACTTAGAAAATTGATTTTTTAAACAGAACATCAAAAAGCCCCGCTTTAACACAGGGCTGCTAAAAATGCCCCAAATTTTACCTCTCCAACAACGCGCCTAAAAAATTTGTTTAAACAAAAGCTTCCGGGTTTAAATTTATATTTTTGTATTGGGATTTTAAGTTACTTAAACCACTTGTTGTTGTTTAAATCGCAAATCCATGCTATTTTTATTATTTTTAAATCAAAATCTGTAGTAAAAAATTGCTTTTAAAAGAAATCATTAGGGGAAAAATTTGTTGAGTTTGAGACACCAACAAATACTAAAATATAAATACTAAAACACATTTATTTTGTGAGGGGAAAAATTTTTGGGGGGGTTAGGTTACTTTTTTTGAAAACGTTTGATAATTACAAAGAAATATTTTTTTAAAATTAGTTCCCAAAATATAATATTTGGGTTTTGGGGGGGGGGAACTTTTTTCCCCAATGGGGAAATAAGAAAAAAGTTATTTCAAAATGTGTTTAACCCAAGGTACCCCAATTAAAACGAAAGTTTTTTTTTTTAAAGGGGATTTGTTTTTTTCCCGGCCAGCGCTGAAAAACTCTCAATCTGAATGGGGAAAAGCCGACCGTGAATTAGGGAATGCTCTAAACTGCCAATTTTAAGGGGAAAAACCATGCTACTGAGTGACACTAATTTTCGAGTTTTCTCTTACACAATTTGGGGAAAAAGCTAAACTGAAGAGAGATTTTCCCAAAAACCTTTGGGAACGAATTTCAAAAAAATATCCCGCCGGAAACAAAACCCGGTTAGTCGTCAGGAGTACCCGGGATAAAGGGAGCTGTTTTTAACTAGGCTTTCAACCATTTCTGTATCCTAAATGTACATGTCCCGAAATCCCAACCCACATCCGGGCAAAACTCCATCCCTTTGTGTGGGATTCAAAAACCCAAACCCAATTTTTTAGCACCTTTTTTAAAACAAAAGACCTTTATTTGTTATTACTTTTGTAAATTTTGGGGTTTTTTGGAAACCCTTAAAATTAAATTGGGATGGTGGGGTCAAACCCCGACTTCACCACACAGAGTTTGAAAACTTGACTACCAGAATGTCTAGTAAAACCTGGTGAACTAGGGAATCTAATTAAACCCCTTTCCCACGTTTAAGGGGAGGATAAAGTTTTTTTTGTTGCTAATAAAAGTTTTTACAAAGTTTGCGTTGGGGTTTTAAAAAAAACCCCAGGGGGTCTTTTTTCTAAGTGACAAAAAATCGATCGAAAAACGACAAGCGACAATAGTCGCCGAAAAGACAACTTTAGTGAAAAAAAAACAAGTGAGAAATGACATCTCCAATTTTTTATCCCTTCAAAATTAAATGTTTCATTTCCCTTTTTCTGTAATTTTAGTCTTTTAAAAGTTATAAAGAAAAATTTTCAGACGGCCTTAAAAAAGTTAAATGGGGCCATTTTTGGGCCCAAAACACAGCTTACTTGCATATTCTTCTTCTAGCATTTACATTTTCCATATCTCTCACCGGGACAGCATGGCTTTCTTCTGGCAACTCTTTTTTCAGCAAACTGGCAGTCTTCCAGCCCTCATGGGGTTTTAAGCCCTCAAAAACAAAAACAACTAGATGTTGCCTATTTTAGCTTTGAAAAAAGCCCTTTTATTCGTTGTTTAAAAAGTCATCTTTTTTTACAAATTCAAAACGATTCCCGGGTTCCCCGGGAAATTTTTGGGAATACTACTGACTTCTTTTAAATCGTAGCCCAAAAGTTTTGTACTAAATGGATCATCGTCCATGGCTTTCTGTACTTTTCCCGGGGGCATACAAGGGGGTTTTCTTGGGGGCCCTTGTTCTTACCTTGTTCCTTTGATGAAAATTATGGTTTATGCATAACCAATTTTGAAAAATGCTACTTTTTTTGGGGACGATTTTTAAAATTTAAAGATTATTATTAAAAAAATTTTTTGGATTTCCCTCATTTTTAAAATTCACCCCAATATGTTTTCTAAATTTTTGTTTTGGGCTGGTGCCCAAAGCCGAATCCAGACAAATGTTTAATTTTGTCTATTAAAGGGATAGGAAAAACCCAATTTATTTCAATTTTTATTATGAACGTCCAGAAGAAGGGAAACGAACGTCAAAGAAAGGGGGACCCGCCCGAAAGATCTAGGAGTGTAAACAGACCCCAAACTTATGTTTTTAAAGGGAAAACATTCAGAAAAAAACTTCTATAAAGTGGGAAATTCACGGGGGAAAATTGGTCCGCAGGTACCGGGAAATTTTCCCCCCCTCTTTACCACCCCCCACCTTCCCCCGGCGGGCAAGGCAAAAAGATTTAAAATCTTATCCCTATTCACCCTTCTATTTATGGTCTCTAAAAACCCCTTTAATGGATAATTTTTTTTTCTTTTCATTACATAAAATGTTATAATTTTTCCTTTTTAAATTTCCCTTAAAAGTTAATGTTTTAACTTTAATGTTTCCTGAAATAAAAACAAAAACGAAAATGTTTTTAAAACGCAAAAAAATTTTTAAACTAACATGTTAACACCCTTATTTTTTAGCACTTCTGATGAAAAAGGTGTTTTATATTATACCTGTTAAGTTCTTAGTTTTCCCAAACAATTTTTAGCATTCAAAAAAATTTTCGTGTTGATTTTTCTTTTAGTTTAAAAATTTAAGCTAAAACATTAAAATTAAAGGGGGATTTTAAAAAAGGGAAAAACAACAGTTTTTTGTAATGAAAGGTAAAAGGGTTTAACTCTATTTTAAGCGAAAATATTTTTTTTTTCGGTTTGACATCAATAGGAAAAAAGGGGCCCAGCGAAAATATTTTAAAAGATACGATTCTAAAATCTTGTCCACTCTGCTCGGCCCGGAAGGGGGGTTTATGTAAAGAGGGGAGGAAATTCCTGGTTTCCTGCGGACCAAACTTTTCCCCTGAAGTCCACTTTTAGCTATGTCTATCTGGGGTTTTATCTAGGGGGGCCCCCTTTGGGCGCCCCAGCCAAGCCCCGGGGCGCTACCAATCAAAAAAAACCCCTTTTACACCAAAAACAGAGTTGGGGTTTTTTCGAGGGTTTCCCCCCGGGCATGTTAAAGTGATGTGAAATTGAAAAAAATATCCCCAATCGAGGGATTTGGTCCTGACAACAAAATCCCAAATTTTTTTGGGGTACGACCATTCCTTCTTGGGGAAAAAAAGGCTTCAAAAATGCTCAAAATCCCTTTAAGGATTTTGCTACTGCTAGCTACGGGTACTGCTAAAACTAATACGTCGGCCCGCGGGTTCTGACCAAAAGGGTGGGGGTACAAAGGGTTTTATTTTACAAAAGGCTTAAAGGGTTTTAGAAATAAGTCTTTTTGAAAAAAAAGTTGAAAAAGTTTTTTTTGGAAAAGGGTTCCCAAAAAAAGGTTTTAAAATAAGCCTTAAACAAATTTGGGTATAACAAAAAAAATAAACCCTAGTTTTCTTGACACTTTTTTGACGGGATAAGCAGAGTTTTGGCCGGGGAAAATGCGATACGTAAACAAAAAGGCGGACAAATTTTAAAAATTTTTTTTCTTTGTGTGGGAAAGAGAAAGGTTCATTATCCTCATAAAACAAATCAGGGAAAACCCTCCCTGGGGCCCCGGCCCCGATGTAGGGAAAAATTTTTTATAATACAACATGTAGTCTTAAAGTTCCATTAGGCTTTTAGGACTAGTAAAAAAATAATTTTCACTACATGTTTGACAAACCTAGGCCCTTTTTTACCAAACCCCCAGGCCAGCACAACCTTGTTTTTCCCCTTCCCGCAAAAAATAAAAGTTTTGATTACACAACCTAAAGCCCGAAAACAATGGTAAAGATATCCCCGGGTATTCCAAAAATTTTCGGCAATAAAAAGCTTTTTTTTTTACTTTTAAAAACTCACGCAATCTCCTGTAAATTTTTTAAAAAAAATGTAAAAAAAAAGATGGTGAAATTTTTTAATATTCCCCTTTTGATTACTGATGATTTACATGGTTGGGGGGGCAAGGGGGCCCTCTAGTATATCGCTTCCCTCGGGGTTTGGGGCAGTTTAAAAAGGTTAAAATTTCATTAGTTTGGGGTTTGTTTTTTACATGGGAAAATTTAAATTGGATTTTAGTTTGGCCCCAGAACTTTTAACCCCTCCCTTTTACCTTCCCCTTTTTACCAAAGGTTTTTAAACCCCCTATACCCGGATGTACATGAATCCGGGGCCCAGATTTTTACTCCTATTGTTTTGCTAAAACCAAAAAAATTTTAAAAAAACTTGATAAAAATATTTTTTTTTAAAAAAAATAAATTTTTTATTTGGGAAAATTGAAAAAAATAAAAGATAAAACACATACAAAAACTTGTAGAAATACAGCCAAACCTTACACACTCAAAAGGGAAAGGAAACTAAAAAAAAGGGGCCAAACTCATCCCACCCTTCCACATTTGGGGGCATTCTTAAATTTTTTAAACGTACAGTGTCCCCTAACACATCCTCGAAAGCTTGGCAAAATAGAATTTGCATGTTTAAAGTTTTAAATTAAATTCAAAAAAAGAACTTGGATAAACTACTACGTTAAATTAATAATCGCAAATTCTATTTTTTCCAAACTTTTTGAGGATTGGGTGTTTATGGGACACTGTCCCTTTTGATTAAGAATGCCAAATTTGCCTGATCGAGTGGTTTCATTTTTTCTGCTATGTGCGAATCGGTTCCTGAATGCAGGAACCAAACAAAACAAGAATTAATGAAACTACTCAGGATGTCTTCATTAGACTCGCGTCGACAAAGGTCAGACATGGCGTTCTTGCATCGCGTTGTAAATGGACATACTAGGTCCGACATTCTAGTGTCATTGTTCCCGCTCAGAGTTCCTTCTCGTTCTACTAGACATGTCACCTGTTTCATGTTCCAACTCCCCGTCTATTAACAACGAAAAGATCACTATTTATTCGTCTTCCTACAACATTCAACTCCTTCCCAAAATCTCCATCAATTGACCTTTTTGCTAATGAATATCATCAATTCGGCATCTCTCAAATCATTAATTGGATAGTTAGCTTAAGTTTTAAAACAAATTGATTATTTATTGTTTTATAAACCGTTTTGTTCTTTTTATACATATCAGTAGTTTATAAATCATCAATTCATCATCGTATAGGTAATTCATTGTATATCATCATTATGTTATTAACTATTGATTTATATTTATTCAAGTTATTGTAAGTGTTAACCAACTATATGTTACTGAAATGATTATATTATACTGTTTTTTATAACGTTTTATGTTTTTATAATATGATTTTAACTTTACTATCCTAGTACCTCAATGTAAAATGGCAGCAATGCTGGATTTGAGTGAACCAATAAATAAATAAATAAATAAATATCTGTAGTCAGATTTGTGCCGCGATGAGACAAGTGTATAAGCTTTATACTGACAATAATTACACATCTACCAATGTCTCCTTAGCGTTAATAAACGACTTCATTCAGCAAATGACTTTATTCTAATAACCATTTAATTTGGTATGATGAATCTTTAAAAAAATCTTAAATAATATTTCGCTCAACGATTTGGCCTTAACTAAATAAAACTGATTAAATAATTCTGCACAATTTACCCTTTGGACACACTTGTACCCCCACCAACCATTGGCCAACTGGCCAACTGGGTGGGGGGGGGGGGGGTTGGGGGGGATTTTACGATGGTCTATAACGAAAGATTATAGATAAAACGATATGCTATGCAAAAGCAGTGTTGGCTGGCTCGCGCGACTCTGATTCGGGAGATCCCTGGTTCCATTGGTCTGGTCCTGAATGAAGGATTTTTCCGAGATTGTCCTCAATCTTTAATGCGAATGCATGGGATTAAGACATCTTAACTATTTCAGACACAAATTTTATGGTCTGAATTAAATCAAAATTCCAATTTCTTTCTTAGATTTTTAGGATTTTTCCAAAAACTTTAATCACATTTAAGGAATTTTGAAAAATTTTGTCTTTTAAATAAAAGCTTCAATTAAAGTTAAAAATTTAAATTAAAAATTCATTCCTAAAACTTAATTTTCTGTTTTTTTTTTTTTTTTTTTTTTTTTCCATTTTTTGAATCTCAAATAATAGCAATACAAGAGATTTATTAAAATTTCCGGGACTAACCGATTTTTTCCATATTCAGACTTATTGCAGATTTGTATATTCAATCTTCTCTAAAAAATTCACATTTTTTCTCATTGGCAAGGGGAAAAAAGTTTTTTTAAATAATTCATTAAAAATGAGGTCAAATTGAAAAAAAACTCTTATGTACACGGATAAAAATTTCAAAGTTGATGTACATAGTAATGTGCCTGGGTTTGAAAGAGTTAAAACAGCCCTCGGACATCCCTTTACAATTGTCCTATTCTCACCTGAAGAGGGTATGAACAGCTATGAATTGCACCCTGGGCAGGCTTTCCAAAAAAATTATTAAAATTAAAATTATCATTATTAGGATCGGATATGTGCTTGCATACCCCGACGATGATTAATGACACACAATTAATTTATTAAAAGAAACATTGGACGTTCATAAAATTTTGTCAAAATTTACTTTTGTAAAAATCTACATTGAAACAGATTCAATTGGAGCTCCCTTTGACAATTCATTTTTAATTGTGACTTATGGCTTGTTTGGCATTAAGACTTTTTCTGTGCGCTATGTTTTGAGCGCATTATTTTAAGGCTGGAAATAGTGGGGCAGATCGTTATTAAAATTGGGAGAAAAAATCAATCCAGAGTTTTAAGGTCGGCTCTCCAACATTAATAGATATTGCATTACAATAAGTTGGTTCTCCATCCATCCTTCATCAATCTACCGTAAGACGTCTTCCAATAAGATATTATTTTATCTAATCTATAGCTATACACCACTTATGCCAAGATGCTAAATTTTTGAAGGAAAGTGTGCGTGGTCCACACAATCGAAGGCCTTCTCAAATCGAGACCAACTTTTACTTATGCTTCATTGCCCATAATAGTTTCAGTTCCGACTCCAAAAGCTCTGCAATTGCAATTGTAGTAGAGTTACTTGGTAAAAACCCATGGTGATAACAATTATTTAAATTTCGTTAGAAATGTAAATATTCTCACAAATACCCTAAAATATGAGCAAAACCCTAGAGGACCGTACTAATCTCAAATATTCACAACATTCTTTCTCTCTCTCTCACACACTATAAAGGTTATCACTTCAGGTCTTCTAGGCCATTCGTTGATCCAACGCTTCAGATCCAGCAACAAGTAGCAACATGAAGATGTCCCTGGGTTTACTTGGGAGATGGCTGGCTTGTTTCCTTTTCGCTATCGCATGTGAGTAGTTTATATCCAACCAAATACAAAAATTTGTAAAAAAAAAACGGCAGCCAAGCTCTCCTTCCAAAGTCTTCGGCTGTGAATGCTGTGAGATATAGAAGTTGAGCCAAGCTTTTTATTCTTTCTCCCTAGTTTCGCTTTGAAAATAAGTAAGATCATTTCGCCTGTTGACGAGCGCCAAGCCAACGATTTTTGTGGTAAAAAAATAAAATTTTTAAACTCGAAATCATAAAAAAAATTCTTGGCCATGAACCAAATTCAATGGCCAATCATAAAAAAATGGCTTGGCCATTGAATTTGGTTCATGGCCAAGATTTTTTTTATGATTTCGAGTTTAAAAATTTTACTTTTTTACCACAAAAATCGTTGGCTTGGCGCTCGTCAACAGGCGAAATGATCTTACTTATTTTCAAAGCGAAACTAGGGAGAAAGAATAAAAAGCTTGGCTCAACTTCTATATCTCACAGCATTCACAGCCGAAGACTATTGAAGGAGAGCTTGGCTGCCGTTTTTTTTTTTTTTTTTTTACAAACTTTTGTATTTGGTTGGATATTACATCTTTTTGTTAATCGTTTACTATCAAGGTGTGAATGATGGACTTTGAATGATTAAATTTGTTAAGTTCAAAGTTGTTTTTTGACATTTTTGGGCCCACGGTCCCCCCAAAGATACCCCTTGTGTTTTAAGCACTAGATATTTATAATGGTTAAGAGCATGTTTAATTTCAAGCTTGTACAAATTACTATGCCTGAGTAATTACGCGTTTTGATTTTGATTTTGATTTTCCCCCATCCCAATTGCCCGGCTGTGGTTATATGAGGTACATCTGAGTGTGGCCCAAGTTTCAAAGTTCTAAGATGAACCGTTTTCTCAGTTATTATTTACTACAATTCAGAAATTAAAAAAGTCCGCCCCAACCGGGAATCGAACCACGGATCTCCACATTCCAGGTGAGCGTCTTAGCCACTAGACCATCAGTACGGGTACATTTTTAGCTCTGAATTGTAGTTGCATTATACATTTGAATGGATGGAACAGTACTGCAACGAATATCTGCTGCCTTTATACTGACCATGCACCAAACATTAATTATAATGTCATTACCTTTACGCAGGTATGAGCGAGGGTTTATTTCTCGATTTGTTTAGCCGGGAAACACTCCCGTAGGTGTAATTGTTATTATTTACTACAATTCAGAAATTAAAAAGGTACGCCCCAACCGGGATTCGAACCATGGGTTTTCCCACATTCCAGGTGATCATCTTAGCCACTAGAGACCATCAAGACGGGTACATTTTAATCTCAGAATTGTAGCTGCATTATACATCTGAGCGTATTATAGGCGCTCCACGCTAAGAAAGCAGATGCGCGCGCTTTTGACGGGCCAATCAGCGATCGTTATTTGAAATTGGAATGGCTACAATTCACCCGTTAAAAGCGCGCTACTCCTTTCTTAGCGTGGAGCGCCTATATTCATAAGAGTACGGAATTACTTACTTTTGATAATTTTGATTTCTCCGGTACCCGTTACCCAATTTTGCTTTCCATATTCAAAAGTGATAAAGAATGAGAGATATCAAAATGTATTCCACGTTTGAAACATCTCAGTTGTAGCGTTTTCTTTGAATGATTCATTTCTTAAAGTTCAGATATGTTTTTTGTCATTTTTGGGCCCATGGTCATCCCCAAATTAAGCCCCTTGTGTTTTGGACGCAAAATATTAATAATAGTTAATACTAGCACGTTTAATTTCAAGTTTGTACAAATGACAACGCCTTGGTAATTACGCGTTTTGATTATCATCCAAATTTTGATTTTCTCCGGTCCCTGTTACCCGATTTTGGTTTTGAAAGCAAATGTCACTGCGTCTGAAGTACATCTAAGTGTGGTTCAAGTTTCATAGTTCTAAGATTTACTGTTTTCTCTGTAGGCTAAATTAATCTCCGCGGAGAACTCCTAGCCAGCCAGCCAGCCACCCAGCCACCAGCCAGCCGAAAGGAATTTGACGATGTTGAGAGCCTTTTTTAACACAGAACGAGTTGTCGGATCAGGTTGATTTTTTTTTTGGTATGTCATGGACCACATACCAGGTCATATACCGAGTTTCAAGATTGTAACTCTTTCGGGGCGGCGTGTGCAGATAGCTGAAAACCCCCCAACTCTGGTAGGTGTTTATAGGGCTGGAGTTCGTGTCGCCTAAGCAGTCGCATGCGCTTGTCTGCCGGGCGACGACCGTCGCCCTAGACTATATTATTTTTTTAAATTTATGTTATTACTATCTTCTATTATATGTTGTACTATTTTAAGTATGTATGTATCTTGTCTATGGCAAGTGCGATGTTTTTGTCTCAAAGAACCAAATCTGAAATAAAAGTCTTAAGTGTGTTTGTTACAATTTGATTAATAACTGTTACAACAGTAATTATTACTAGGAAAACGCTCAGTTGGACGCGTTGTTGAGCGAGCACCGGTACGTGCAACATGACCCGAGTACGACATTCCCATAAGGCCCACCACACAGTGTAGGCCTAACTGGATATTGACATTGTACACTATATACTATTCCAACATCTTTGCATTGTTCTAATTCACGTCATGCCTTCTAAAGTGTATCTTTGTATCTTCACTACCTCCTTCATTTTTTAACATCATTCTTCGAAAATGATTACCAATAAGTCTTTAAGGTCTTGACCGATTTAGCTGAAAACTTGGAAAATAGGAGAGAAAGATGTACTTAATGACCCTGCAAAATTTCATAACGATCGGTACATTTTTTTTATTTTTTTTTATAACCAACAATCGGATTTTGTTCAAAAACTATACAGCAACCCGCCTAGGTGGTATGTACATGTGGGCAAAATTTCAGGTCGATCAGAGAAACGGTGCGACCTGTACCGAAGCAGTAACAGAAAAAAAAACAAAAAACAAAAAACAAAAACAGACATTCAAGCCATAAGAGTAAAGTGGAGATGTGGATTGTGTGGCTCGTTGGTCTTGTTGTGTGGCTCGTTGGTCTTGTGGTTAGCGTATCTGCTTCCAATGCAGAAGGTCGAGGGTTCGATTCCCGTTAAAGTCAGACGTTTTTTAACTTCTGATGTGGACTTCAGTCCATCAGTTCTTGTCTTAGGAGTTTGTAAACGGTGACTTTGGAGCCGTCCTAGCAACGAAGCACATGATAAATTTCAGAGTTGTTCTGAATCGGCCTTGTTGATTCTGGCGTTGATTCGCGGGTGTTCGCACTGTCCATACCACTGATTGCTATATTTCCTATTAAAAATATCGATCTTTGGTTGGTTATCGCTCACTCATCGATTGCGTCGGGGCCTGCAGGGTTGGCTTGGTCGCTTTGATTTATAGTCCCCCACTGAAAATCAGTTCTATAACTGAGTGGGTAGACTCTAAATAAAAATGTATTTATTTATTTTATTTATTTAGATGCTCGCTACGCTCGCTCAATTAAGAAGAGCGATATCTCTTTAATTCGTACATATAATTGGGCAAAACAGAATTATACCATACAAAAGCAAGCCATTTTAGCGCATACAACGCACTTGATCCTTTCTCACGCTTGACACTATACATAAGTACATGAAAACAAAAATCAATCAAAGTGATACATCTAGTTGCATTTGCCTGTTATGGGAATTTAGTTGATGATTGCAGTAATGATTCGAATTCAATGATATGGAGCCCCTTTTTGCGACAAGTGGAGGCCACAGTCCCGCAAGTACTAATTGCTAGAAAAAACACCTTGATAGTAGGCCTATACGTTAAGTTTTATACTAACTTATCTCCTTATAATTTAATTGATACTACATCATTAATAACTTATTGAATAGCTGTTGATGTACCAAATGATTTGAATTTTAAATATTCCTAATTAACGAGTGAGCGCAGCGAATGGAGTGATCTCCATTCGACTTAAACGGCCCTTATTCTGTTATTCTGCGTGCGTGTGTGTACGTTGAAAATCAGCCGAATCGCTGAACAGATTGCGATGAAATTTAAACAGACATCCGCTACGAGTTTACCCCCAAATTCAGCTCGGAGATTGAGTAAACCTTGCAATATTTTCACGTATTTCGTACTGGCCATGTTTTCCATAGTATTGTCACACATGATAGACTACACTGAGTTATATGCATTTCAAAACAAGTTTAATAATTTTTAAAATACAATCCAGAAATTACAAAATCTTTCCCGGCCAGGGGATTGAACCCACGTCTCCCACATTTCGGCTACAAGGGCGCTTTAGCCAACTAGACTCGGGAAACGCCAAAGTCGTTTTTAGACGAGTGAGCGAGTCATGTGTTGAGTACCCGGGAAACATTTGCATTTAAGATTGATAATTCAATTCATATAAATAGGCCCTATTAGTTTTTTAAGTTTAGTTGGTATACGGACGCGTCAACTGTAAGGCCATAATGCGCCTCTCTAGCCAATGATAGGCTAGGGAGGCCTAAGGTAGGGGGAAGAAAAGTAATGTTACGGGATAATCATTACATGGCTCACTCACTCGTTTAACAACAACTTTGGCGTTTCCCTAGTTACTATTATATAACAGTATTACATATTTAAACTTAAAGGAGCTTTTCTGTCAAGTATGAATATACTTGAATAACCGATATCATCGATTATCGATTGTCATTTATTACAGCAAGTACATCACTCGAATTATTATTATTATTATTATTATTATTATTATTGAAGGATTGAAGACTTTTGCGGACCGTTATATTAATACTAGGAAAACGCTAAAGTCCCGTCGCGTTGTTGAGCGAGCACCGGTACGTGCAACAACGACCCGAGTACGACATTTTCATAATGTTACATACCAATAAGTCTTTAAGGTCTTGACCGATTTAGCTAAAAATTTGTAAAATCGGAGAGAATGTTGTACTTATTGACCCTGCAAAATTTCATAACGATCGAAACATTTTTTTTTTTTATTTTTTTTATAATTAACGATCGGATTTTGTTCAAAAACTATACAGCAACCCGCCTAGGTGGTATGTACATGTGTGAAAAATTTCAGGTCGATCAGAGAAACGGTGCGACCTGTATCGAAGCAGTACACAGAAAAAAAACAGACATTCGAGCCATAAAAGTCAAGTGGAGAAGCTCGCTACGCTCGCTCAATTAGACGGTTTTCGGGACAAGTTATTTGTTATTACACTCTTACTAGGAAAACGCTCAGTTGGACGCGTTGTTGAGCGAGCACCGGTACGTGCAACACGACCCGAGTAAGACATTCCCATAATGTTACAAACCAATAAGTCTTTAAGGTCTGACCGATTTAGCTGAAAATTTGAAAAATAGGAGAGAATGGATAAAATCCACCGCCATCTAGAAGACCTTGACATCATTTCCTTGTTAAACTCTTTGGTTACAAATAATACACTGCTTCCTCGATAGTGTTTTGATTACTTCTAGGTGGCAGTGCATAGTGACCTGAAACCACGTGCGCCGTTGCCATGGTAACGGGACTTTGTTATAATGTAATTTCCGACTACACTACTTATCGGATCAAAATAAAAATAACATATTCGTGATCGGACGGACATTCTAAATGATTTGGCCACCTCAGATTTTGTCTCCGTTAAGTTTAAAAAAAAACTTTCAATTAACTTTAATGTAACTTTTTAACTTTTTGAACGATTTTGCCACAAAACTATACAGCAACCCGCCTAGGTGGTATGTACATGTGTGCAAAATTTTAGGTCGATCAGAGAAACGGTGCGACCTGTATCGAAGCAGTAACAGAAAAAAACAAAAACAGACATTCGAGCCATAAGAGTCAAGTGGAGACGCTCGCTTCGCTCGCTCAATTAACGCGGTACAATGTCCCGAAAACCGTATAATATAATTGTGTGTTATTGTTTATTATAACACAGGTATATGTGTTATAACACTCTTACTAACGCGGTTCAATGTCCCGAAAACCGTCTAATTGAGCGAGCGTAGCAAGTGTCTCCACTTGACTCTAATGGCTCGAATGTCTGTTTTTCTTTTTTCTGTTACTGCTTCGGTACAGGTCGCACCGTTTCTCTGATCGACCTGAAATTTGGCCCACATGTACATACCACCTTTGCGGGTTGCTGTATAGTTTTTGAACAAAATCCAATTGTTGGTTATAAAAATAAAAAAAAAATACAAAAAAAAATAATAATGTCCCGATCGTTATGAAATTTTGTAGGGTAAATAAGTACAACATTCTCTCCTATTTTACAAATTTTCAGCTTAATCGGTTAAGAACTTAAAGACTTATTGGTAATCATAATTCGAAAAATGATGTTGTTTTTCCGATCTTTATGAAATTTGTCAAGGAGGCAGTGAAGAAACAAAGATACACTTTAAGAGTCATTTTCCTATAAAAGGCCAAATTCGATTTCAATGTTGTCCCGTGGCGTCATTCAATTCAGCGATCAACAACAACATTGAAAGTTTTCGTCTTTTCAAGACTGTTATCTGATAAAATGTTCATTTCGCAAAGTGTCTGAGTTTATATAGATCCAGTACTCCTAATTTGTTTTACAATCATTGGCTTTTGTTGTCGACGAAATTTGTTTTACTTTTAGCCTATGTATTATGACGTGAATTATTATCAATGTCAATATTACATTACATTTTTTATCAACATTATGGGAATGTCGTACTCGGGTCGTGTTGCACGTACCGGTACTCGCTCAACAACGCGTTACACAAAGCGTTTTTCTAGTTATTATTATTACTATTATTATTATTTTTATTTTTATTATTATTATTATTATTATTATTATTATTACTATTTTTATTATTATTATTATTATTATTATTATTATTATTATTATTATTATTATTATTATTATTATTATTATTATTAATTTTAATATGTCCATTATTATATTTTATAAATTTGTGCACAGCGTTGAATTTAAACTACCTCAATATTTTCTTGTATACTCAGAGATTAGTACCGACTGTTGCCGTGAACAGCAAATAATGCACCTATTTTATTATTTATGTAGGTTTATAATATATTTTTAATCACAACCAAAACAATAACAAATTAATTCTAGGATTAGGCTAGGTTGGGGTTAGCACGGAGTTTGGGGATCCCTTACCCCTGACTTCACTTGTCCGAGGGTTGAAAAAATTCATGAATCTGGCACCTGGTGCTAAACATTTAACTGCACTGGGCATTCATGAGAGAATAAACCTCAGCTGTTAGTTATTTAGCACCTCCTGTTGAAAGAAATTACTAAGGAATGTCACAATACAATCTTGCTCGTCCAAACATTTGTATTTCACGTGGGAGCTACTAGGAAAACGCTCAGTTGGACACGTTGTTGAGCGAGCACCGGTACGTGCAACACGACCCGAGTACGACATTCCCATAATGTTACATACCAATAAGTCTTTAAGGTCTTGAACGATTTAGTTGAAAATTTGTAAAATAGGAGAGAATGGATAAAATCCACCGCCATCTAGAGGACCTTGAAATCATTTCTTTGGGAAAGCTATTTTACTCTTGATTTCTTCTAGGTGGCAGTACATAGTGACCAGAATTCTTGTGCGACTTTTCGTTGCCATGGTAACGTTCCTTTTGTTAAAATGTAATCTCTATCTAAACTACTAATCGGATCAAAATAAAATTAACATATTCGTGACCGGACGGACATTCTAAATGATTTGGCTACCTCAGATTTTGTCGCCGTTTAGTTTAAAAAAAAACTGTAGGTTAACTTTAATGTAACTTTATAACTTTTTAAAAGATTTTGCCACAAAACTAATGGCATTCAATCGGGAACAAAACTTGCGGATGGTCAAAATTTCAACTCGATCCGAGCCTCCGTTCGACCACTATCATGAGAAAAAAAAGCTGTGTGACTTTCCGTTGCCATAGTAACGGGACTTTGTTATAATGTAATTTCCATCTACACTACTTATCGCATCAAAATAAAATAACATATTCGTGATCGGACGGACATTCTAAATGATTTGGCCACCTCAGATTTTGTCGCCGTTTAGTTTGAAAAAAAAACTTTTGATTAACTTTAATGTAACTTTTTAACTTTTTGAACGATTTTGCCACAAAACTATACAGCAACCCGCCTAGGTGGTATGTACATGTGTGCAAAATTTCAGGTCGATCAGAGAAACGGTGCGACCTGTATCGAAGCAGTAACAGAAAAAAAAACCAGACATTCGAGCCATAAGAGTCAAGTGGAGACGCTCGCTTCGCTCGCTCAATCAAAACATATTTTCACATCTCGACAGTTTGAGATGTTGTCCTCAATTTTTACTTTTATGGCAACTTTTGGTCAACTCTAAAATAATAAAACGAATGTTTTCCGAACGAAAACCACACCACCGTGGATCTATTTTCATGGATTATATTATGACATATCTTAAATCCTTGCATTCTGCATCTAAACTTGGTTTAACCGGATCTAAAGATAAATTCAACTTTCGTAAATTTCTCGAGAGAAACCTGTTCATGGGGCAATGTATGTCCGTCTTCAGGTAACTAGGAATTTTGTGTTTGGACTCTTGTGAAGGGAACAGCCTGGGATAAGAAGACCCAATTCGCCGCAGATAACCTCATTGTAATGTGCTATAGCTATTAAATCAATATTGGCTTTGAATGTTTCAGCTGTTGACGCTGCCGTTAACGATGTGTGTCTGACGAGTGAATCTTTAAGTGGGACCTGCATCCCCCTTGCTCAGTGCCAAAGACTCGACGATTTATATTCTCAACCAAGCCCACATCCTATTGAGACCACTCAACTCTTACGCGCTGAAGAGTGTGGGGTACAAGTGAGTACTTTTATAGCTTCATCCTACTGATAAAAATAAAATAGTAATTCAATCATTTTATGTTTAAACTCATTTTCGAAATCACTCTTTCTTTATACAAAGCATAGAAAAATATCAATTGATTATTTGTTTTGAAAATCATTAAAATCAGATCAATTTGTTTCATATGTATGTTGTGTTATATGTACTGGTCGGACCGGTGTGCCATAGTAAAATTTTATCTGGGGGCACGTTATGGCGACACGACACACTTGACATACCTTATCCGAGTTGAGGTGATTTCGAGGTGTCACCCAGCCGTCATGAAACGTGATGAGAATTTGAACACAATGATTATTGGGGGAATTTAGGTACCTGACGACACATGCCAAATTTTGTTGGGTACGAACTTTCCTTATTAAAAAAAAAAAATGGGTTGAAACATTCTCAAAATCTACTTGTGACACACTTTCAATACTCTTACTACAGCCTTATTTGTCAATATTAATGTACGACGATTGTGACTAAACGGGTAGGTCTAAAACTTAAAAAAACGTGCGTGGTTAAAACGCCTACCTGGAATGTTGGAGATCCGTGGATCGATTCCCGGTTGTGGCGGACTTTTTTAATTTCTGAATTATAGTAAATAATTAGTTTGATGTAGTTTATATAGGTTTTGGGTCAGAACTATGGCTGCTAATGACTTATGAAGTTTAGAATGCATTTTCTGTATTTGCTTGGAACTACAGAGCATGTAAGGCTGGCAATTTTAGGGTTAACTTCAGCGTAGGCCCATAATAACCTATTAAACTGATTGGTACATTTTGCCTTTTAACAAAATCACGTTTTGATGATGGTTTCTGGGTTAATTTATGTGGGTCGGTCCAAATTGTTGTTATATTGGTCCATGGTGCCACTCAATATTTTAAATATGGGAAATACAAGAATTGCACTTAACTTATTATAAAAAGTGTGGGTCGGTCTGCTATGCTTCTGAATCCCTCAATTAACAGCTATGACCATTTTACGCTAAAAAGTGCATTCAGAAACGAACAAAATCTACTTTTTGCATCTAAGACAGTTTCATTGCGAACACAGACTGATGTTGTTTCCAGTTGGTGTGTTGCCGCGACGAGACTACTGCGAGAACCACAGGAACTCCATGTGGCGACGCTTCATGCCATAGAAACGTCGGGTTAATCAACCCTGAGTTCTGTGGCCAGACAATCGCAGGCCGGATTATTGATGGGAACAAGACAGGGGTCTTTGAAATGCCATGGTTGACGCTACTCAAATACTGTTCCAAAAAGGGCAATGGTATGTACAAGGTGTGATACGCATCAATTGCTCAAAAGAAGGAAAGCATGCCCGTTTTCACTGGGGTCTATTTGCTTCCTCGTGCGACAATTATTATTTCGATCGACATCGACAACACTTTGTAATAGGAATTATTATTCATGTTCAGCAAGGTAGTCTCGACATGCTTGCCTACCAGTAAAGTAAAAATAAAGCTTGGGTATTTCATAAGTTGTCACTTTAGATCGGCAAGTTGTCTCATGCGTTATTTTATTTACAAAATATTTGCTGTCGATCGACATTCATCACACGACACGTGTTAGTAAAGAGATCCATAATTCTAATGATATCTCAGCCAATTTAAGTCAAAATTTGCAGTGCACCTCTTCTTCATACCCTAATTGAAAATGTAATACAGTTGATTTTTTTTAATTGAAGCGTAGCAATCATGGTATTGAATGAAAGCTTATTAAGGGACTTTACAATAAAAAGAGATGAATAGTTTAATTTTTATAGTCTGCAGAGGTCTATGAACGTCAATTTTACAATTAAAAAAAAAAAACTTCTTAAGCACAATACTTACAATAATCGATGGTTAACTTTTATTGAACCAGAACCAGAACCATTAAATAACGAGATTAGTCACACTACACACGTAACATGAATCGTATTGTTCACATTAGTGAATCTTGTTGCAGAAACTGAAGAGAGATTCAGATGTGGTGGATCTTTGATCAACGAACGCTACGTCCTGACGGCGGCTCACTGCATCGCTAACTCGACCAGGATACGACTGTAAGTAAAGGCATCGACTATTGGAAAAATCATCTTCTGATTAAGTAACCCGTTTGTGCAACTTTTTGCAATGAATTATGATTTTTTAAAATAATGGTATATATTTTTAAATCAAATAACGAAGAAGAGCAGCAAATGACACTATAATTTAAATCAAATGTGACGACCTCTGTTCCGGTATATTTCTGTAAGTGAGTAAGTGATTGAGAGTGAGTGAATAAGTAAGTGAGTGATTAGTGAGTGAGTGATTGACTTAAAAAACGGCCAAACATCTGACCAGACTGCGATCAAATTTTAAAACATACATCCGAGAACAAATTTGTACACACAAATAAGCAGAGCAGGTGCTCACACATATATGCGCCTGCGCCGCAGAATATAGACGTGGAAAGTTTTATCAGTCATCCACGATACAACGCCACGACCTTGGTCAACGATATCGCTCTGATCCGCCTGTCGGTCCCGGCTGATACAGCAAAGGTATGTCATTCTCCAACTTACTAAAACTAGGAAGCTTCGCAAACGCTTTTTTAGTTGCGTTGAAGGATGAACTTTTTTTAAGTTTTAGTTTGCGTGGGATATCTTTACTTTGCAAGTGCTTTGTTTTGCTGTCTACGCAATGCGCATTGTAGGTGATTAATGTCAAGTTTCTATTGTTCTTGTCAATTGTTATTATTTAACACAAAAAACTTATATAAAAGCTTATTCCTATAGATTCTGGCTAACTTTTTCAACTTTTCTTTCAGTAGGTACTACATCACCATAATCTTAATGTCCATGTATACTTGGACGTTGTAGCCCCACCCGTTCGGTCATTATCGACCCAAATTAGACGAAAATATCGCACTTAAAATAAAAAAAATCGTAAAGTACGAATTCATGACAAAAAATTCTTTGATTGTATACAAAAACAATACACCACTAAGTTTAAAGATTTCGAAGGTCCCCTTCAATTTTCATCAAGTGGATATGCCGTTTGCCCGGAAGAGAGCGTACAAACAGACAAAAAAATAATAAAAAAAAACAAAACATGAGAGCTATATTTTTGGAAGGGTCAGTAAAATTATTGAAGTCTTAGCTGCGCTCATCCAATTATTTGTGACTTGGTAGCATATTTGGGAAAATAGGAAAAAAACCTTGGAATAGCAAAGGGGAAAAATGTTGCTTGAATTGAATTGAAACTTGACAACAATCACCTACAATGCGTAGGCAGCAAAGCAAAGCACTTGCAAAAGTAAGATATACCACGCAAACTAAAAACTTAAAACAAAGATCTTTCATCAACGCGACTAAAAAAGCGTTTGCAAAGCTTCCTAGTGTCACAAAAACACAAATCGCCACGTTGAATGGTGTGCTTGGACGAATTTAAGTTGAAATTGTTTTAATGTGGCTATGTTAGCTGTGTGCCGAATCAAAAAAAATGATAAATATACTTAAATTAGTTTTGATTTCTAAAGAGCCAGGATTCAAAGCCATTCACATTACTAGGTAAACGCTTAAGTCCCGCCGATGGATGAGCTTTTTGTAAGTTTTTAGTTTGCGTAGGACACTTTTTCTTTGCAAGTGCTTTTTGAATGCATTGTAGGTGATTTTTTCTGTTGTGTGAAATTTCTATTGTTGCTTGTTAATTGTCATTATAAAACTCAAAAATCTCATATAAAAACTTTATTCTATGGATTCTGGCAAACTTTTTCAACTTTTTCTTTCATAAAGCAATACATCACCGTTACTTGAATGTACATGTAAAATATGAACGTTGTAGCCTCACCCGTTTGGTCAGAATCGGCCCAAATGTCACGAAAATATCGCACTAAAATCGAAAAAATCGTAAAAGTACGATATTTATGAGAAATATTTCTTCGGTTGTATCCAAACAAACAGGTTTAAGTTCAGAGATTTCCAAGGTCCCCTTCATTTTTTCATCAAGATCGGATATGCCATTTGCCTGGTAGAGAGCGATCAAACAGACAGAAATACAAAAAAAACAAAAAAACATTAGAGCTAAATTTTTGGGGGGTCAGTGAAATTGAAGTCTTGCTTCGCCATCCAATTATTTTGACTTGGAAGCATATTTGGGAAATGGAAAAACCGTTCGAATAGCAAGGGGAAAATGTAGTTTGAATTGGCATTTGGAATTGAATGGATTTAGTTTTGATGGACCCATATGAAGCCAAGATTATATAATGGATTCCTTCCACTCCTAGCACTAACGACATGACAAATTGGTTAATTCATGACTGTCATAATAATCTAAAAAAAGCCTTATGAGATTTCAACATACTTTTTTGTTTCAGATACTATAAACCCTATCTGCCTTCCTGTGGGTTTTGATGCTGAGAACAGGAATTTGGATAACCTCAACATGATCGTCGCTGGCTGGGGAATACTAATTAGTGGTAGTAATAATTATCTTTCACAGCCTCACCACAATAATAAGAAGAGAACTCTGTGACCCGTATGTGACCTGTAAACAATATAAACATACCTTACACTATATCATTATAATGCGCATAACAGTGGGAACGATTAGTAAAATCATGGTATTAAAATTACAAATATTATAATACCGTGTCATTATCAGTGATCTGTTAGACATGTTTTAAGATTATCATGTAAGGTAGCTCACTTAGATCGGGATTCAAGTTGTCACTTAGATCGCAGTTGTCTCAGCTTATTTTATTTACAAAATATTTGCTGTCGATCGACATTCATCACACGACACGTGTTAGTAAAGAGATCCATAATTCTAATGATATCTCAGCCAATTTAAGTCAAAATTTGCAGTGCACTTCTTCTTCATACCCTAATTGAAAATGTAATACAGTTGATTTTTTTTAATTGAAGCGTAGCAATCATGGTATTGAATGAAAGCTTATTAGAGGGAATTTCCAATAAAAAGAGATGAATAGTTTTAATTTTTATAGTCTGCAGAGGTCTATGAACGTCAATTTTACAATTAAAAAAATAAACTTCTATAAGCACAATACTTACAATAATCGATGGTTAACTTTTATTGAACCAGAACCAGAACCATTAAATAACGAGATTAGTCACACTACACACGTAACATGAATCGTATTGTTCACATTAGTGAATCTTGTTGCAGAAACTGAAGAGAGATTCAGATGTGGTGGATCTTTGATCAACGAACGCTACGTACTGACGGCGGCTCACTGCATCGCTAACTCGACCAGGATACGACTGTAAGTAAAGGCATCGACTATTGGAAAAATCATCTTCTGATTAATAACCCGTTTGTGCAACTTTTTGCAATGAATTATGATTTTTTTAAATGAAGGTATATATTTTTAAATCAAATAACGAAGAAGAGCAGCAAATGACACTATAATTTAAATCAAATGTGACGACCTCTGTTCCGGTATATTTCTGTAAGTGAGTAAGTGATTGAGAGCGTGAGTGAATAAGTAAGTGAGTGATTGAGTGAGTGAGTGATTGACTTAAAAAACGGCCGAACATCTGACCAGACTGCGATCAAATTTTAAACATACATCCGAAAACAAATTTGTACACACAAATAAGCAGGCAGGTGCTCACACATATATGCGCCTGCGCCGCAGAATATAGACGTGGAAAGTTTCATTTTACTCTCTCCACAAGGCGGAACGTGCGACTGGGCGACCACGACATCACTACTGATGAAGACTGTCAGGACCAGGCAGGAACGAGAGTGTGTGCGCCTGCGCCACAGAACATAGACGTGGAGAGTTTCATCAGTCATCCACGATACAACGCCACGACCTTGGTCAACGATATCGCTCTGATCCGCCTGTCGGTCCCGGCTGATACTAGCAAAGGTATGTCATTCTCCAACTTACTAAAACTAGGAAGCTTCGCAAACGCTTTTTTAGTTGCGTTGAAGGATGAACTTTTTTTAAGTTTTTAGTTTGCGTGAGATATCTTTACTTTTGCAAGTGCTTTGTTTTGCTGTCTACGCAATGCGCATTGTAGGTGATTAATGTCAAGTTTCTATTGTTTCTTGTCAATTGTTATTATTTAACACAAAAAACTTATATTAAAAGCTTTATTCCTATAGATTCTGGCTAACTTTTTCAACTTTTCTTTCAGTAGGTACTACATCACCATAATCTTAATGTCCATGTATACTATGGACGTTGTAGCCCCACCCGTTCGGTCATTATCGACCCAAATTAGACGAAAATATCGCACTTAAAATAAAAAAAATCGTAAAGTACGATATTCATGACAAAAAATTCTTTGATTGTATACAAAAACAATACACCACTAAGTTTAAAGATTTCGAAGGTCCCCTTCAATTTTCATCAAGTTGGATATGCCGTTTGCCCGGAAGAGAGCGTACAAACAGACAAAAAAATAATAAAAAAAAACAAAACATGAGAGCTATATTTTTGGAAGGGTCAGTAAAATTATTGAAGTCTTAGCTGCGCTCATCCAATTATTTTGACTTGGTAGCATATTTGGGAAAATAGGAAAAAAACCTTGGAATAGCAAAGGGGAAAAATGTTGCTTGAATTGAATTGAAACTTGACAACAATCACCTACAATGCGTAGGCAGCAAAGCAAAGCACTTGCAAAAGTAAAGATATACCACGCAAACTAAAAACTTAAAACAAAGATCTTTCATCAACGCGACTAAAAAAGCGTTTGCAAAGCTTCCTAGTGTCACAAAAACACAAATCGCCACGTTGAATGGTGTGCTTGGACGAATTTAAGTTTGAAATTGTTTTAATGTGGCTATGTTAGCTGTGTGCCGAATCAGAAAAAAATGATAAATATACTTAAATTAGTTTTGATTTTCAAAAGAGCCAGGATTCAAAGCAATTCACATTACTAGGTAAACGCTTAAGTCCCGCCGATGGATGAGCTTTTTTGTAAGTTTTTAGTTTGCGTAGGACCACTTTTTCTTTGCAAGTGCTTTTTGAATGCATTGTAGGTGATTTTTTCTGTTGTGTGAATTTCTATTGTTGCTTGTTAATTGTCATTATAAAACTCAAAAATCTCATATAAAACCTTTATTCTATGGATTCTGGCAAACTTTTTCAACTTTTTCTTTCATAAAGCAATACATCACCATTACTTGAATGTACATGTAAAATATGAACGTTGTAGCCTCACCCGTTTGGTCAGAATCGGCCCAAATGTCACGAAAATATCGCACTAAAAATCGAAAAAATCGTAAAAGTACGATATTTATGAGAAATATTTCTTCGGTTGTATCCAAACAATACAGGTTTAAGTTCAGAGATTTCCAAGGTCCCCTTCATTTTTCATCAAGATCGGATATGCCATTTGCCTGGTAGAGAGCGATCAAACAGACAGAAATACAAAAAAAACAAAAAAACATTAGAGCTAATTTTGGGGGGTCAGTGAAATTGAAGTCTTTGCTTCGCTCATCCAATTATTTTGACTTGGAAGCATATTTGGGAAAATGGAAAACCGTTCGAATAGCCAAGGGGAAAATGTAGTTTGAATTGGCATTTGGAATTGAATGGATTTAGTTTTGATGGACCCATATGAAGCCAAGATTATATAATGGATTCTTCCACTCCTAGCACTAAAACGACATGACAAATTTGGTTAATTCATGACTGGTCATAATAATCTAAAAAAAGCCTTATGAGATTTCAACATACTTTTTTGTTTCAGATACTATAAACCCTATCTGCCTTCCTGTGGGTTTTGATGCTGAGAACAGGAATTTGGATAACCTCAACATGATCGTCGCTGGCTGGGGAATACTAATTAGTGGTAGTAATAATTATCTTTCACAGCCTCACCACAATAATAAGAAGAAGAACTCTGTGACCCGTATGTGACCTGTAAACAAAATATTAATAACATTACACATTATTATATTTTACACAACTTATTAAATACACGATGTCATAATAATGCGCATAAACAAGTGAGCTGTTATGGTATTCAAGATTTGGATTCAAGATTATTTTTTAACCGGCTTACTAAAACTTTTGCATTATTCTATCTTCTAAGAGCAAAAAAGTTTGGTAAATAACAATAAGATATCTTATACTAATTCTTGTTATTTTATTTTACTCTTTATTAGACAAGAAGTATCGGGATGAGTTAAGTGTTATAAACGTAGTAATGGTTGTAGTTTTAACACAAGCACTGATCTTATTACTTCGAAAGCCCAGAAATGAAATACTTCTCGACAATTGGTTTAAAATTCTAATTGATTTTCAACATTGCAGCGCACAAGTGAGAAATCTTCTTCGAATTTAAAGTATCAGTTAAATATGCGTTCTCTTTAGCCAATCATTTGTATTATATACACACCATATAATATCACTTACGATACATCTATAATTCAATTTCCTAATTTCAATCTTATTGTTTTATTTGTTTTTAGAAACATACATATTGTTTTGTTCTTCGCCTTACCAGGTTTACCAAGTCCCGACGTTCTCAAGGCCAGCCTTCAAGTGATGCCAACTGAAATGTGCAGGACTGTGTTTCAACCGTTGTACAAAGAAGTCAGTTCTAACCAGTTGTGCGCCGGAGGTACCAACACCAACTGGACTCAAGACTCGTGTATGGTGTGGAGCGGTGCGCCTCTAATTTCATCCGGCATAGTCAATGGTGAAGAAGGGTAAGATTAGATAAGATTTCGTTTATTAGCTTTAAAACATCTCTCAATTTCCCATGCGTACACATTTTGTAGAAACATTGGCATACAACGCTTTCAGTAATTATTTTTCCGTCTTATAAGGTAATGTTAAGCTAATAATTCAATATTGGTATTTTTTTCCCAAAGAATGTAAATTTTATATTTTCATCATGATTTTCAAGGAATTTTGGCTGATTTTGGATTTTGTACCACATTTGAATTTAAAATGAAAATTTTAGGTACATGTACCTTAAATAGTTTTTTTCTGATTTTTTGGCATATTAAGGATTTTGTGTATCTCTTACCTGCATTACTAAATGATGTATCAAATTTCTGGGACCAACTATAATTTTCTATTTTGGCTGTTTATTGCAGGTGTCATTTTCAGTTTTCTCTGAAAAAGGTACCATTCGAACAATTGGCTTGGGATATTTTTTTTTCTTTTCATAAAACAATAGGGGATAAATTGAAAAAAAAAACATTCCCTATCTACCCGCATTAAAATATAAAACTTGATGTCCTCGTTTGAAGAGGCGCGGTCGGAGATGGTTAATTATATTCCCAGATATTAGCACTGGTAAACAGATAGAGTAGATATTCACTTTAAAACATCATCGTGCTTATACCAGCTTATAGCTTATAACAATCCAAAGTAAAAACCTTCTATTCCACAAAGGTACAATGTTTTACAATTGTAAAAAGATGTGTGACGTCATTACCTGTATACAGCGATGTTTATGAATAAAATTGACCACGGTCTTCTAGATCACGGAGAAAAATTCACCGCGCGGCCGTTCACCAGCTCGTGTTATATAACACTAGGAAAACGCTTAAGTCCCGCCGCGTTGTTGGATGAGCGTAATTAGTGCATTGAGCTGACATGATTGTGTTATGCGGATTTTCTGTTGTTCTGTGAAAAAATCATTACTAAGTTGAAGATTTTTTAATTAAATTACATTAAATTAAATAAAAAAATTAACTTTAATTTTAAATTTTTTTAATTAATCGTAATTTTAAAAAGAAAAAATCGTAAAATTTCGATTTTTATTAGAAAAAATTATTTGATTGTGCTCAAATTTCACATGAATATATTAATTCATAAAATTAAGGTTCTGTGAAAAAATCATTACAATCGGATAAAGCATGACATTGTAGGTGTTATAAGTCAAAGAATTGTTTTAAAAAAGAAAACCCCCGTAAATTTGCGATTTTCATGAGAAATAATTTTTCGATCGCGCTTAAATTTTCCACGAATATATAAATTCATAAAATAAAGGTTCTGTGAAAAAATCATTACAATCAGACAAAGCGTGTAGGTATTATTGGATGAGCGTAGCGAGCGTAGCGAGCTAAGCGAAGATTCCATTTCACTACACTGGAGAAAAAAATCCGGAATGTTTTTTTTTTTTTTTTTTTTTCTTTCTGTATTTTTGTGTGTTTGTTAACACGATTCCGGCTAAACCGATACTCCGATTGCGATGAAATTTCATGGAGGCCTTCGAAATCTCTGAACTTAGAACTGCCACGTTTTTGAGCGCAATCGGGAAATTTTTTCTCATAAAAAACGCAATTTTACGATTTTTTTCGATTTTTAAAAACTTTCTTCGACTTATAACACCTACATGCTTTATCCGATTGTGATGATTTTTTCACAGAACCTTAATTTCATGAATTAAGATATTCGTGCGAAATTTGAGCGTAATCGAAAAATTATTTCTCATGAAAATCGAAATTTTACGGGTTTTTTCTTTTTTAAAACAATTCTTTGACTTATTACACCTACATGCTTTATCCTATTGTAATTATTTTTTCACAGAACCTTAATTTCATGAATTTATATATTCGTGTTAAATTTGAGCGCAATCAAATATTTATTTCTTATGAAAATTGCAATTTTACGATTTTTTTCATTTTTAAAAAATTACGATTAATTAAAAAAATTAAGTTATTTATTTTATTTTATTAATTTAATTAAAAAAAATCTTCGACTAAGTAATGATTTTTTTCACAGAACAACAGAAAATCCGCGTAACACATGGCAGCTCAATGCACCAATTACGCTCATCCAACAACGCGGCGGGACTTAAGCGTTTTCCTAGTAAATCGAAGAAATTTTTTCAAAATCGAAAAAAATCGTAAAATTGCGATTTTTGGATGACCGTAGCGAGCGTAGCGAGCGAAGCGAAGATTCCATTTCACTACACTGGAGAAAAAAATCCGGAATGTTTTTTTTTTTTTTGTCTGTTTGTTAGCACGATTCCGGCTAAACCGATACTCCGATTGCGATGAAATTTTATTGAGACCTTCGAAATCTCTGAACTTAGAACTGCCACGTTTTTGAGCGCAATCGAAAAAAAAATTCTCATAAAAATCGCAATTTTACGATTTTTTTCGATTTTTTAAAAATTTCTTCGACTTACAACACCTACATAGCTTTGTCCGATTGTAATGATTTTTTCACAGAACCTTTATTTCATGAATTGATATATTCATGTGAAATTTTGAGCGATATCAAAAAACTATTTTTTACGAAAATCGTAATTTTACGACTTTTTTCGATTTTTTAAATTTCTTCGGCTTATAACACCTACATGTTTTATCCTATTGTAATGTTTTTTTTACAGAACCATAATTTTATAAATTAATAAATTCCTGTAAAATTTGTGCGCAATCGAATAATTATTTCTTATCAAAATTTCAATATTACGATTTTTTCCTTTTTTTAATTGCGATTTATTAAAAAAAATTAAAATTTTAGTTATTTTTTTAAATTTAATTTATTTTAAAAAATCTTCAATTAAGTAATAATTTTTTCACAGAACAACAGAAAATCCGCATAACACATGGCAGCTTAATGCACCAATTACGCTCATCCAACAACGCGGCGGGACTTAAGCGTTTTCCTAGTTATAACTCCATGATAAAACCACCAAAAGTTACAAATGAATACACTAATTTGCAAATAAAATATCTTGTTATTTACATATTATTAGAAAAATCAAATATTTACGAGTCATTTCGCTGTGTTTGATTTATTTTTAACACCAAACGTTTCGATATGACTGTGCGTATAATCTGAGGCACATTTGTGATTGTTTTTGTTAAATTATTTGGCTTCTTATCTGGCTCCGAATGCGATTGTCCAAACAACTTAAAACCTCTTGACTTCCTTGAATAGAATTTAATATTAAATATATTGTTAACTATATTATTTCTCTAATATTTCGAGCTGTGAAAGCACCAATTAGGAAATACATATTATTATAGTTTATTATAGTATTTCTTATAACACATAAACAAATTTTATTCCAAAAGTGCTTCTACAAGTAAGATAATATTCGAAAAACGTTGTTTTTTCAATGATCACTCAGTGATTGGTTGTAAGTTTATGACGTATTTTCTGTTTTTTCCCGCCATTATTACGTGTAAAACATTAAGTTCACTATTATGACTAGGTGTTCATCGAATATAATAGGACTTATTCGTTCGCTTTTCAACACCTTGATGAGCGCCATCTTGGATTCCGGCAAATGGGCCAAAATCAAAAGTGACACCAGCAATTTCAGATTAGGCGGGGTTGGTTACCCACAAAGCCGCCCGGTACCACGATGTCCCACACGTATAAATTTTAATTTTCCAAAGAAAAGGAAAATCCTCGTCACCATATCAATTAACGTGACCGCCATTTTTAAAATGGTTCTTCCGTTACTTGTACGTTCACGCAACACTTTCTATCGTATTCCTTGACCAAAAAAACCTAATTATAATCCCTCTGACGTGTTCATCGATCACTTATGGGTCTATAAATAGATGCATCCCTTTTAAACAACCTGTTTTTCGTCATCTTGAAATCCGAGAAAATGGGCCAAAATCCGAGTTTGCATCGGGCAGATTCTAATTCATTAAGGTTTTTCATCCATAAATCAGCCATCAAACCTAATGTGTCACATTTTGCAGCTAGAATTCAAAATCTCCCATGTTTTACCGGTCAATTATTGTGGTTATTATATTAAGTGTAAGGTAAACCTCCATGCAGTTTGTGCTAACACGTGTTCTCATGATGATTCCAGTTTTGTCCAATATGGTGTCTTGTCCTTCGGCCACAAGCGTTGCGGCACCGAGGGAGTTCCTGATGTCTACACAAGGATCGCACCCTATATCAACTGGATCCTAGACAACATGAAGCCGTGAACTTTTTGAAATACTTAAAGCACCCTGTATGAACAGGACCCTAGGCATTATGAAGCCATGATTACACCATTTGAAACACTTGAAACAAACTTGCAAGAAGATGTTTGAAGAATACCCCATTGTACTATTTATTTAGTTTTCTGATGAGTCTTATGAATGCCAATAGTATGCGAACTCGACAGAGACTTCTTCCAGGACTTTCTTCAGGAATTTTTTGTTACCTGTTTAATCGATCATCTATACACATATATATATATATTATACTTTATATAGAATTAAAAAGTGACTCACGCCATAAATTCTTCTAAAGTACAGTATATCGCTATATATAACAAGTATAAAAAAATATATATATATATATATATAATAATAAAAATGAATGTATGTATGTATGTTTTCCTTTATGCATTACTACACCATTCATCCGATCTCCATGAAACTTGGTACACATATATTTTTCACGGGGAAGGTATCTATGGTATTCATTTTGTTGTACACGTGGTGATCGGTGCCTGCAACACATAAAGTGAAAAAAACAATGTTTTTCGAATATATAGTTGTTGTGTAGCTGCTGTCAGCTGGTTGAAGAGTATGTCATTGATGACGTAATCGCAGGCCTCCTAATGAAAAATTAAGTTTTCTTTCGTAAGAAGAGCGTGGATCCCTCGGCTGCATTACGTAAGAAGTGGAATCGGGACGTCGTGGATAGCAGCGGGCCAACTGATAAGCACAGCGTTCTCAACTGTACCGGTAATAAATATATAAAATGCTTCCCCACCCCCCTTTCAATTAGGGATTTCGGTTAATAGGTTAACCGCGGTTAATATCGCCGTTAATATCGCCGATTAATCGATAAGCTAATTAACCGATTTATCTCACCCCTATAGACTACACCATTCATCCGATCTCCATGAAACTTGGCACATATATGTATTTTTTTCGAGGAAAGTTTCTACGCTATCCATATTGTTGTACCTCCTTCTTGTGGTGATTGGTGCCTGCAAAGAGGATACATTCGTTTTTAAATATATATAGACTCATTCATCCAATCTTCATGAAACTTGGCAGGTATATATGTATTTTTTCACGGGGAAGGTTTCTTTGTTATCAATTATGTTGTAACTCCTCCACGTGGTGATCGGTGTCAGCAAAGAGGATACATTCGTTTTTATATATATAAAGACTACACCATTCATCAGATCTCCATGAAACTTGCCACAGATATGTATTTTTCATGGGGAAGATTTATATGCTATCCTTCACGTGGTGATCGGTGTCTGCAAGGAAGACACATTCGTTTTTATATAATAGACTACACCATTCATCCGATCTCCATGAAACTTGGCACATATATGTATTTTTTTACGGGAAAGGTTCTTTTGAGATCGCAGCAACGCGCGACGGGTAAGCTAGTATAAGGATATAGTACTCTTTTAATTCTTAAGGCTGCCACTATTATTTCGCATAACCATTTGCTTAACAATTAATGTTGATGTAAATTTGTTAAATGAACTTTGTATTGTGTTCTTTGAATAAGCTGGATCCATATTTTTATGATTAATAAAAATTAAATAATGTTAATTGGTCAGCAGTAGAAAAAAATTTGGTTTCGTTTCTCCCTAAACTTCTAAAATCCATTTTTTTCGAACTCACAAATGAAAATTTGTATTTAAATGTCACACAAATGTTGTTTTATAGAAACCATCGCGGATCTTTGATATGATCTGCCCAACACAGTTTTCTCATTGGAGTTTGGTAACTGACAAGATTCAACTGTTAAATTTCCTGGCTTGTACGAGGAATTATATCTAGAACAGCTTAATATGCATAATAGGTTTTATGCAACTGGGCAGTGGTTTACTGGGCAGTGGTTCAAGATGGCGGACGATACACTACTGTGTAACAACTTTTAACCTAACATTTTTTTTACTTTCGTTAATACCTTAAACAATAGTGCTAACAGAAGTGTAAAATTATGTTTTCATAAATCATTAATCCAAAGTAGCCGCAAAAACTATGATTGAAATTAGTGATAGAACTATTAAACTTGGATGAAAAATTATTGTTTGTGTATCATCTTTATCATATTCCTTATGTTTCGATGATAATAATTTATTGCTAAGTTGCTTTAATAACTTATTTTAGTAGGAAGTTCAACAACTTAGCAGAATTAAATGATTTTCATCCTTACAATGGACACAGGTACAGGCAAATGATAGGGTTAATTTTCAAGAAAGCACTAGAATGATATATTTTTAATGTGTTCACCAACCCTTAAAAACATCGTTTCCGATTTTGCAAGAACCACTTTTATTGGCCAATACAACAGATGTATCATAATCCAAAGTTGTCCTGGAATCCCAGAGCAGCCCCGGTTAACCGCTATCTGAATTTTTTCCACACATACTTTAATTGGCCTGGCGATAAGGTTACGATCTGGATGAAACATTATGGAAAGCGATATTTTCTTAATTCTTCTAAATTTTAAAACTAAAACAAATTTTAAATTTACAAGTAAAAAAAAAATAACAATATCGATATGAGCAGCCCAGTTAAGCAAACTATCTAATCACACCTAAAATATCCAATTTCTACACCCTGAAATTGTTTGTCTTTTTTTTACCCTTATCAAGTGAATTGCTGTATTATTTTTTTGATAGGCATGGAATCGGATAAATGAGATATGACAGTATTTAAATTACATTTTAACGTTTACACCATTTCTCCATTAGTCGAGTAGCAAATTGTTGGAAACCACTAAATGGGAAATATTCACCAATAAACATTTAACTATAGTCATCAGCTTATATCAGCAGCCTACCAATCGACGCATAAATAGGCAGATCGTTATTAAAATGAGAACAATAACATAGTCTATCCGGAGCCTTGCGGCACTCCAACATTAATAATAATTAATCGTAAATCGTAGGAAGCCTGCCGAGAGTGCAATGAATGCATGCTCCTCTTTTTAAGTGTCCAACTAGGACAATTTGTGATGGATATCCGAGGACTGCTCAAGATGACTCCAAACCCTAACATTCGCATTAACGACTGAGGAAAAGCTCGGAAAAAACTTTAGCCAGTATGCGCGTCTTGACAGAATTTGAAACAGGGACCTCCCGAATCAGAGTCGCGCGCTTATCGCTAGAACAAAAACTGTCGCGGTTTCCCGCAATAATTGATATTTGGATGAGCGAAGCGAAGACTTCAATTTCACTGACCCCCAAAAAATTTAGCTCGGGTGTTTTTTTGTTTTTTTTCCAGTCTGTTTGGTAACTCTTTACCAGGCAAACGGCATATCCGATCTTGATTAAATTTTAAGGAGACCTTCAAAATCTCTGAACTTAGAGGTGTATTGTTTTTGGGTACAATTGAAGAAACATTTCTCATGAATATCGTACTTTTACGATTTTTTTCGAATTTTAATGCGATATTTTCGTGACATTTGGGCCGATTCTGACCAAATGGGTGGGGATACAACGTTCATATTATACAAGGACATTAAGGTTATGGTGATGTAGTACCTTCTGAAAGAAAAAATTGAAAAAGTTGTCCAGAATCCATAGAAATAAAGCTTTTAATATAAGTTTTTTTGATTTTTTGTGAGATATTTTCGTGCCATTTGGGTCAATTCTGACCAAACTGGTGGGGCTGCAACGTTTATTTTATACATGTACATGAAAGTTATGGTGATGTAGTGCCTTTTAAAACAAAAAGTTGAAAAAGTTAGCCAGAATTCATAGAAATAAAGCTTTTAATATAGGCCTAAGTTTTTTACGGTAAATAATAACAACAAGAAACAAATGAAACTTGACAACAATCACCTACAATGTGTTGGCAGCAAAACAAAGCACTTGCAAAAGTAAAGATATCTCATGCAAAAAAAAACATCAAAAAAGCTCATCCATCAACGCGACTAAAAACGAGCGGTCTATGGGGTTTTTCGCCCAACCGGTTTTAAAAGGTTTTTTTGGGGGAATTTTTTTTTGGAGTTTATACGGGGGGCCCCCAATGAACTTTTACAAAAAATCAGTTTTAATCACTTTTTTGCTTTTTTTTTAAAAAACTGCAAAAAAATGCGGGCGTTTTTTTTAAAAATTTGGGGTTTTTCCCACGTGGGTTTTTTGGGGGTTTTTCGGGGAGAATACGGGGGGGCCCCAATGAACTATTAAAAAAGAAATCAGCTTTCTAATCACATTTTGGCTTTTTTTTTGAAAACGGCAAGATGGCGACGATTTTTAAAAATTTTAAGGGTTTTCCCCACGAAGGTTTTTTGGGGATTTTTCGGGGAGATATACAGGTGGGCCAATGAACGTATTAAAAAAAGGGTAATCACCTTTCTAAAATTATTTCCGTCTCACCCTTTAAAATTTCCCTTTATACTAAATGTTTTCCCAAATTTGGGGAAAACGCTGTGTTTACCCTAGGGAAAGGACATAAATTTAAAAATTTACTGTCTGACTTGTAAAACGCGGTTTATTTTGTTTGGGTCGGTGACGGGCCAAAAAACAATGAAAAATTTTATTAAAAAAATTAACATAAAAAATAAAAAACTATAAAACACAAGGGAAAAAAAATCAGTTGGGGACACCCCCATGACATCTGACTAAAAATTTTTTCTCCCTTTCAATCCTGGACTTGGAAGAATAATGTTTTTTACTAAGATTTTGGCCCTACCAAAATGTAAATTGATTTTAAACGAAAATTTTAAAAAAAATTTGGGTTTTTTAAAAAAAGAGAATTGAAATGCAAGGTTTAACCATTTAAGAATACCCCTTGTCATGTGTCCACTTTATGTTGTACTTACTATTTACTTACTATTCATTCTTTTAAAAAATTTTTTTTTTGGGGTTTGAAGCGGGGCCCGAGCGAAGCAAAAAATTCCATTTCACTACACTGGAAAAAAAATCCAAAAGTTTTTTTTTTTCTTCTTTCTTTCTGTTTGTATTATTTTTTCCTTTTACACGTTTCCCGGCAAAAAAGATACTCCATTGCGATGAAATTTTATGGGGGCCCTTTAAAAAAACTTTAAACCAAAAATTGCCAATTTTTTTGAGGGGCAATCGATAAAATTATTTTCATGAAAATCGAAATTTTTTCGATTTTTTTCAAATTTTTTAAACATTTTTTTTCCGACTTAAAACACCTACATGCTTTAACCGAATGTAATGGTTTTTTCACTGAATTTTAAATTTTTTATGTTTTTATATTTTCGCGTGAAATTCGGGGGGCAATCGAAAAATAATTTTTCATAAAAATCACAATTTTGCGTTTTTTTTTTCGTTTTTTTTAAAAATTTTTTTGCTTAAACGCCTACTGTTTTATCCGTTGTAATGTTTTTTGCACAAAACCCTTCATTTAAAAATTTATGTATTTGGGGTAAAAATTTGACGCAATAAAAAAATAAATTTTGGGATAAAAAATCGCAAAATTTTACTTTTTTTTTTTTTTTTAAAATTTTTACATTTCGATTTACCGTTTTTTTGGCTTTTTTTTTCCGATTGTTACGATTTTTTATAAAAAAACCTTTATTTTAGATTTGTGTAAAAATTTGGGCGAAATCAAAAAAAAGTTTCCCCTGAAAATCACAATTTTACGAAAATTTTCTTTAAAAAAAAAAATTTACGCTCATCCAACATCGCGCCTGAAAAAGCTTTTCCCAAAAGCTTTTAGTGAAAAACTATAGCAAAAATTCCTTTGTTTTATTTTAACGTTTAACATCCGTAAAAAAAAACGTATCAGGGCCCGGAAAACTAAACTTTTTATTTACATTACAACTCATCCAAGTTATTTGCCGCGTGTCAAAAAATGCCATTTTCAATATTTTAGATACAATAAAATTTACCCCCAATCTAAAAAAAAATGGGTTTTAATACGTTTTTTATTTTAGATTTGGGGGCCTTTTTAAAGAAAAAAAGGGAAAAAAAATTTTGGTAATTTTTGGGTGTTCCGACAATTTTTTTTAAAAATCCATTTCTAGGGGAGTTCCTGGGTTTGTATGGTTTCATGTTTTAAAATTTTCCACCCGGGGTTTTACCTCCCCGGACGCTGTGAAAGGCTCAAAACTGTCTGTTTCTTCAGTTACTACCACTGGTGACTTATTTCTATGTTCAGCCAACAGGGCCGGTTTGGGTGCTTTGGGGGGTTTGGGCCCAAAAAAAAAGAAAAAATTAAACTCTTTAATTTATCTGGAGGAACGGTTTGCGGGTGTTCGGGGCCCAAAATGTTTTCCCTTTTCCCTTAAAGGGGGCTAATTTGGGTTTCTGGGTGTCCGGGACCCTTTGAAGGGGACGCCCAAAGGGCGAGAAAAAAAAAAACCCCAAGCAGCTGCAGATATCCCCCATTGAAAATTTTACTAGCTATTGGGAAAAATTTTGGGCTTTTGATTGTTTCAGTTTTTCCCGCTGCAAAAAACGATTTTGGTGTAGACAAAAGAGGATTTTTTTAAAACCTGGGACCGCACCCCCTTGCTAAAAATCCCAAAAGACTAAAATGATTTATTTTCCCCAACCGCGCCCGTTTCCTGATGGGGACCATCATACTTCTCGCGCTGAGCATTTTTGGGGTCACAGGGGGATTTATTCAAAGGGAACGATAAATATATATTTTGAAATTTCTTTTAAAAAGCTTTAAAGAACTAGTTTTAAACTTTTATTCCCGCACGGGGAAAAAAGTTTAAACACAAAAGGGATCTTTTAAAATCGGGGCACATTTTGGCAAAAAACCCGTCATCCTTATTTTTTTATAGCAGTGCCCTCGGTAGAATCGATCTTCTTTTCCCAAATGTTTTTTTGGGTCAGTTATTCTTCGAGGCATGACCCAGTAACGGGTTTTCCCTAAACGTTTTGTTTCAAAAGGTTTTGGAACAAAAAACCAAGCAGAAGAAAATCTTTTTCCCAGTGGAAATGGGACCCAGTGGTTTTAAACCAAAAAAAGCCCTGCATATTTGCCATATGTTCGGGGGACAAACCGCCCAAAATTTTGGAAACTACTGAGAATAAAAACATCAAGACGGTCTTTTGGGGACGGACGGAACATTGGGAAAAATGTTTGGGGAAGCCATAAAAGACAAGATTCTTTTGGGGGCTTTGGGGGTTCAAAGGGGAATTCCTTTTGGAGACGGTTCGAAGACAATTTTTTTGGGAAAAAAATGGTCGAAATAGTCGTTTGCGTTTACGGAACAAAAGCTAGCCTAAACAAAGATGGAAACAACATCTGTTTTGGGAAACCCAAGGTCAAGAAGAAGGTCATTCCATTTTTTTTGAGGGAAGGGAGGCCTCTTGCCATATGTGTGAAAGTTGGTACCCCCGGGGGCCCTAAAAAAAAATTGTCCTTCGCAGTAAGAAAACCCTGGCGTGCATTGAGTCAGTTATTACATTGGGGGAGCGGGAAAAAACGGGATTTTTTTAAATCAGTGTAAATTCAGGGGTAATTTTTAATTAAAAATTAGGGGACGGCCCTTCAGTAAAGGCCATTTTGCCTTTTTGTGGACCAGACGTCCAAAAGCCCAAAGGGGGGGAAAAGGGGGATAGAGCTTTTAAACCTGTCGTGGCTTAAAAAAGGCGTGAAAACCTTCAGAAAGAAAAAGCATAGCTACTGCATTGCGCGGGGGGGGCGGGGCAGGATTTGGGTTAACTTTTTCCCGAGGCCCAGCATCACTAGGAGACGGCGGGGTGTTTTTGGGGTTTTTTCAACACTGCAAAGAGAAAATGGGGCCTTTAATTTCACCCTCAAAGGGTGGCTTTGCACACCAACGTCAACTTTTTTCGAAATAGGAAACCCCCAACCCCGAAAAAACCTTTTCCCCGCAGTTCGTGGGCGTTTAAAAAAACCCTTTAGTGTTTACTGAAATTTTGGGGCCGGGGAAAAAAATTTAGCATCATGGCCCAAAATTTGCGAAAAAATCGTTGTTACAAGAAGGGGCGGAGGGAAGGTTTTCCTTTGGGTTGGGAAGAGAATGGCCCAAGAACCTGGGAGTTCAAAAACTTGGGTATCCACTAAACCCACATTTTTGACAAACTTGAAAATAACACCACATTTGGGCCTTTGGTTTGCATTTTAAAACCTGAAACAAATTTTCCATCAGTGTTTGGGGTTTTGGGGAAACACAAAAAAGACATAAGCTAAAAACGGAAAATTAAAACCCCGATGTTTCCCTGTAGCAAGTCTCCGAGGCGTATACCTTAACCCCCCGGGGAAATGCTGGGCCCTAACAAGTTAAGCGATTTAAATTTAAAAAAGATATCAGGCCAGGAGGGAAAAGGTTTCTGAATGGGTCTCACCCATTGTACCGTCACAGAACAAGCCCCGGCGAGATGGGGTTTGGGAAAATAGATATGCGAGGAAGCTAATTCTAAAAATCGTGAGGGAGAAAACCAGGATTCCAACCAGGGACGAATTTCCTGCCCGAGCTAAGTGGCAGTACAGTTTTTAGAAAAATCGACCTTCGTAGCGCGTTTCCCAAATTTTTTTTGGATGAATCATCGAAAAGGCAAAAACAACCTTTGCAAAAAATTCCCGGGCTTTTTTCGTTTAAAAGCGTTATTTTTTGGAGTTAACGGGGGCCCCGGGAAAATTTTTTTCAGGGGGTGATAAAAGGGGGTCCCCCAAAAAGGTGTGGGGCGTGCAAATCTTCATAGATGATTTTTTTGGGCCATGGACGCAAAAAGGCGGAACACGAGAACTGTAAAAAATTTTTTAAAACCATGCAGTAGGGGGGATTAACATTTTAACCCCGGGAAAATGGGGCGATCGGAAAGGGGCGTGTCAACTTCTTTGGGCCCATGGGGGGGGTAAAAAAGATGGGGGTTTCGACTGCTACACAGAAAGGGTGGAAGAGGGTAACAGCATGCCCGAGAGTAAAAAAGAAAAGAAGAAAAAAAAAGTTTCCTTTTGGGAAGGGCGGGGTTTTTTGTTCAAAATTCTCCTTACTTCTCAAAACACAAAAACCTCTGAAAAAGCATCCTAAAGAAAGACTTTGCTTTCATTTGGGGAGACAGCGGGGGCCCAAAACATTCAAAGAGCTGAAGAGAGCGCTCAGCAACAAAAAAAACCCTTTGGATTCTACAGCGCTAATTGTAAAAACAAGCATAGTTGCTGAGGGCCAGCCCCCGTAGGGCCTAGGGGCAGTGCTCATACAAGAACAAGACAAAGGGAACACGCAAAATAGAGTAGGGCAAGCGGGAAGCTTTTTCCACAGCAGAGCAGAAGTTCACCAAGTAAAAAAGGAGGCTTTGGCCCTGGAAAATGGAGTTGCGGGGAGATTCCATCTTTCCCATCTATGGTGGGGATTTCCCCTCTGAAAACCCAAACCACAACCCCGGTTGCTTTCCCATTTTTGGACGACTAGGGATACGGGGTATAACTAAAATCGTTCAATACCAGCCAGGGAAAAAGCAACATGGGAACCCTTTTCCCCAGACTGGGAACACTGAGGCCGCCCTAGTAAACCTTTTGGGGGCAAAAGAAGAGTACGTAAAGGGGGGTTTTTGGAAAAACAAAATCTGTCCCAAAAGGGCCAGGGACATTTGAAGAGATACAGGAAATGTCAGACTCGGTTTGAAGAAGCTAAGCAGCTGCGAGCCCCAAAAGTAAAATTTTGTCCGGAGGGAAAAACAGAGTTACGAGCTACTAAAAGGGAAAAACTTTGGGGAGTAAAGATTCCATTTTTCAGGGGGGGCCGAATATTTATCCCCCGTCCACTGAGAGAAAAAATGTTTTGAAAATTTCTTTATCAGGGACACCCGGGAGTCGTAGGCATGAAGCGAAATTGCGATCAAAGTGGGTTTGGGCCCAAAAAACGACCCAAACTGTTTAACACTACTGGGAGACAAATTTTCAGGAAAGTCAAATCGTAGGGGGACACAAACAAGCCCGAAAACCCATGGTGGAAAATAAATTGCCCGAACGTGCTTGGTAACACAAATTTCCCCTAGACTACTTGGGGCCCCCCAACCGGGGGGGAAAGGAAAAAACATATTCTTTTGATAGTGACTACTATTCACGTTTCTATGATGCGGGGTTTTTAAAACAGTTCTATACCGCAATCCCCAATCGATAAAATTGGGGGTACGTATTTTGCAAGATTCGGGTTTTCCTGAATTTTGATCCCCGGTGACAATGCAACTTTTTTCAAGAGTTTTGGAGTTTTAAAAATTTTTGTCAGACCCAACATGGGTCTTTTTAAAATTTTTAAAAACCGGGAATTTTTCCCCAGGCAAATTGGGGCCTTGTCGAAGAAAAAACCGGGCAAACATGAAAACCGGGCCCACGAAAAGCTGCACCCAAGGTCAAGATATCAAGAAGCACGCGTGGGTACCCTTTTTTTTATATCTTTTCTTAAGCATGCTACAACCGGGAACCCCTAACCAGCATTTTAATGTTTTGGGCGAGAAATTTAGGGACAAAACCTGGAGCACTATCGGGAAAAAGGGCAAGATGAGGAGGGGGCCGAGCCGAACCCAATCCTAAAAGACCAAGGGGAAAAAAAGTACGGGAACCCTATGCGCCACGCGCAAGACAGGACCCTAACCATTGGCAAATCAAGTTTAACAAAACAAGACAAGAAAAAAAAACTAACCACGAGCTTTAAAACCGATTCCCTTTCCCAAATAAAACAAAACCCATGGGGGGCGCAGTAAATATTCGATCCCCCAGCTTTGGGGCTGAAAATAAAAAAACGTCAGGCCAGTTTCCCAGAAAACTACCGGCAGAATCTCAGCCCCAGGGGGCCGAGAAGCTACAACTTTGGAGCCCGGGCCAAAAATTGCTGTTCCAAAAACCCCAAAGGTCGAGGGGCAAACCGCTGAAGGCATCATCGCGTCCGACTTCAATTCCGTGGAAGTTTAACCCCCAAAACAGGCCCATCAGGCAACGCAAAAACCCCCCGTTAAAGGTTTTGGGGGAATATTTTAAAAAATAAATGTCCCTTTTAAATTTAGAAACATTATTTTTAATTTTCAATTAGTAATTCAATTTGGGGTTTGTAGTGTAATTGTTACTTTCTATTTTTTAGTTTCAATTAATATTTTTTTAAATTTCTTTCATATAAAAAAAAAAATCAAGAAGGACATTTTTAGGGAAAAAAGACATTTCATTATTAAAAAATATAAAAAAAAAGGAGTGTAGTGTATTGTGTAAGTTGGTACCCCCGGGGCCCTAAAAAAAGTAGTCCCCTCCCGACAGTAAGTAAAACCCGAAGGGGCATTGAGTCAGTTATTACCCATTGTAATCCAATATCTAGTTGAATCGTCACAGAGGCAGTGGAAATTGAGAAGCGCCCCCCCCAATCTAAAAAAAACGAGACGATGGCAAGCGTTTGGCTTTAAACCCTTTAAGCCTGCTTTTATTGAGAGGTTAGGGCAAAGAGGAAATGTACAAAAACGGGTAGAGAGTTTTTCAGGGGCTAGACGGGAAAGTGGGACGGGGCCGGCGGAAAACCCCCATCAGTCTAGAAATGAAGAATCCAGAAAAAAAAATGGTGGGCAAGAAATCATCTTCAGCTCTTAAAAAAAATAAAGACGTGCCAACCCGGGGGTCCCCAAAACGATGTCCCTCGGGAGGCCCCGCTACAATGGTTTAAAAGGAGTCACATTCAAAAATGCAACCAAGTGATTTGGTTTATGGTCACTGGGGGGGAAGGGGGAAATTATGGTTTTTTTTTATGTTTTTCAAGCTAGTTTTGCTTTGGGGGTTTTTTTTTTTTTATATTTTATAATGCTTTGTTGTTTTTTTTGAAATTTTTTTTTGTTTTGAAAATGGAAAAACCCAGTTTTTCGAAACGTTGGAAAAAAGGGTTTTTTTCTAATAGGAAAAAGCTTAAGTCCCCCCACGTTGATGGATGAGCCCTAATTTTTTTAAAAAGAAAAAAAACGTTTTAAAAATTTCGGGGGTTTTTTTTTAAAATTAATTTTTCGATTTCCTCAAAATTTAAAACGAAAATATTAAATTTATAAAATTTAAAATTTTGTGAAAAAAAACCGAATAATCGGTAAAGCATGTAGGGGGTTTATTCGTCGAAGAAAAGTTAAAAAATTTAAAAAAAAATCGTAAAAATTTCCCGGGGAAAAAAAACATGAGAAATGATTTTTCGATTGGGGCTCAAATTTTTAAAAGAATATATAAATTCAAAAAAATTAAGGTTTGTGAAAAAAACATTACAATGGGATAAAACATGTAGGTTTATAAAATCAAGAATGTTTTTAAACATTTTTAAAAAAACGTAAAATTGCGATTTTCATAAGAAATTTTTTCGGAAAAATTTCGCTCAAATTTCACCCCCGAAAATATAATTCAAAAATTAAGGTAATATGGAAAAATCCTTAAAAACGGATTTAAACATGTTTAAGATGTTTAAGTCGAAGAATTTTTGTAAAAAATCGAAAAAATCGTAAAATTGCGTTTTTAGGGGAAATAATTTTTGATCGATTTCCCCCCCCCCCCCCCCCCCCCCCCCCCCCCCCGTGCCCGTTCGTCTTTCAAGATTTTTAAAAGACCTCCATAAAAATTTTTTCGCAATTTGGGGTATTGGTTTTGCCGGAAAACGGGGTTCACAAAACACACAAAAATACAAAAAAAAGAAAAAAAAAAAAAAAACATTCAGGATTTTTTTGTCCAGTGTAGGAAAAAGGAATCTTCGCCCTTTGCTCGCTACGGGTCATCCCAAAAAACTGCTTTTTATATTTACCGTTAAAAATTTAAACATAAAAACCCTGGATCACGAAAGCTTAAGACAAAACAAATATAACATATGTTTAAAATGGGGTTATATAAAATTATATTTTTTTACCCTTTTTTTAAATAATTAAATTTACTTCTTTCGGTTTACCCCCTAAATTGTTTTTTTTAATCTGACGTTTCGTGGGATTTCACCAATCTTTGTCAAAAAGAGTTTAAACCCCCTCAAGTTAAAAACCAAAATACAAAAAACAACAAAAGGGGAAAGAAAACAAAAACACCAAAAATAAAATAAAAAAAACATAAAAAACAAGAAATTTTTAATTTTAACATGTGGAAAGAGTTTTTGAAAAACATGTCAGTTATTGGGTTAGATAAAATAGGCTAAGGGGCTGTTTGAAACCCGAAATTGGGGATGATTTTTTGCTTTTACTTCTTGTCCCTTGGGCCCCTTTACTTTTGGAAGGTATCACGGGTTCCGGGGAATATTTTGACCAGTAAAGGGTTTTTTTCCCGAACTTGTTACGGGCGTAGGCTTTCAGCAGGTTTATGGGTTTCGGGAGCATTTTTGCAAAGTTTGAGGTACCGGTATGCGTTTTAAGTTTTTAAATTTTTCCAAAGGTTTTTGAGGACTTCCCTGTCTGAGGTAGGGCCCCCAAAACCCCAGCAAACCTTTTTGGCCGTTTTTCCCTTTTTTGTGGGTTTAGGTAGGGGTTTTTATTACATTTCCAGATTTGGCCCCTATTTTAAGGGGAACTTCTAGATATATTAATTTTACCATACTGAATAGTAAACCACGTCAAAAATTTAAATTTACCATGAAGATTGAAGAGAAAAACAGTCTTGCTTTTTTTTGGGTGTACTAGTAAGTAAAAAAGATCAGATGGATCGTTGGGACACTGTTATCGGAAGCCCACACATACTAACCCCTACCCAAAACCCCCACAATTTACATCACCCCGCCCGCCAAATTAGATCTGTAGAAACCCTGGGGTTTTGGGGTCAAAAACAAATTCTGGCAAGGGAAAATTTAAAAAGTTGGAAGCATAACCCTTAAAGGGTGCTTTCTCCCGGGAAAAAATTTTCTATGTAAAACTATATAATGCATTTAAAACGTGTACCCCAAAAAAACGCAAGCGAAAAGTAGATGATTTAAACTGTGAAGCCAAGAAAAGTAGGGTTTTTTTCCCTACATTTAAGGTTTCTATGATCGATTTAGAAGATCTTGGGGCTGGCAGGGGGTGAAAACTGTTTTTCCTAACAAAAGGAAAAGGGTTGTTTTATTTTTTAAAAATCACAAAAGGGCGCCCAAAACCAAATTTGGGAAAACCATGGTGTTTTACAAATCCCCGGGGGATCATGTGAAAAAAAAGTTTTTGACTGGAAAAAATCTCTCAACGTCACAGGAACACACTGTCAGTAGAAAAAAAATAAACCCAAAATCAGCTCTTTTTCAAACACGTGGCCCGATCAGGGACCTGCTATTAAATTTGAGAAATAAAAAGAGGAATTTTCTTTTACGGACCGTATTCATTCCCGGGTTATAAAGGGAAACAATTTGAAAAATTAAAAAAGGCCCCATAGTTTAAACAAAAGGGAGATGGGAAAAAGCCTACCTCCCCGACATGGAAGTCCAAACATAAACCTTTGCCCTAAATCAAGAACATTAACGCATACCGGTACTCCTCAAAACTTTGCTAAATGCTCCCGGGAAACCCTGATAAAATTCTGTAATTCCCACGACCCCTAACCCAAAAAGTCAGACAAACCCTAATGGTTAAAAAATTCACAAAACCGTGCTAAAATTCCCCAAGTCAAAAGGGCCAAAAACCCAAAAAGTCAAGCAAGAAATCATCCCATAAGTTCTGGTAAAAAGACAGGCCCACTTCATCTAATAAAACATGACAGATTTTTCCCAAAATCTTTCAAAGGGTTTTAAATTCTGTTTTGTTAACTTTTTTTGCATTTCCTTGTTTATTTTGTTTGTTTTATGGGGATTTTTTGTGTTTTTGGGTTTTTGTTCCCTCTTGAAGTGTTTTTTTTATTTTTGGGTTTTTCTTTAGTGGGTTTTCTGTCTTGACAAAGAAATTTGGGGGAAAAACCAAACAAAAGTCAAATTTTAAAAAAAACAATATACGTGGTAAAAAAAAAAGAATAAATTTAATTTTAAAGATTTGGGAACACATAAATAAACCCCGAAAAACCCCAGAAATTTATATATTATATATATATAAGTTTTGGGGTGTGTGGGTTGTGTGTGTTTGTAATTTAGGGCAGAAATTAAAAAAATGTCTTTACCCCGGGGGCCTTTTTTAAATTTTTTTGGGCTAAAGTACTAACATAACAGGTCATAGTCGCCTACTATAAAGCCAAAAGGGTTAAAAAATATATATAATATATATATATAATGAAAAATATTGTTTTGAGGGGAAACAGCGTGTGATTATTTTTAATAAAAAATGTTTGGGTTTTCCCACGTTCACCGGGGGTTTTATCTTGGGACTTTGTTAGTCAATTGTTTTTTTTTTAAAAAACCCTTTATAAAACTAGGTAAAACCCTTAAAGGGTTTTTTTAACGCGATAGACGGTGCATTGAGTCAGTTATTACATTGGCGACGCAGGAAACGGGATTTGTTAAATCAGTGTAAATTCAGTGTAATATTTAATTAGAAATTAGTGACGGCCCTTCAGTCAAGCCATTTGTGCCGGTTGTGGACCAGACGTCCACAGCCCAAAGGTGGGACAAATGGATGAGAGCTTTTGACCTGTTCGTGGCTTCAAAAGGCGTGACACCTTCAGAAAGAAAGAAAGCATAGCTACTGCATTGCGCGGGGAGGCAGTGCAGGATATCTGGTTAACTCTTCCCGAGGCAACAGCATCACTAGGAGACGGCGTGTGTTGTTTCAACACTGCAAAGAGACACTAGGCGCATATTTCAGGCCTCAAACGTGGCTTTGCACACCAACGTCAACTATTTCGTAATATGGCACAGCCGAGAACGAAACCGTTCGCGCAGTTCGTGAGGCGATTAAAAAGCCTGAGTGTTTACTGTAACTTTGGGGACAGGGAAAATAATAGCATCATGGACCAACTTCGCGAGAAATCGTTGTTACAAGAAGTGCGGAGTGAAGGTGTTCCTTGTTGGGAAGAGAATCAGCCAAGAACCTGGGAGTTCTAAAACTTGGGTATCCACTGAACCACATTGTTGACAAACTTGAAAATAACACCACAGTTAGCCTTGTTGCACTCTTCAAACTCTGAAACAAGACTTTCCATCAGTGTTTGAGGGTGTTGGAACACTAAAGGACTATAAGCTGAAACTGTACATTAAACCAGATGTTTCTCCTGTAGCACAGTCTCCGAGGCGTATACCTTACCACCTCAGGGATGCTGTGGCTAACAAGTTAAGCGAGTTACTTAAACAAGATATCATTGAGCCAGTGACGGAAGCTTCCGAATGGGTCTCAGCCATTGTACCGTCACAGAACAAGTCCGGCGAGATGCGGTTGGCATAGATATGCGAGAAGCTAATTCTGCAATCGTGAGGGAGAGGACACAGGATTCCAACCATGGACGAAGTCCTGCCCGAGCTAAGTGGCAGTACAGTATTTAGCAAAATCGACCTTCGTAGCGCGTTTCACCAAATTGTTTTGGATGAATCATCGCAAGGCATAACAACCTTTGCAACAAATACCGGGCTTTATCGCTTCAAGCGATTATTTTTTGGAGTTAACGCGGCCCCGGAAATTTTTCAGCGGTTGATAGAAGGGGTCCTCCAACAGTGTGAGGGCGTTCTAATCTTCATAGATGATTTTGTTGTCCATGGACGCAACAAAGCGGAACACGATGAACGTGTAAAAAAGTTTTTGAAACCATGCAGTAGAGGGGATTAACAGTTAATCCCGGTAAATGTGCGATCGGTAAGGGGCGTGTCAACTTCTTAGGCCATGAGCTGTCAAAAGATGGAGTTCGACTGCTACACAGCAAGGTGGAAGATGTAACAGCATGCCGAGAGCCAAAAAGTAAAGAAGAAACAAAAAGCTTCCTGGGAATGGAGGGGTATGTTCGAAATTCATCCTTACTTCTCAGAAACAACAGAACCTCTGAGACGCATCCTGAAGAAAGACATTGCTTTCACTTGGGGAGACGAGCAGGCCCGAGCATTCGAAGAGCTGAAGAGAGCGCTCAGCAACACAAAAACCCTTGGATTCTTCAGCGCTTACTGTCCAACAAGCATAGTTGCTGACGCCAGTCCGTATGGCCTAGGGGCAGTGCTCATACAAGAACAAGACGAAGGAACACGCATAATAGAGTATGCAAGCAGAGCTCTTTCCACAGCAGAGCAGAAGTTCAGCCAGGTAGAAAAGGAGGCTTTGGCCCTAGTATGGAGTTGCGAGAGATTCCATCATTACATCTATGGTGGGATTTCACTCTGATAACCGACCACAAGCCGTTGCAGTTCATATTTGGGACGACTACGATACGGGGTAAAAACTAAAATCGTTCAATACCAGCCGGGGAAAAAAGCAACAAAAGGCAATCCTCTTCGAGACTGGAACACTGAGGCCGCCCTAGTAAACCTTTTTGGGCAGACGAAGAGTACTTTTGGGGGGGTTTTTGGCAACAAAATCTGTCCCAAAAGGCCAGACATTTGAAGAGATACAGGAAATGTCAGCTCGGATGAAGAAGCTAAGCAGCTGCGACCCTCAATAAGTAAAATTTTGTCCGGAGAAATACAGAGTCTACGAGCTACAAAAAGGGAAAAACTTTGTGAGAAACGTTTCCTTTTCCCTCGGGGGGACCGAATATTTTTCCCCAGTCCACTGAGAGAAAAAGTTTTTAAAAAATTGTTTCATCAGGGAACCCGGGAGTCGTGGGGCATGAAGCGAAATTGCGATAAAAAGTGGGGTTTGGCCAAAAAATCGACAAATCTGTTGAACACTACGGGCCAGAAAATTGCAGGATGTCAAATCGTGGGGGCACAAAAGAAACCCAGAACCGATGGTGAGAACAAAAATTGCCAGAACGTGTTTGGGCAACAAATTGCCAAGACAAATTTGGGGTCCCCCCAACCGGGGGAAAGGAAAAAAGCATTTTTCTTTTGATAGTAGACTACTATTCACGTTTTATGAGCGATTTTTACATCAGCTTTCTATACCGCAATCACAATCGATAAGGGGGGTACGTATTTTTCAAAATTCGGGTTTTCCTGAATTTTGATCCCCGGCTGACAATGCAACTTTTTCAAGAGTTTTGGGGGTTTTAAAAAATTTTTGTCAGACCCAACATTTATCTTTTTAAAATTTTTAAAAACCCGGGAATTTTCCGCAGGGAAATGGGGCCTTTTCGAAAAAAAAAACCCTCAAACATGAACCGCCACGAAAAGCTGCACCCAAAGGGCAAGAATATCAAGACCCGCACGGTTTGGGGCTTTTCTTTTTATCGTACTTAACCCCATGCTACAACCCAACCCTACACCAGCATATTTAATGTTTTGGGCGAGAAATTTAGGGACAAAATTTTGGAGCACTATCGGGGAAAAGGTCAAGATGAGGAGGGGGCGAGACCGAGACCCAATCCTAAAAAACCAAAGGGAAAAGGAAAACGGTACCCTATGCGCCACCGCAAGACAGGGACATAACCTTGGCAGTCAAGTTCTAACAAAAAAGACCCGGCCCCCAAAAAAAAACAACCCCGAGCTTTAAAACCGATTCCCTTCCAAAATCACACAACGCGAGGGGGGCGCAGTAATATTCGATCCCCCAGCTTTGGGGCTGAAAATAAAAAAACGTCAGCCAAAGTTCCCACGAACACCCCGGGAGAATCTCAGCCCAGGGGGCCCAGGGAAACTACAACTTCGGAGCCCGGCCAAACCTGCGGGTTTCCCGGCCCAAAGGTTTGAGGGCAACTCAGCTGAAAAGGGATCATCGGGGTCCCACTTCAATATCCGTGGAAGTCAAACCCCAAAACAGGCCCATCAGGCAACGCAAACCACCCGTAAAGGGTTTGGGGGAATATTTAAAAAATAAATGTCCCTTTTAAAGGAATCATTATTGTTAAATTTTTAATTAGTAATTCAATTTGGGGTTTGTAGTGTAATTGTTATTTTTCTATTTTGAGTTTAAATTTAAATATTTTTTTTTCATTGCTTATCATAAAAAATAAACTCAAAAAGGGGAATTTTTAAAGAAGAAGACTTTTCATTTTTAAAACAATATAAAAAATGGGAAATGTAGTGTATTGTGTAATTTGGTACCTGGGGGCCCCAAAAAAAAAGTAGCCCCGCCCGCAGTAAGAAACCTAAAACGGCTTTGAGTCAGTTTTTACACCATTGTAATCCATAATCTATTTAATCGTCACAGAGGCGGGGAAATTGAGAAGCGCCCCTAAACAAAAACATCGAGCGATGGCAAGCTTTTTGGCTTAATAGGGAAGCCTGCTTTTTGAGAGGTTAGTCAAAAGAGTGTAAACAAGGATAGAGATTTTTACAGGTCTAGACGAACGGGGGGACGGTCCGGAGGGACCCCCCATCATGTCTAGAAATGAAGAATCCAGAATAATGTGACAAGAGAATCTTCAGCTCTTAAAAAGATAAGCGTGCCCCCTGTGGTCCCAACACATGTCAGGGTGCCGCTACATTTTTACATGGAGTCACTTTCACATGCAAAAGTGTTTTGGTTTATGGTCACTGAAATTTGGATCATGTTTTTTTCTATTTTTGCAAGCTAGTGTGCTTTGTTTTTTTATTTTTTTATATTTTATAATGCTTTGTTGTTTTTTAAATTTTGTTTTTTTTTGAAAATGGAAACCTAGTTTTTCAAACTTTGGAAAAAAGTTATTTTCTACTAAAAAACGTTTAAGTCCCGCCCTTTGATGGATGAGCGAAATTTTTTTTTAAACGAAAAACAAAAATTGCTTTTTTTTTAATATTTAAATTTTTTCGATACCCAAAATTTCACACGAAATTTAAAATATAAAATTTAAAGTTTGTAAAAAAAATCAGAATAACGGATAAAGCATGTGGGTTTTATTCGTCGAAGAATGTTAAAAATTTAAAAAAGATCGAAAAAAATTGCGAATCATGAAAAAATGATTTTTTCGATTGCGCTCAAATTTTAAACGAATTAAAAATTCAAAAAAAAGGGTTTCTGTAAAAAAATCATTAAAATGGGATAAAGCTGTGGGTGTTATAAAGTCAAGAATTTTTTTAAAAACATTTAAAAAATCGAAAAATTGGATTTTCATAAAAAATTTTTTTTCGATTGCGCTCAAATTTCCACGAAAAATTTTAATTCATAAAATTAAGGTAATAGGGAAAAAAATCTTAAATGGAAAACTGAAAGATGTTTAAGTCGAAAAATTTTTTTTTGAAAAAAATCAAAAAATCGTAAAATTTGCTTTTTCATGAAAAATAATTTTTCGATCGTTTTCCCCCCCCCCCCCCCCCCCCTGCAGTTCGTCTTTCAAGATTTTTATAGACCTCCATAAAATTTTATCGAAATTGGAGTTTTGGGTTTTTACCGAATCGTGTTAACAGACACACAAAAATAAAAAAAAAAAGAAAGAAAAAAAAAAACTTTCAGGTTTTTTTTGCCCAGTGTATAAAATGGAATCTTCGCTTCGCTCGCTACGCTATCAAAAAATACTGCTTTTGATATTTACCGAAAAATTTTAAACAAAAACCTGGATCACAAAAGCTTAAGACAAAACAAATATATACATATGTATAATGTGTGTATATTATATAGGGTTTTACCTCTTTAAATATTAAATTTACTTTTTCGGTTTCCCACGATATTGTTTATTTAATCTGACTTTTCGATGGATTTCCCCAAATTTTTGAAAAGAGAGAAAACCACTCAATTTAAAACCAAAATACAAAAACATTTTAAAGAGGGCGAAAAAAAAAACACAATAAAAACTAAAACAAACATAATAAACAAAAATTTATAATATAACATGGGGAAAAGATTTTTAGAAAACATGCATGTTATTGATTAGATAAGTGGGCTAGTCTGTTTACCAAAACTTGGGGATGATTTTTGCTTGACTTCTTGCCCTTGGACCTTGACTTGTGGAAAGGGATCACGGGTTCGTGAATATTTTTCCAGTAGGGTTTTTTTCTGACTTCTTGTTTCGGCGTGCTACAGAGGGGTCATGGGTTTCGGGAGCATTTTTGCAAAGTTTTAGGGTACCGGGATCGTTTTAAGTTTTTAAATTTTTCAAAAGGTTTTTATGGACTTCCATTCTGAGGGAGCCCTGACACAGCACCTTTTTGGCCGTTTACCTTTGTTGTGGGTTTAGGGACGTTGATTTCTTTTTCCCGTATTTTGGCCATATTCAGAGAATTTAGATATATTATTTACCCCTTTAATAGTATCCACGTCAAAATTTAAATTTACCATGAAGATTGAAGAGACAACAGTCTTCTTTTTAGATGTATATAAGTAAAAAGATCAGATGGCGTTTGGGGCACTGTCTATCGGAAGCCCACACATACAAACCCCTACCCAAACGCACAATCACATCACTCGCCACCCAAATTTGATCTGTAGAAAAACCCTGCGTTTCGATCAAAAAACAAATTTCTGACAAGGATAGTTAAATGTTGAATGATAACCTTAAAGGGTGCTCTTCTCCGGGAAAGGATTTTCTACTGTAAACTAAAATAATGATTTTCGTTACCCAAAAAACGCAAGCGAAAGTAGATGATGAAACTGTGAAGCCAAGAAATAGCTTTTTGCCCTACATGAAGGTACTACTGATCGATTAGCAAGATCTTGTCGGCAAGGTGAAAACTGTATTCCTACCACAAAAAGGGAAAGGGTTGTTCATTTTTAAGTCACAAGGACGCCAAACCCTTGGAAAGCCTGGGGTGTACAAATTCCCCCTTGGGTCTGTGAAAAAAAGTATTTTACTGGAAAAAAATCTCTCAAGTCACAGGAACACTTACTGTCAGTAGAAAAATAAACCCAAAATCAGCTCTTGCACAAAACGTGGCAGATCAGGGACGCTATTAATTTTTAGAGTACAAGAGAATTGCTTCTACGGACCGTATTTATTCCGGGTTATAGGGACAATAGAAATTAGAAAGGCTCATAGTTTAAACAAAAGGGATGATGGAAAACGCCTACCCCGACATGGAAATCCCTCTAAAACCCTTTCCATAAAACAAAAATTAAAAGCATACCGGGACTCCCCAAACTTTGCTAAATGCCCCGAAACCATGATCCTTTTGTAATTCCCACGACCCCTAAAAAAAAAATCAGACAAACCCCACTGGTTAAAAAAATTCACAAAAACCCGGGTAAAATTCCCCCAAGTCAAAGGTCCAAAAACAAGAAATCAAGCAAGAAATCACCCATATTCTGGTCAAAAAAGACTAGGCTACTTCATTAATCAAAACATGACATGTTTTTCCAAACTCTTTCAATGTTATAATATTCCTGTTAGTTAACTTCTTTGCATTGCCTTGTTTATTATGTTTGTTTTATGTTATTATTGTGTTTTTGTTTTCGTTCCCTCTTGAAGTGTTTTTGTATTTTGGTTTTTACTTGAGTGGCTTTACTGTCTTTGACAAAGATTGGTGAAATCCAATCGAAACGTCAGATTAAATAAACAATATACGTGGTAAACCGAAAGAAGTAAATTTAATTATTTAAAGATGGTAACACATACAAATAACCACGAAAACCTCAGAAATTATATATATTATATATATATATATGTGTGTGTGTGTGTGGTATGTGTGTAGTACTTTAGACAGAAATTAAAAAAGTGTCTTCACCGGGGTCCCTTTTTTAATTTCTGTCTAAAGTACTAACATAACAGCGTCATAGTCGCCTACTATAAAGCCAAGGTTAAACATATATATATATATATATATATATATGAAAATATATTTTTTGAGGTAAAACAGCGTGTGATTATTTAATAAAATAATGTTTGGTTTCCGACGTTTCACTAGGGTTTCATCTTGTACTTTGTTAGTCCATATTGTTTTTGTTTCTAAACCTTCATAAAGCTAGGTAAAACCCTAGTGAAACGTCGGAAATAAAATATTATTTTATAAAAACAAATCACACGCAGTTTTACCTCAAAACATATATTATCATATCATGTACTGCGAAAGCCTTAAATTTAATATATATGTACAATACTAGGTCCTTAGGTTAAACCGCGTCGAAACGATGAACCAGTTGCAGAGACTCGGCGTCCACTGACGTTTCGTCTGATCTACGTCAGACATCATCAGGTCGACTGTGACTTCACGAAGTCACAGTGGCTGGCACGCGCGCGACCGCCTCCTTATATATCTAAAAAGGTGCCGGACGGCGAGGCCCCGCGGCTTCGCAAACGCTTTTTCAGGCCCGTTGTTGGATGAGCGTAATTGATGCATTGAGCTGCCATGTGTAATGCAGATGGTATTAAAATTGATTTTGTTTTCCCATTGCTATGGCCTGCGAGACACGCTGCGATATATTTTTTTAATTTTTACGACGACGACATGAGAATCAGGGGCGCGTCAGGTCATTTACCATTTCGTATTCGAACACATGGCAGCTCAATGCACCAATTACGCTCGTCCAACAACGCTCCTGAAAAAGCGTATACGGAGCTTCCTAGTTAACAAAAAGAACAGTGTGTTGACCAAAAATCCAATTTGATGGTTTAATACGCGTGATACTAGTTTTTTTATTACACCTATTAATCTGTAAAAACGCTGTTAAGTGCTTCCAGACACGAACAGAATCGTTTTATTTTAGATAAGACAATTTCAGTGCGAACACTAACTTCTGCTGGTTGTTTTCCAGGCGCGCCAACCCCTGGTGTGTTGCCGCGACGAGACTCCTACGACGACTATGGCACCTGTTACGACACATACGGCACCGAATAGGATGTCCGAGACCGCAGGAACTCCATGTGGCGACGCTTCGTGTCATAGAAACGTCGGGTTAATCAACCCCGAGTTCTGTGGCCAGGTGTTCACAGACCGGATTCATTTTGGGAATAAGACTGGGGTCTTCGAAATGCCATGGATGGCGCTTCTCAAATACCGTACCACCAAAGGCAAAGGTAAGTGCATGGTGATGCGCATCAATTGCTCTAGATTAGGAAAGAAAACCCGTTTTTACACCTGGGGGTTAATTTACTTACTCTTGTGACAATATTGTCAATCGACAGCGACAACTTTGTAAACAGAATGTCATGCTCAGCACGGTAGTCTCGACATGCTTTCCTGCCAGTGAAGTAAATGTTAGTCTATTTTATATATTGTAACATTCGATCGACAAGTTGTCTCATGTGTTATAGTATTTAAAAAATTGTCGATGTTAATCGACTTTCGTCACACTTGTATGTAAAAAAGAACTCGCTTTATTATAATCATATTTTAGCCAATTCAGGTCACAATTTGTATTCTCTCTTAAACATTAAATGCCTTATTTTAGTACAGATCCATTAAATTAAAGTAAAAAATAACATAGTAAATTATTATTATTAAGTGTTAAAAATATGCCAAGGATTTTTTTTAATTAAGCATAATAATATAATACTAGAAAACATTTATTAAACGAGGGAGCGGAGCGACCGAGTGTCTCCATACAACTCAAACGGCTCTCATTGTGATTCTGTCTGTCTGTCTGTACGTCGAAAATCAGCCGAACCGCTGAACAGATTAAGCTGAAATTTTAAACAGACATCCGGTACGAGTAAACTGAGAACTGTTAACAAAATCAGCTTGATCCATTGCGATTTAAGGCTACAATAAATAAAAATGTGATTTTTTAAATTATCGATAGCATTTGTTTAGTAGCAGCTAGCGGAACGTAATTTGCGTGGCTTACATGGCACAGTGGTAAGCATTTAGCCTACCGCACGGAGGGTTGGGGTTCGATTCCCGTTAATTCGAACTTTTTTTATATTTTTACATCCACATATTATTTTTAGGGGTGTTAAATGGAAATAAAAATTAGGTGATTTTGTTTCATCTTGGAAATTTGTTAATGTTTTACGCTAATACGTTTTGAACACGATTCGCATTTTAAATGTTCAATTTAAATAACTAGGGAAACGCCAAATTCGTTGTTAAACGAGTGAGTGAGCCATGTGTTGAGTACTCGGTATCAATCCCCATGCTGGGCTCGATCCAGCCTTAGGTATAGGGGAGGAAAGGGGATGTTCCCGGGTACTCAACACTTGGCTCACTCACTCGTTTGACAACGACTTTGGCGTTTCCCTAGTCTAATATAAACAATTAATAGTTAACACTCATTTGTAGTCACAAGTTTGGGCTGCGGGTTGCAGGGATAAGAACCCTCCGAACATCAAGACTATGCTATCATTTCATACAAAATTTTGATTGGCTAATTTCATGATGTGCGTTCATTTGTATTTTTCGCAAATGGTCGCATAGCGACTAAATAAGAACTTCCTAAAGGAACTTTCATTTATACGCTGACCATTCTGTATGGTTATTCGCCTTAATCATATATATATATTCGCACTGTGTGTGAATGAGTTATAATATTGAAAACAACATCGCTTCTCAGAAGTAATCATCGGCGGCCCTTAAGCGGCTGTTGCTAGGAAGTTGAACAAGCTGGACATTTTTCGTAGCGAGCGCGAGCTCGCGCTCGCTGGCTCACCGTCTGACGGGGAGGCGGTGAGTTCCATGTAAACAAATGTAGGCCTACTCCCAGAGAGTTACTCGCGCGAGCCAACTCGCGCGATTTTCTCAATCGTCTGACAGGCGCTTTACCTTCATTACATGCATCGTGTTGTTCAATCTTGTTGCAGAAACTGAAGAGAGTTTCAAATGCGGTGGATCTTTGATCAACAAACGTTACGTCCTCACGGCGGCTCACTGTATCTCTAACTCGACCAAGCTACGACTGTAAGTAAAAGCATCGACTGGAAAAATCATATTTGGTTTAAATAACGGGACTGTTTGTGCATTTTTTGTATTCACTTCTTGACTTTTTGGACAAGCGAAGCGAAGACTTTAATTTTACTGACCCCTAAAATATAAAGCTCCGATGTTTTTTTTTTTGGGTTTGAATTTTTGTCTGTTCGTCTTTTTGTTCGCTTTCTACCGGGCAATCGGCATATGCGATCTTGATAAAAATTGGAGAGACCTTCGAAATATCTGAACATAGACTTTTACGTTTTTGGGTACAATCGAAGAAATATTTCTCATGAATATAGTAATTTTACGATTTTTTTCTATTTTTAACGCTATATTTTCGTGACATTAGGGCCGATTTTGACCAAACGGATAAGGCTACAACGTTCATAATTTGATTACGGTTAAGGTGCTGTAGTACCTTTGAAAGAAAACGTAGAAAAAGTTGGCCAGAATCCATAGAAAGAAAGTGTTTAATATGAGTTGTGTGAGGTGTATAACAATAATTAACAAGTTACTATAGAAACTATACAACAATCTGCTACAATGCGTTCATAAAGCAATCTTCGGGCTACAGATAGTTGACATTCTAATTGCCATGGCAATTAGTACTACTTTATAAAAATTATCCTAATTTAACAAAAATGATTTTGCAATGGAACCTGAAGACGTAAAGATATCCCACGCATACAAATACTAAAAAAGCTCATCCATCAACGCGACTTAAATAAGCGTTCGCGAAGCAGCCTAGTGTAAATAAATTATAGTATATAATATTAGGCCGCTTCCACTTTTCTTAGTCGCGTTGATGGATGAGATTTTTTGTAAATTTTATTTTGCGTGGGATCTCTTTAAATAAAAAATAAAAAATAAATTTTATTTAGAGTCTACATTTAGTCTGCTTTACTTTTGCAAGAGCTTTTCGAACGCATTGTAGGTGATTGTTGTCAAGTTTCTATTGTTAACTGTTAATTGTTATTATATACTGTAAAAAAACTTATATTAAAACCTTTATTTCTATGGATTCCGGCTAACTTTTCCATCAGTGTTGTAAAAGTTACTTTTGTTAAGTAATTCAGTTACAGTTACAGTTACTTGCTTGTAAAAGTAATTCAGTTACAGTTACAGTTACCTTATGAAGTAACTGAGTAACAGTTATAGTTACTTAATGAAGTAACTGAGTTACAGTTACAGTTACTTTATGAAGTAACTGAGTTACTTTTTAAGTTACTTTCTAAAAATGCATTACTTAAATCATGATGAACAGATATTTTTTTCTAAAAATAATTACACAATCTGTTTTTTTTGTACAATTAGTTATATATTTTATTACTCAGGCTTATAGACTAACATCCTTCATTACTACTACTCATTATGGAACAAAACAATCAATATATTTTTAAAGTTAATAACAATAATCCTAATAATAATAATACTGATGATGCAACCACCAACCCTTGCTCATGAAAATATTGCAACATTAAGAAATTATCGTTTTTATTAATTTTAACGAAGTAGCATAGCGGGTGAAACCAAATAATCTGATATTGATAATTTGAAAAATATGGAAGAGCAAAATATTTGTATCAGGTTATGTGGTGAAGACATTACATTAATTACGTATTATTATTATTATTATTATTATTATTGTTCTGAGGGCTCTACATTGACAACTGCTTATCGTGGGACATCCACTCCGATTATGTAGCAAACTAAATAAGCTCTTATATTATATTATGTATACTACGTAAAATGAAAACATTCAGATAGGAATTGGCTATTGATAGTAAGTTATACTATGCCCTGATTGAGTCACATTTGAGCTATGGATTAATAGTGTGGGGTAATACTTCTAAAACAATTTTCATCGGATCTTTGTCATGCAAAAAAAAGCTGTAAGAATAATAGGAAAAACTAAGAAGCACTGTGTAGTGTCAGCTGTCAGCTTGGTTTTCGCTGAAATGCTAACATAAAAAAGTGCAACAAATATTTACTCACGAAGGAATGAAACTAATTTCAATACAATCTACTGTTTAATCTTCTGATGGGTTTTTATTTCGGAATCTTAGATTCTGCAGACACTTATCTAATTGGATGAGCGAATCAAAGACTTCAATAAAAAAAAATATGTCTCAAATATTTTTTTGTTTTGTTTTTTTGTTTGTATTTTTGTCTGTTTGTTCGCGCTCTAACTGCAAACGGCATAATATGCGATCTTGATGATAATTGGAGGGGACCTTCGAAATCTCTGAACTAGACTTACCACGTTTTTTAGTACAATCGATAAAATATTTCATATGATTATCGTACTTTTACGACTTTTTTCTTCGATCTTAATGAAACTTTGGGAACGTTTAAAATTACTGAAAATATATGTTATGAGTTAAGAGACATTTTAATAAATATTTCTCATAGAAATCATACTTTTAAGATTTTTTCCCGATTCATAATACGATATGTAATTTCGTGACATTTGGGCCGTTTCTGACCAAACAAGTAGAGCTACAACGTTCATATTTTACATTGACATTAAAATTTTGGTGATGTAGTGCCCTTTTGAAAAAAAAGTTGAAAACGTTGGTAAAATTCATAGAAATAAAGGTTTTAATATAAGCCTTTACACGTGTATAATTAACAAATAATATCAAGTAACTATAGAAAAAGTAATGAGATCTCACTTAAAAACGTAATCATTGGACAGAAATATTTAAATAAAAAGCTCATCAATCAGCGCGACTGGAAATTGCGTTCGCGAAGCAGCCTAGTAGAATTCAAAGGAATTGTCTACCTATTGCAATTTTTAGTTGCAACTAGCAGTTGCTTTGATTTATTGTTGTCATGTTGACCAAGACAACTTCAGCAATAGGAATGCAAGTTAAGTCAGCAGAAAAATCTCGTTCATACTAGAGGTAGGCCGACCAAAACAATTGATAAGTAAGTAAGTAAGTAAGTAAGTAAGTAAGTAATTAACTGATTTATTTAGCAATACAGCTGCTATTACACACATTTACATTGTTATGATACAATACAAGATAAAATATACAACCAGGCAGGTACAACAACATGATAAAAATGAACAATACAGGCAAGGATAGTCTACCAAATCTCTTTAAGTACATATTCCCTACATTGGGTTTTAAACTTATGCACACACACCTCATCCTTGAGACTTTTACTAAGCCCATTGTAGACCCTAACTCCACTATAGAAAACACTATTCTGTGTCCTACTTTTATTGCACCTCCTAACCTCTATATCATTACAATTTCTCATATTATACTTAACAGAGTCTGACACATACTTAATATTCTTACTAAAATAACCAGGTAACATACCTTTGGTTAACTTGTGAACAAATATTAATACATTAAAAAAACATCATAAATTAAAAATATTGTTTTAGTTTCAGACGTTGTGATATAATTTTAATTTTATATAACTGAACTGTAAACAAGCATGGTTGGCAAAAGTAACTGTTAAAAAGTAACTAAAAACTGAGTATAATTACTTTTAAAAGTAATTCAGTTACTGTAACAGTTACCTTAAGGTAAAAGTAATTGAAATAGTAATTCAATTACTCAAAAAGTAACTAATAACTTTTACTCAATTACTTTTGCTCAGTTACTTTACAACATTGATCACCATAACCTTAATGCCCATGTGAAATATGAACGTTACAGCCCCACCCGTTTGGTCAGAATCGCCCCAAATGTCCCGAAAATATTGCACTAAAAATCGAAAACTCGTAAATTACTATATTCATTAGAAATATTTATTCGATTGTACCCAAAAAGGTGGCAGGTCTAAGTTTGAAGATATCGAAGGTCCCCTCCAATTTCCATAAAGATCGCATATGCCGTTGGCCCGGTAGAGAGCGAACAAACAGACAAAACCAAACAAACAAGCAAACAAAAAAACACCCGAGCAAATTTTTTTTTTGGGGGTCAGTGAAATTGAAGTCTTTGCTTCGCTCATCCAATTAGCTTCGGTCTGTATTTTGATTACTCCTATATCCTAGATGGCCTGAATCCTAAGTGTATCTTCTTTTATAAAATTAATTTTTAAAAAATTAATAGGATAGCCATTCCGTAACCCCCACCCCCATCCCCCTCTACCAGAAGGAAAACCTCTCTCACTCTGTCCACAGGTTGAGCGTGCGACTGGGCGACCACGACATCACTACTGATGAAGACTGTGAGGACATGGAGGGAACGAGAGTGTGTGCGCCTCCGCCGCAGAACATAGACGTGGAGAGTTCCATTCGCCATCCACAATACAACCCCACGACCTTGGTAAACGATATTGCTTTGATCCGCCTGGCGATCGCTGCTGACATTAAAGGTATCGCCCACGAATTGTTGGAAAATGGATAGCAAAATATGTAAATTTCAGTTTGGTAATAATATCATAAAAAAGTGCAAGAGCTGTCATATCGGTATCAAAAAGTAGTTTGTGGATAATCTGCTCGTAAACATACAATTTCGTTTCAGACACAATTTACCCTATCTGCCTTCCTGTGGGAATTGCTGCTGAGCACAAGAATTTGGATAACGACAAGTTGATCGTCGCTGGCTGGGGAATAACTGAAACTGGTAAATATATACGTTCACAGACTCTACAAAATAACGTTTAAAATTTATTATTGTGATTCATATAGAAAATAATAATTTAATAATAATAAGGCCAAAAACGATTGTCATTATGTGTATAAATAAATGATTGAGCCTACTGCAATTTGCTTACAGATTATATTTTTGCATGTGTCTATTTTGCAAACGAATGCCTTATTATTAATAGAGATGCCTTCTCCTTCCCCTTCTCATTCTCCTCCTCCTCCTCCTACTCCTCCACCTCCACCTCCACCTCCACCTCCACCTCCACCTCCACCTCCACCGCCACCTCCACCTCCACCGCCTCCTCCCTTTCCCTTTCCCTTTCCCTTTCCCTTTCCCTTTCCCTTTCCCTTTCCCTTTCCCTTTCCCTTTCCCTTTCCCTTTCCCTTTCCCTTTCCCTTTCCCTTTCCCCTTTCCCTTTCCCTTTCCCTTTCCCTTTCCCTTTCCCTTTCCCTTTCCCTTTCCCTTTCCCTTTCCCTTTAGCATCTCCTTCTCCTTTAAAAAAAGGTTGGATGGAAGAAAAGGTTTAGCTGGCCTTAATCCCGATTGGAATATAAAGACGATTATCTTTCTATCTGTCTATCCTTCTCCTTCTCCTTCTCCTTCTCCTTCTCCACTCGCAATTATTTTAACACATATAATTATCTTTAAAACTTATAAGAACATTTAAATTGCAGAAATTATAAACTATTTGGATATGGTTTGGGAAAATAATTTATAACAACGTTTCAACACAAAAGTGAGAAGTTTTCTTCTAATTTTCATCATGTATCTTTGATATTAACACCTCACATAACATCACTTACTTAACGTAAATGATTATGGATTCAATGTTATTGTTTTGTTTATTGCCAAACCAGGTTCAGTAAGTCCCGACCTTCTCAAAGTCAGCCTTCCAGTGATGCCAACTGAAGAGTGCGCGTCTGTGTTTCAACCGCACGACCTACAAATCAATTCTAACCAGTTGTGCGCCGGAGGTACAGACTTGCATCAAGACTCGTGCAGCGGAGACAGCGGTGGGCCCCTTAAGTCATTCGGCGAAGTCAATGGAGAAGTAGGGTAAGATAAGATTTGTGTATATTAGCTACAATTTAGCTCTTAATTACCAGTACAAATATTGAAAACATTCATTAATAAATGTAGAAACTTTACCTACATAACCAAATATTATGATAAGGGTCGGAAATAATAGGTTTTTTTCACTTTCTTATCAGACTTTATCAGACGGTCAACAACCTTTGCCCAAATGTTATGGTCATATTCTTTGAACCTTCTATTTTAACACATTTAACAAACAAAAACACCCACTAAATACAAAATATAACTACAATTAATGTGTATGTTTTTGATTCTTGTAAAACCATTTTTTTTTTAATTTTGAAATTTATTTAATGGAATTCCTAAAAAGTTTTTAAAATTCTACTAAAATATGATTGACCTATATCCTTGATTGACAACACGTAATGTTGCATAATGAAAGAATATGCGAGAAAAGTAAAAAAAAAAAATGTCAAATAGGTAGGCCAACAGATGACTCTTGAAAACATTATCACCACATACTTGAAATAATGATGAGTTTGCAATTAAATTTTTGAAATCCGATAGACCAATCTAATTTTCTTATAAACGACATTGTTCACCTTCTACACACAACGAACAGAATAAACAATTACAACAAATATAGTACAATAAAACCATTTGTTAAGTACATGAAATTTTTACACTTTTCAAATCTTAAAATTTTGGAGAGTTCACTTTTAAAACATGTCTAATGTTTAAAAATTTGAGATATAGTTAAATGGTTCCAAACATTAGCAGTATAATTAGAAAGTTAAATGGATTTTGGCAACCAAATCATAATTGTATTTATTTTAACCACTTTGTTCCCAGAGTTAACTGTGGGAAATATTAGGATCTTGTAGTCAGCTGTTGTTATAACTACTTCAGACCAGACAGCACTCAACTAGATCAGAAAATCAAATTGCTAAAATATCAATGATAAGCATTAAATGAAGTGGCTGTATTTTAAGAATCTGCTACATTCTCCGTCAAAGAGAGACAAATTAAATATTTGAGTCCATTTTATCTATCTCTATACACGGTTACAAGCCTAACCAACACATACAATAATATGATACGTGTATAGAATTAATATTAATAGAAGTTCCTATACTTTCATCTATTTTTAATCCAAAATTATGGTAGTTACGACATGAAGTTTGAGGAACACCCCCATGCAGGTTGTTCTAACACGTGTTCTCGTGATGTTTCCAGTATGGTCCAATATGGCGTCGTGTCCTACGGCCACAGGTATTGCGGCACTGAGGGGGTACCTGGCGTTCTACACAAGGGTCGCACCCTATATCAACTGGATCCTAGACAACATGAAGCCGTGATGAAACCATTTGAAATACTTGAAGCACCCTATATCAACTGGATCCTAGACAACATGAAGCCTTTATGAAACCATTTGAAATACTTGAAACAAACTTGCAAGAAGATGTTTGAAGAGTACCCCATTCTACAATTTGTTTAGTTGACTGATGCACTTTACGAATGACAATAAGTTTTGGAGCTCGAGCAGCAGGGCCTCACTTCTTCGCAAGGACTTTCTTCTTGAACTCTAAATACACGTTTAATTTTTTTTATTTTAATTTTCCTGGTTTTATATAATAACGGTATATACTTTGTTTTGTAGAAATATTATTTTGCTGCGTTTATAAATATGTAATCGAATTTTTTGGTGAATAAAATGGATATTTTGAAATAAAAGACCCAACTCATTCAATTCTCAGGGCTGCGGAAATTATTTCAGATAAACATTAATTAGACAATTGAGAGCAGCGAACGTAGTCTACAACGCAAGTCGAACGGGCCTTCGTGGTGATTAATTTGTCTGTATGTAAAATGTCTGTAAAATGTTGGTTCAGTCCCATACGACCGAAGGACCAAACAGATTGAGCTGAAATTTTAAACAGACATCCGTGACCAGGCAACTGAGAATTGCTAACAAAATGAGCAAAATCCGTTACGATTTTAATCTACAAGAAATAAACAATTGAATAATGTACTGGAAATGTGTAGGATTTAATTAAATTCGATGCTTTTGTACTTGAAGAATTATTGTTAACGAATCATATTTTGTATGACGGCGGTGCACTGCACTTACCAAGTTGTACACTTATGTTGTGTCGAATTGCTCAAAGTTACCTAAAATTCCGCTCGGAGATTGAGTTTATACTTTGCAATCTTTACACGTATTTATTACTGGCTATGTTCTCCATACTATAGCCATGTGTCAGAAATCAGCCACTAGGTTAGCTAGGAAAGCGATGTGTTCCAGTGTCAATCGGCTACATTCGCTAAGCTCTAGCGAATTGATCCAGTGATCAGTGGCTCGCTCTGCTAGCCAAGAAAAAGATCGAGAACTTCGAAAAATGGCGTCAAATTCGAAGAAAGAACTGTATTTTGGGCGACTGTCGTTCGCACACAGCCAAGCGCACGCGACTGCTAGTAGGCGATGATAACTCGACCCTGTTTACTCCTATCCGAGTTAAGGGGTTTTCAGCTATCTGCATTCGCAGTCCCGAAATATTTATAATATTGAAAATCGGTATATGACCTGATATGTGGTCCATGACATACCAACAAAAAAATCTGTCCGATCCGATAACACGTTCTGTGTTAAAAAAAAGTGCGTAAAAGTCGACGAAAACTTTCCGGCTGGCTGGGTGGGTGGCTAGCTAGCTAGCATGGCTGGCTGGCTGGCTGGCTGGGGATTCCGACAGAGTTCAATAACAGGAAAAATTCTAGCTGCGCACATCATACAGACTAAGACATCGATTTGAAAAGACAAATTTCAAAATCCAATATGGCTAACAATTCCTAAAATCTACTCTTCTCACCATTTTAAGTAACTTTGTTGTTTGATTGCTAACCCTGATGTAAAATTACATTAATTATAAAATATTCTATTTGGATGAGCGTAGCGAGCGTAGCGAGCGAAGCGAAGATTCCATTCTACTACACTGGAGAAAAAAATCCGGAATGTTTTTTTTTTTTTTTTTTTTTTTTTTCTTTTTGTATTTTTGTCTGTTTGTCCGCACGATTCCGGCTAAACCGATACTCCGATTGAAATGAAATTTTATGGAGGCCTTCGAAATCTCTGAACTTAGAACTGCCACGTTTATGAGCACAATCGGAAAATTATTTCTCATGAAAATCGCAATTTTACGATTTTTTCTCGTATTTTTAAAATTTCTTCGACTTATAACACCTACATGCTTTATCCGATTGTAATGATTTTGCACAGAACCTTTATTTATGAATTTAGATATTCTTGTTAAATTTGAGCGCAATTGAAAAAATATTTGTCATAAAAATCGAAATTTTACGGGTTTTATTCTTTTTTAAACAATTCTTTGACTTATAACACCTACATGCTTTATCCGATTGTAATGAATTTTTCGCAGAACCTTAATTTTATGAATTTATATATTAGTGTTAAATTTGAGCGCAATCGAGAAATTATTTCTTATAAAAATCGCAATTTTACGATTTTTTTAACAATTACGATTAATAAATTAAAAAATTGAAGTTAATTTTTAATTTAATTTAATTTAATTTAATTTAATTTAAACAAAATTCAACTAAGTAATGATTTTTCCACAGAACAAAAGAAAATTCGCATAACACATGGCAGCTCAATGCACCAATTACGCTCATCCAACAACGCGGCGGGACTTAAGCGTTTTCCTAGTTAGAATAAATGATAAGAACTAAAGATTGATATAAATATCATAAAAGTCCAAACAGGAATCCAAAAATTCCAGAAAAATAATTGTGTTTAGGAGGAAAAATGTAAATTTTAGAAATCGGTAGCCATTTTGGATTTAGATTTTTTGTGATTAAAATGCATTACTCGGATGTTAAGGGTGAAATTTAGCCTGGGAGCCTTTTTTTAATTGTGGCGTTTGGCCGCCATCTTGAATCACTGGACACTTTTCCTAATCGTCCTAAATTATAATTGCAAATTTTTCACAGAATTTTGGTTATCAGGAGTGACTAACAGATTAAGCACAATGTAGTATGACGGCTAAAGGGCTCTAGTGCTAGACGATCTCGGGTTCGAATCCCCGCTAAAACCTCAGTTACTGACAGAGCCGATTAACTGACATACTAGGAAAACGCTCAGTTGGACGCGTTGTTGAGCAAGCACCGGTACGTGCAACACGACCCGAGTACGACATTCCCATAATGTTACATACCAATAAGTCTTTAAGGTCTTGACCGATTTAGCTGAAAATTTGTAAAATAGGAGAGAATGGATAAAATCCACCGCCATCTAGAGGACCTTGACACCATTTCTTTGAGAAAACTATTTTACTCTTGATTTCTTCTAGGTGGCAGTACATAGTGACCAGAATTCTTGTGCGACTTTTCGTTGCCATGGTAACGTTACTTTTGTTAAAATGTAATTTCTATCTACACTACTTATCGGATCAAAATAAAATTAACATATTCGTGACCGGACGGACATTCTAAATGATTTGGCTACCTCAGATTTTGTCGCCGTTTAGTTTAAAAAAAAAACTTTAGATAACTTTAATGTAACTTTATAACTTTTTGGACGATTTTGCCACAAAACTTATGGCATTCAATCGGGAACGAAACTTGCGGATGGTCAAAATTTCAACTCGATCCGAGCCTCCGTTTGACCGCTATCATGAGCCAAAAAAGCTGTGCGACTTTCCGTTGCCATGGTAACAAGACTTTGTTATAATGTAATTTCCATCTACATTACTGATCGGATCAAAATAAAAATAACATATTCGTGATCGGACGGACATTCTAAATGATTTGGCCACCTCAGATTTTGTCGCCGTTTAGTTTAAAAAAAAACTTTTGATTAACTTTAATGTAACTTTTTAACTTTTTGAACGATTTTGCCACAAAACTATACAGCAACCCGCCTAGGTGGTATGTACATGTGTGCAAAATTTCAGGTCGATCAGAGAAACGGTGCGACCTGTATCGAAGCAGTAACAGAAAAAACAAAAACAAAAAAACAGACATTCGAGCCATAAGAGTCAAGTGGAGACGCTCGCTACGCTCGCTCAATAATCTAGATAGCATGGAACGAGCGGGAACACTAACTAAGGGACACACGCATGAGTCGACAAAACCTTTAAAATATATTTATTACAATATAAAACATATCAAGAGATAAAACAGTTAATACCAATACTGTATAACATTATAGGTTGGTCATAAAACATTAACCTTTACTTATGATAAAATTAATCTCAATGTGCGCCTAATTGCACATGTCACTAATTCTTGTGATCCCATTTAATATTCATATACTAAATTTATACTTTATTACTGTTCAAAACAATTAAATCAATCAATATAGTAAATCTTCAAATGAAATTACATTTCGTTACTCAATCAACTTAGATAATTAATAATAGCATAATGGTTAGCTTATAAACTCAGGTTTTGTCTTCATCTTCCGCAGTCGGCTCTCCTATTACTTTTTCTCTTTCTCCTGTCTGTTCTGACCATTTTTTTTTATTCTTATCGTTTTTAAACTTTAAGACTGTTGACTAAGCTCAAGAAAACCAGGTATTGACGCAGAACGCACAGGTAAAGTCAGGATCATTTGGAAGCTCCCCAGCAAACAGAACAGTACGGGCAACTTGAGGGCCCCGCAAGAATTATGTGGGAAGATGCGGGCGATATAAGGGTTACGGGCGTTTTGATATTTGCCCGCATATTGCCGTTAGGGCAAGATGTGACAAGATTCGGGCGACTTGGCGGAGAGAAATTTGCGGGCATGTTCACATCTCGCCCTTAGGGCAATACGGGCAAGATGTGATAAGATGCGAGCAACTTGGTTGAGGGTGATATGCGGGCAAATGTACATCTCGCCCACAGGGCAGGATGCGGGCAAGATGTGACAAGAAACGGGTGACTTGGCGGAGAATGATTTGCGGGCAAGTGTACATCTCGGCTTAAGGGCAAGATGCGGGCAAGATGTGACAAGATGCGAGCAACTTGGTTGCTGGCGGTATGCGGGCAAGTGTACATCCCGCCCTAAGGGCAGGATGCGGGCAAGATGTGACAAGATGCGAGCAACTTGGTTGCTGGCGGTATGCGGGCAAGTGTACATCCAGACCTAAGGGCAGGATGCGGGCAAGATGTGACAAGATTGCGAGCAAACTGGTTGCTGGCGGTATGCGGGCAAGTGTACATCCCGCCTAAGGGCAGGATACGGGCAAGATTGCGACAAGATGCGAGCAACTTGGTTGCTGCGGTATCGGCAAGTGTACATCCCGCCTAAGGGCAGGATGCAGCAAGATGTGACAAGATGCGAGCAACTTGGTTGCTGGTGGTTTGCGGGCAGTGTACATCTCGCCCAAAGGGCAGGATGCGGTCAAATGCGAACAAGATGCGTCAAGATGAAGATGAATATGTTGCAGGCAAGTGTACACCTCGCCCTAAGGGTAGGATGTGGTCAAATGCGACAGGATGTGGACGAATTTGTTGCGGGTTATTTTTGGTCAGGTGTTCATCTCGCCCTAATGGCAATATGTGGGCGATTTTTTGCGGTACCGGTAACGATCGTTGATTTTATATTATGTACATATTTGTTATTCTATTCATAAATTTTATGTATTTATTAGTTTGTATCATTGTTTTTATTGATGCCAAATGCCAATTTATTGGATAGCTAAAGTTCTTACTATAATATTGAAATACTCTTTTTCAGACTAGCCCTTAGACCTGTTATGTTAATGGAGTAACAGCTTTTAGTTTCTTGTTAAAAAAACAGAGCATCAATTTCTGTAGTTTCTTTTATACGACAATAAAGGTAGGTATAAGAATAAATATTCGATTGATTTGCTGCCGAATGCGAATAAGCTTTGATGATTCTTTAATAAAATGCACCCTTTTATAAAATGTGTTTAGATGGCGCCATGGCACTATTTGCCACCAGTCGGCAATCAGTTTGTTTGACCTTCTGAAACTCTTGTATTATTTTTTAATAATATCAGCAGAATAAAATGGTTTTGTCAAGCAATAATTTTTTTAGCATTATTGTTAGTCCTAAGCTTTTTTTCAAACGGTTTACATAGACGCGTGGGTGTATGCTATTATTCGGTCTACGGACCTTCTGCATTGTAAGCAGAGACGCAAACCACAAGACCAACGAGACACACATCCACACTCTACATGCCCATAAGAATAAAATGCACAGTGATATTTTAATGAGAAGTGTTTCTTCGATTGCATAAAAAAAATATGAAAGTTCCCTGATAATTTCGTCAAGATTGCTGGAGTAGCTGTTCACCCATTGTAAAGAAAACTATAACAACCCAAAAACGGTGCGAAAATCGAAACAATCGTAAAAGTACGATTCGTTTTAAAATATTATTTCGGTGTAGCGCAAAATGTGGAATGTCTAAGGTGAAGTCCCCTGCAAATTTATTTACGATCGGAGTCAGAGTATAGCAGCGTCTATTACAGTATAATTGGTATAACTATATAATTTGTTTGGTAGAGATTAAAGATACTACCCTCAACCTGGAAGAGATCGAACAAACAAACATAAACGGAAAAAGCCGAAAAAAACCTTCTAGTAACTATTTGACAACCAATTGTAAACCTCAACTAACAACCAGATGGTATCCATAGTTTTATTTGGCAACTTCTTTTTTCGGAGTATCTCATAATAACTTATCCTTAACCAACTAGGAACCAAGGAGACTAGTCACTAATTGGCAACCATGGTTAATAATTGGTTAACAATGACCCAAATAACACACTGACTAGTTTATAGTAACTTTTTTGACTCATTAAACCCCAAAATAATGTTAAAGTTAAAGTAAAGTTGATTCGCGGGTGTTCGCACTGTCCATACCACTGATTGCTATATTTCCTATTAAAAATATCGATCTTTGGTTGGTTATCGCTCACTCGTCGATTGCGTCGGGGCCTGCAGGGTTGGCTTGGTCGCTTGGATTTAAAGTCCCCCACTGAAAATCAGTTATATAACTGAGTGGGGAGACTCTAAATAAAATTTATTTATTTATTTATTTATTTAAGTGGCAAAAACGGTAGAAATAATTTTAAAATTCATTATACGCACAGTTTTCAAAAACAACAATCGCCTAACATTATCGGTGTTCCGTACTTACATAATTACTATGTCTGTCTCTAGTTAGACATTGACATTGTTCTTTCGTCGATGGTGTCGGTGCCTACAAATTTGGTTTGGTCGGCTTTAAATTTAATGTTCCTCACTGAAAATCAGTTGTGTGACTGAGTGGGTAGTAAATACGATTTTTTTAAAATATTTTTTTAACCGTTTAAGAAAAGTTGAACCGAAAAATAAATACTAGGAAAACGCTGAAGTCCCGCCGCGTTGTTGGATGAGCGTAATTGGTGCATTGAGCTGCCATGTGTTATGCGGATTTTCTGTTGTTCTGTGAAAAAATCATTACTTTGTTAAAGATTTTTTTTTAATTAAATTAAATTAAATTAAATACAAAATTAACTTAAATTTTTTAAATTAATCGTAATCGTAATTTAAAAAAAGGACAAAATCGTAATATTGAAATTTTCATAAGAAATAATTATTCGATTGCGCAAAAATTTAACAAAAATATAATAATTCATAAAATTAAGGTTCTGTGAAAAAATCATTGTAATCGGATAAAGCATGTAGGTGTTATAAGCCGAAGAAATGAAAAAAAGTAAAATTGCGATTATCATGAGAAATAATTTTTCGATTACGCTCAAATTTCACGAGAATATATCAATTCATAAAATTAAGGTTCTGTGAAAAAATCATTACAATCGGATAAAGCATGTAGGTGTTATTAGTCGAAGAAATTTAAAAAAAATCGAAACAAATCGTAAAATTGCGATTTTCATGAGAAATAATTTTTCGATTGCGCTGAAAATCGTGGAAGTTCTTAGTTCAGCTATTTCGAAGGCCTCCATAAAATTTCATCGCAATCGGAGTATCGGTTTAGCCGGAATCGTGTTGACAGACAGACAAAAATACCAAAAAAAAGAAAAAAAAAACATTCCGGATTTTTTTCTCCAGTGAAGTGAAATGGAATCTTCGCTTCGCTCGCTACTCTCATCCCAAAAACTTCTATGTGCTGTGTAGATTCTATATCATGTTAATGTGGGAAACCCTATATTGGAGAAACAATCAAAACAACGTAAAAAACAGAAAGGTGTTAACTTTCACAGCTGGCGGACCATTGTTTAATATAGGCCTACTATATTGCAATCACCGTAGGAAACGAGAAAGTGAAAAATGAAGAAAGCAGTGCTCAAGGCATGTATGAAAAAAGGACCAATCAGTAACTGTAGAGTTCAACAAAATTTGGCTACCTATTATCAAAAAAGAAGCTTTCAATATTGTTAATAACAATCAACTTGGCATTGCACTTCCGTTTCTACAACGGAAGACGAAGTTAACGGCGAAATATTGTGTAAAATCATGTAATAATAGCGTATAATATCAATAATATATATTTCATATAAAATCAATAATATCAATTAAAATGTCAGTTAATGACAGCTTTAAGATAATCTAACATGTGTATTGTAGCAGCAAATCCAGTATAATATCTTTGACTGATAACCTGTAGGAACGTCTTTTTGAAATCATTGATTAAATAATTTTTCTCGTAAATAATAGTAATTTATTATCATTCCGAAGATTAAAGACGTTCAAATACTTTTTTATATTTTATATTTTAATTATGAGAATTCGATATATCATTATAGTTTTTACTAAGTTGATTATTTCCGTCATCATTACTGAATCAAGTGCAGTAAATATCATTAAAAGATATACTTGAAATTTATTTTTGAAATTATTGATTGATTATTCTTGTGAATAAGTATTAATAATAAACATTCGGACGATATTTATGAATTAGGACGTATTAAAATATAATATATTATATACAATATATATTTTTTTAATTTGGTATATTTCAATTACTTATCAGAATACGAGATATACTAACATCATAATATGTTTGCAGAGGAACGAATTTAATAGAAAGTAGCCATATTGAGTGGTAAACACGTTGCATTCTGCAATACACGATACAAGCTCGCGGCCCTGTCTCATAAGCCAGCCAGCGCGCCACTGCACTCACAGGTTCCATGGCCGAGTGGTGAGAGCGTCGTCGTATGGAGGAAGAGTTCCCGAGATCGAGTCCGACAGTGTTGACTGTTACATTTTGTATCCCCAATTCTTCTCCTACTAATATGTACGTGTTCCTGAAATCTCTACCTGTACAAATTGAAATCATGTCGACGAAAGGACTTTTTTTTTAAATATTTAATTCCGTTATGTAATTAGTTTTGGGTTATATGAAAGGCTACTAGATCGCGCTGGTGTTTTATACCAGGATGGGAGGTTGCCCATGCGGGCAGGATGAGTTTTAAAAGAGGGACAACTCTGAAAAGGGGGGAAAAACGAAAAAGAAACAAAAAATGAAAAATGTGTTTTATGCTTTGACTAATTCTAGTAAAAAAAAAAGTGTTTTAAAAATTTTATAAGTTTTTATTGTATATATATAATATGTATTTATAAAAAAAGGTTTTTTAAATTTTAAAAGTTTTTGATAGTATATAATATATATACATATTAACATATGTATCCATTTTTTTTTACACCTATATATATATTTTTTTGTTCTGTATGAAGGCCTTTAATTAAATGTATATAGATATTTATGGTTTACAATGTTTTTGTTTTTTGTTTTTTTGTTTTTATATATTCTATTTATATATATTTTTATTTTACCTGATAAATTTAATATAAATTGTACATATAATATCTTATTGTAATTTCGTTCATTGAACTTTGATCGCCATTTACCGGTTATCTTTTTTCTTACATTTCTAAGGACTTGGGAAACTCTAGTTTCTATAATATTTGAGCTACAGCCATGCCAGTTTTTGTGAATTTACTTCAATAAAAAAGTAAGGTCTCATAGTATAGAAACATGCATACCTTAAATAGAAGTAAGTAAATTAAATCCTAAACGTAAATGATAAATGTAAATATGCAAATTCAATTTATTTTCCTAACATGATAATTCGTATCTCTTTCAATTTGAATGATAAATTAAAACACATACTAGGGAACCACAATTGGTTTATGACCTTCATTTTAAAATCAATTTTTTTAAATTATGTTGATTGGTTCTCTTCGAAACATTCCCCAGGTAAATCATTGTTAAATCAACAATAAAAAGCTTTTAACAATGCCGTTAATAATAATAAAAAATAATAAATGTATTTTTACTAGTCGAATCTCTTAGTTAAAGGTACACTGAAGTAAAGAAGGTTTATTTTCCAAGATTGGCTGTTTTTGAGACGTTAGTACGGTAGACACGATTTGGAACACAATGGCGAAAACCCGAGACCAAATGATGAATTTTCCACTGAGCTAGAGCGCTCTAAAGTTTGAGGGGTGGGGGGTGTTACGTCAGAGAAACCCAGCCTCGTCCGGTCGACCGGCCGCGGCCAGCTGCAACACACGTGTTTCGCACTATTCTTTTACGTAGCATGGGGTGTTACATCCCTCGCGAGTCAAGGGCAGTCGGTCGCGGTGTCTGTCGGATTGAATGTTCGTGTTGTTGCAATGTCTAATAGTAATATACAGCCATATCGGTTCGAGCCTCTACGATCTGACAATAAAAAAACTCCTAAAAAAACTCGAAAAATTAGAAGTGACTTAATTAGCCGCTCTGCCTCCGGTACTAGTTGGTGTGATTGTGGCGAATGCAGTGTAATGCCAACGGATGAAGAGAGTTTGTGTTGTACAGAGAGTGCCATAATAGACTAAATTCGTGGTGACGTAGAGTGTATCAAGTATCACGTTTCATTCGATGCGGTCGTTTTAAATATAGATACTTTAAATACCGCCCGTCACTTTATGCTATCAGTGCACGCCGCACCCGAGCATTTATTAAACGATCTCGAGGTAGTTGTGGCTAACAATCGATGTTGGAGATATATTGCTTACAAACAATTTATTAATTGGATGCATTCTGGAACAAGCTTGGGAAAAAACAAGAGAATTGTTATACCGTCGTGTGTCGTAAATGCTATTCGTGAACAATATCCTAATACAAATGGCTCATATGTTGGTTTCAAAGCTGTTGCTGGGTACGATCCCGAGTTTTTAGATTAATATTATAAACATTTTGAACCACGATTTTCAAAGAATATCTAAACAAATTTTAAATATTTTGGACTCACCCTTGTGTACGCCACCTCGATTGCAGAACTAGATTTTCTGAAATGCAGTGAATCTTGATTGGTGCATTTCGAACAACGCTGGTCTTTCGATGGGTGCAATGTTTTTAGGTACATCCACTAAATATGGATCCTCATCGATTGGAAGGTCGATTTTGCCACTAACAAACGAACACACTTTTTGCAACAAATCTTGGCGCCACGTGTAAGATTTCGATACGCGAATATTTCTCGTTACATGCTTTTTGCTAGATTTTGAATAGCGAACTCCTGTGCTACAAATATCACGCCCAAGATTTTCATTGTGATCCAGTATAGCCAACATACCACGGAGAACCATTCCATTGTACGAAAAGTGTGATTTCTTTGGTAAGTATTTCAGCCGAACGTTATGATAGGATTCTAAACTACCTGTGTGACAATAGTTTTTTATATGTTTGAGGTCGTTTATGAAGTTTGTATCGTTGATTATGCCTGTGAGTTTTCGATATGCAAATGAATTTTTGTCGAGATAGTCTTTTTCCACCTTGGTTTCGGGATCATCGATACTCTCGCCGTGGGCGCATTGATGAAAGTAACTATTTCCCTCCCACTTGTGATTGTCGCTAATGTGTTCGAGAACTGATTTGAATTTTTCAACCAATATTACTTCGTTGCCTTCACACGTCATGGAAGACCACCATAAATGATTCATTATACTGGACTTCCACACCTCGAGACCCGGCGCCTTTGTTTCCACGGCTTTTAGGTGTTTTCCTAAACTCTTGCAAAACATCCCAGCAAACACAAATTGATGGGCCCTAAAAGCGGCTGGCCAGTTCAGTTCTGGCCAGCCGCTTGAGGGCCACGTATGGCCCATCAATTCGTGTTTGCTGGGATCATTGGGACCAGCGCGATCTGGTATCTAAATATGTAAACAAAAAATTAAAATAATAAGTATAATTGTTATTATATCGGTGTCACATAGGTGTTTCGTCTTAATTCCTGACACCAGTCGAATATCTGTAGGTTGATACACAACATGTATCAATTGCAAGTAATTATAAAGTTTCACGTTTGGTGTCTCGAACTCGGTCCAGCAGGGCGACTCTCCATCTGTAAGCCTAGCCTCTAACCGTTGCGCCACGGAAGAAGCTTTATGTGTTGAGGGAATAATCACCTATACATACAATAGCAAATCGACTTTCACTGGATGGGTGATTGTTAAAATATGTTTAGCCGGAAGACGGTTTTCTAGTGATGAGCCAACACATTAACACTGCTGGCCAACCGGCAGCCGGCAAAGTGATGGCCAGCCATCTTCACGCCTGTGGCGGCAAAACAACAGTGACACGGCAGCGGCCAACCATCACTGGGCAGGTTACTAGAATGTTGTGGCCAGCCGTGCGTAGGGTTACGAGTGATGGTCGAACATTTTTCCTCTGCTGGCCAACCGACAGTCGGGAAAGTGGTGGCCAGCCATCTACACGCCTGTGGCGGCAAAACGACATAAACACGACAGCGGCCAACCAACACCGGGCTGGGGTTATTTTTGTTCTGGCCAGCCTTCAGACGGTATGCCAGTGACAGCCTGACACCTTCTCACTGCTGGCCAGCCAGTGGCCACAGTGGCCAGAAGTGCCAGCACGCAGCCATCACTCTACCGTAACTTATGTGTTTGCTGGGATGACACACATCAAACTCGTGCGTTATCTGCGGGTATTGGGTCCGAATAAGTTTTCTTATTCCTCGATGTCGGTCTGACAAAAACATTGTGATGTTGATACCATAATTGATTAGTCTAGTCAATAGTTGGTCGCAGGCAGATTTTTCGAGCTCTCCAATTAATAGACCTTTCTGTAAGACAATAAAATCAATTATCTTATACGTGTTGACGTCCATAACGGTGTACGTAACATACTTAGCACAAAAACCCGGCGAATCGTACTGGCCGTCCCCAGCTAATCTAACTTCGCTATCACAAGCATTTAGTTCATCTATGTTTCTCTTTTTATGTTCGTGCCATGTGTGTTTTATCGCAGGCGATACAAAACGTTTGATTAGAGCATAAAATGTTTTTTCGGACATAAAACATAATTTTATTGTTTCGGCAAAAGATTTAAATGTAGTATAGCCCAATCCCGTAATGTACATTGCAGTGGCTATACTGACCGTCCCCATCGAGTGTCTATTTACAGAGTTTTGAGATCGCCATGTAATCGCATGTCCCTTTTCACAAACTGTTTTCACAATAAGTAATGAACCCTTCGTTGATTGTTCTTTGCTAGTGATAATTTGTCCACATTGTTGACACAATCTAAAAATTCCTACTAAACATTCCCAGAACACTATAAATGCGTTGAAGCTCACTTTCTTTGGTTGTCTATTTTCTGTAGGCCTATTATCTTCTATTTCATCGTTGTCGTCGTCAGTTGTTGAATCATCACTAGACGAACTACAGGACGATGCACTGCACTTATAAATATCTTCGTCTTCAACTTCTTAGCATTTGGTGTAGTGGTGCGTATACGGGCGTATACGCCGTATACGCACTGCTCGAGCTAGAAAATTTGTTCGTATACACACTGGTTTTGCTTGTGATAAGAGTGATACGCAATGATACGGCCGTAACATGCATCCATTCCATCGAGCGAAGGACGGAGACGGACACTGACACGTTTTCAAATTTTCTTGGTTTTACAAAATCCGCTAAAACCGCTATGCAATGATTATCGTGGGTGAACTCTCTGTCTCTCTCTCTCTCTGTTTCTCTCTCTGTGTTGGTGTCCGTCTCGCCCTACCTTATTCTTTGCTCACAACAGACGAATTATACAACATCCCCCCGGCTCTTGTTAGAAATTTTTCTACTTTTCTATTCAATGATGTTCATTATTATACATCCACTGCTAGTGCTAGGTTATTGACCACTGGTTTGACAGTTAATTGTTGTGATAATGACTTCACTTCTATGTCATCTCGACGGATTAGTCTGACGCCAAACGGAATGTTGTGAAGTGTGAACAATATGTCAAGGAATGACTTTGATGACTGACAAAATAATCGGGTTCAAAAAAAAAAAACAGGTTTTATACCTCCCCCTACTTTCAGGAAAACAGAAGGGGTGCTTTTTTCTTTGGGATGTTAGTTTCTTACTGTATTTCATACTGTGTAGGTCGTGTTACTGTTCGTAGTTGAAATATTTGTGATTGTGATAATTTGCTGTCAAAAATGAAACGACAAACTACGCTATTCGACATGTTTAAAAAAAAACAGAAAAGTGTCGAAGTGTCTACCGAAGTGTGTGTGGAAACTTTAAGAAACGAGGGAAGTGGGAAAGTTGGCGAATGAGGTAAGTGGCCCCACAAAAAAACCCAACAAATACGTCTTCTAGTTCTGTTCAGTATTTGTCGTTCTGAGAGTCTGTAAATAAATGCAACTTTAGTGCAACAATCTGAGTAGGTCGTATTATGCATTTTAAAGGTGGATCCAAGGGACGAGTGTATCACACAATCAGATTCGGCTAAAGACGATGACAGTGCCTCAATATCCGTGGACGAAATACGTATTTCACAGGTACATTACGTTAGTTATGATGTTCAATAAATCATAATTCGTTATAAGCACTTTATTTCAAACTCATCTTACAAAAATAATCGATAACTTTGCAGATTTCTAGATTTATTCTCTCTAAGGCTTTTCTAAGGTTGTTAATTAACTTATTTCTAAAACACCTGAAACATTATTTCCCCTTACACTATAGAGAATAAAAGAAATACAAATATCCTTTTTGCGTTATAGGACGCCCATGCGGTTCAGATGGACAATGCACTCGCCAATGTTCCACCTATCCACAGTGACATTTCGGCAGTCAGCACCCCGTGGCCAGCGGTTTGGGATTCAAAAAAATGGGAAGAAAAGAAGGCTTTTTTATACATGGTTAGATTGCAAAGACGGAAAATTAGGATGAAACATTTGTGCAAATGTTAAATTTCTAGGCGCAAATAAAGAAGAACGAATCAGCATATCAGAGCCATGGAAATGTTACCAAATTGAAGCTAATTCAACTAAAAGATGTGATATTTTAACCGCATACAGGGTTAAAATTAATAGGCATCAGAATTCCTATGCTCATAGAAAGCGAAAGAGATTGTTGACACACAGAGTAATGAACCACTTCTACAATCGTTACATACAGCCACACAATTGTCGGAAACCGTCACAGGCCGGATTTTCAGAACGGCTTATAATATTGCTAAAAGCAACAGACCTTACAGTGATCACCCAGATCTCATAAAGCTACAGAACCTTAATTCTTGTGACGTAGGGCTAACATTGCATTCAAGATTCTCTGCAACAGAGATAATTAAACACATCTCTCATGATATGAAAGCAAAAATTGTAAAAAATATTGTAGAAAATAATTGCAAACTTGTGGTATTGGTAGATGAATCTACAAATCTAAGTAGGAAGTCTTGTTTATTACTGTATCTGAGAACGATCATAAATGGGAGTGAGCCAATTTTTATTCAGCTAGGTATTGTTGAGCTACCTTCTCAAGATGCAGATACTATTGTATCTGCAATCGAAAAATTATTGATTGATTCTGGATTTCCTGAGGATTGGTTAGTAATTAATTTCATTGGATTCGTCAGCGATGGCGCAAGTGTACTTGTTGGTAAAAAGAATGGAGTTTGCAAAAAAATTGAAGGATAAATATCCTAATATTTTCTCATTGCATTGCATGAATCACAGGCTAGAACTAGCGGTAGCTGATGTTGCAAAAAAATGTAAGGATTAACAAATTCATTGAAATTGTTGAATCCATCGCATCAACTTTTAATAAATCCCCGAAAAGCTGCAATGAACTTGACAAAATCTGTCAGGAACTAGAAGTTCAGTTTTTGAAAATTGGCAAAATACTGGATGTTCGCTGGGTTGCTAGTAGTTTTCGAACTGTTCAAGCATTGTGGAAATCATATCCCGCACTTGTTACGCATTTTGTCAACGCAGGGATGACTCTAAAAGGTTATCGTTAGTACGATCAAAATGTACGAGTTTGTCGCGTAATCTTAAAAGCCCAGAATTTGTGGAAAACTTAGGTTTACTCTACGATGTGCTGCAAGAATTGAGCACACTTTCCCTCGAGCTGCAGAGACATGACATGAGCCTCTTTTGGGAGCTGACAAAGCGGTTCGTCGCACAATCTGTGTTTTAAAATGCTTGAAAGATTCCCCAGGCCAGTACACGATTGATGCACGTGAGGCTGTGAAAGCCGGAGAGTTTCAGAAAATCAATCTGGAATCTAGTAAATTTGTTTCATTAATTCACTATGAGCAATTTTACCAAAGTATCATTGATAATGTTACAAGCAGATTGTGTGACAACACTGATGCACAAGTTTCACAAATCTTATCTGACTCAAAGGTTTGAATCCAACCTACTGGCCTGAAAAACGTGATATTCTTTTGGTGAAAATGAAATTAAAAGGCTGTGTGAAAGATTCAAAATTGCAACTCGTAACTCCATTGAGGGAATGCGTGAGTACGTAGATGACTCAAGCTTTGTTCCTAATAAGTTAAAACCGCTAAAAGACTGTGTCGATTCTCTAGCGTGTGGAACAGCTGAATGCGAGAGAGGATTCAGCCAAATGAACTTGATTGTAACCGATTTAAGGACTTCCCTTACCATTGATAATTTAGGACACTTGCTGTTCTTAAATGTCAATGGACCCCCGATTGAGCTGTTTAACCCGACACCTTATACTAAAACTTGGATATTAAAACCACAGATCTGCCGATGATAACCGTACTAGAAAAGTACAATCTGTCGACTACACAAAGCATCCTAAAAAACTAATGTGGGATATCTTAGGAAAATAGGTTACAAATGTATCATAATGACTCTTGAATCTCTTGTATTCTCAATATTTTCGTTGTAATTTAAATAATGTGTTCTACAAATTTTACTATTATACTATATGTATCTTGTAATTGTAAGAATGAACACTTGATATTTATCATAAATCAATAAAATATTATATACTAGACATCTGATTCCGATAGTATTTCCAGTATTTGTCAATTTTCAAACAAATTGACCTAAGTGTGCGTTAATGCCTTGATAAAAAATATATAAACAATTATCACGTCAATGATTGTGTTATGAGCAAACAATCATAGTACGTTTGCAGATTGCACCTATAAAAAGATAAAATACTTGACATGAGGGAGGGGAGGGGAGGTCTAACGAAATTTCGATTCCAGCCGTCAGCATGTTTGACCATGATTGACAGCCCGTACTCTAGCAGATATTGGCAAATACTGGGACTTGCGTCTTACAGAAAGCTCTGATTATTCATCCCAAACTATCCTCATTTCCATTGTTAAATATTATGAGGGGCACACAAACGAACATTTAACGCTGATATTTGAATATTTATTTACCAATGGAGCTCCAAGAGCACACAAAAAACAACACTGTTTTGGAAATTCATTCACCCCTCCACTTTTTTCTAAAACGCACCAAACGCACTCTAAAAACCTAGTTTAAAAATTTTTCGCCTGCGGCGCAATTTGTTGGGGGGCGCAGCCCCCCAAACCCCCCGTGCTTGGTCCTAGTGGTACATGAGAACAAAGCGTATACGTACTGCTAAAATTAGCACTACACCACTGCTTCTTAGGTGTCAGTTTCCGAGTCAGATTCACGCTCGTTACCATTTTTACCAATGCAATTGCATTTATAATCGTTTATGTCTATCAGATCGCATTGAATACCAACATCGTTAGTGCTAGGCCTCTCCTCAGTGTCGGTTGTGATCATTTCTACCTCAACAATGTCTGAAGCAACTAGTTGTTGTGTGTCACTATCTTGCACAGCTTCTGCTATTACCTTGTTTCGAAGATAGGCTGATTCTCTTCTTCGCGTTTACATTTAGGTGAAGATAGTAAGTTCCCTTTTAATTTTTTCGTGGGCACGGCACATTTCTTTAGAAATCGGTGAACTAAAACTTGCCCATCAGTTAGTCCAAACTGAGCTTTCAAAGAATTAGATATTTCAAAAGCTTCATCCTCAAAGTGGATAGAACATACAATAGAGTTTTTTTCCGGGTGTAAAATCAACGCGATTTATTTTATTTAGCCATGCCCGATGTCGTACGGGCGATCGGTCACGGTTTGGGAATTTATGAAAGCTTATCTTGGTCACAGCACGTGTTTCTGATCGGTTGCTACACCCAAAAACACAACACACGTTCATGGCTATTGGCTAAATAGTAAAAACGAATAAAACACACTGATATACAGTTGCAACACTAATCTAGGTGCCCGTTAGGGCGCCGCAGCCAAGCCGCGGTGCGCTACACACTCAAGCACCTTATACACCAAGCAGAGTTGGGGTGATTTCGAGGTGTTACCCAGCCGTCATGTAACGTGATGTGAACTTGAAAACTATCACAATCGAGGGGATTTAGGTACCTGACAACACATGCCAAATTTTATTGGGGTACGACCATTCCTTCTTGGTGAACAAATGGCTTGAAACATGCTCAAAATCACTTTAAGGATGTTAGCTACTGCTAACATCTAATTCGTCAGTTTCAATCGGCCCGCGACTCTGACCAGACGGGTGGGGCTACAATGTTCATATTTTACATGGACATTAAGGTTATAGTAAACATAACAAAAACTTGTAGAAATACAGCCAAACCTTACACACTCAAAAGGAATGAGATCTAAAAAAGGGCCAAGCTCATCTACCCTTCCACATAAACGTACAGTGTCCCATAACAGCATCCTCGAAAAGCTTGGCAAAATAGAATTTGCGATTATTAATTTAACGTAATAGTTTATCCAAGTTCTTTTTTTCTAATTAATTTAAACGTAATAACATGCAAATTCTATTTTGCCAAGCTTTTCGAGGATGCTGTTATGGGACACTGTACGTTTATGTGGAAGGGTAGATGAGCTTGGCCCTTTTTTAGATCTCATTCCTTTTGATTGTGTAAGGTTTGGCTGTATTTCTAAAAGTTTTTGTTATGTGTGTGATCTCATTACTTTTTCAAGTTCCATTACAAAATTATTTGCTAAAATATAATATTTTTATCAAAGTTGATTTAAATTCTATGGTATTAGCAGTAACAATATAGGATGTAAAATATCTAGACCCGGATTCATGTACATCCTGGGTATAGGTGGTATAACCATGGTATAACGACGGTATAAGGACTGGACCCCAATTCTTGAGTTCGTGGTAGATGAGTTGAAAACGCAATTTGAAAACGAAGTCGTTTTCGTTTTCGAAGGAATTGGTATTCTTGAACGGTATCGTGGAAAACGTCATGGGTTGTGAGTTGAAAGCATTGATATTAATTAAACCCTATAGTAGGCTAGATTAGCAGTCTCCTATACCTCCGCACAGGCGCGAGCGTAGCAAATTGAAGACTCAACCGGCCCATTTCAAGATGGCGATTTGGTGTTTTAATTTATGCTTTTTTAATGCAATAAAGTATTTTACTGGATTGTTTGATATGGTTTTAGCTTGTGCAGCATGGTATTAAACAAAAGAAACAATACGAAGTGATTGCATAAGGGAATTTAGTAATCATTTGGTGTTAAAGGCTAGTATGCTTACCTGTCAACCTGGCGGCAATCTTGAGAACTATTTGGCCACAAATCGCTCCCATTTGATTAACATGTAAACTGTCATTTTAAGATGGCTTCTAATTGTACCGGAAGTGGACCACCGACTGCTGGTCTAGCCAATTATATAGGATGTCTATGGTTGAAAGAGTATCACGAAATCCAAACACTTTAAAAAGATTTGCGTACAGCAAAGAGCTCGAAAAAGTTCTATATTATTATTCTAGATGGCAGTGCCTTCATAAACGCGGGCCAATCGAAAGACAAGTTGTATGAAATGATTTGATTGTTGCAATTATGTAAACAAACAGTTGAGCAAGTTCATATCAAAACAATGTTGTGCTGGCATAGGGTTGGCTAGGCTTGTCAAACATGTAATGTAAGTATGAATTTTACTAGTCCTATAGCCAAATGGAACTTTAGACCTACACTTTTGCATTATAAATAATTTTCCACATCTGGGCCTAGGCCAGGGACGGTTTCTGATTTGTTTTATGAGAGTATAATGACACCTTTTCTCGTTCCACACAAAGAAGAAAAATTTTAAATGTCCGCTATTTGTTTACGTATCGCACTTTCCCGCCTAAACTCTGCTTATACCGTCAACAAGTGTCAAGTAACTATGGTTACTTGTTGATTGTATGTCAAGTGTTTAAGGCTTATTTTAAAACCTTTATTTGGAAGCCTTCCAACAAACTTTTTCAACTTTTTTTTTCAAAAGAGACTATATTTCTATAACCTTAATGTCCATGTAAAATATGAACATTGTAGTCCCACCCGTCTGGTCAGAATCGCGGGCCGACGTATTAGATGTTAGGCAGTAGCAGTAGTAGGCAGTAGTAGGCAGTAGTAGGCAGTAGCTAACATCCTTAAAGTGATTTTGAGCATGTTTCAAGCCATTTTTTTTCACCAAGAAGGAATAATCGTACCCCAATAAAATTTGGCATGTGTTGTCAGGTACCTAAATCCCCTCGATTGTGATAGTTTTCAAGTTCACATCACGTTACATGACGGCTGGGTAACACCTCGAAATCACCCCAACTCTGCTTGGTGTATAAGGTGCTTGAGTGTGTAGCGCACCGCGGCTTGGCTGCGGCGCCCTAGCGGGCACCTAGATATAGTCTCTTTTGAAAAAAAAGTTGAAAAAGTTTGCTGGAAGGCTTCCAAATAAAGGTTTTAAATAAGCCTTAAACACTAGGCATACAATCAACAAGTAACCATAGTTACTTGACACTTGTTGACGGTATAAGCAGAGTTATGCGGGAACGTGCGATACGTAAACAAATGGAGGACATTTTAAATTTTGCTTCTATGTGTGCAATGAGAAAAGCTGTCATTATACTCTCATAAAACAAATCAGAAACCGTCCCTGACCTAGGCCCAGATGTAGAAAATTATTTATAATACAACAGTGTAGGTCTAAAGTTCCATTAGGCTATAGGACTAGATAAAATTATTACTTACATTACATGTTTGACAAGCCTAGCCAACCCTAGGCCAGCACAACATAGTTCTGACACACTTCCCGCACAAATAACTAGTTTAGATTACTAAAAGCCTAATGCAGATAAACAATAGTATGATTGTCCACCAAGGCTATACAAAAATGTTCCGAAATACCTAATACACATATTCTTTTCTTTTAAGCCATGTTGAGCCATGATCAAAGTCAGCTTGCTCCTACACACAATGTCGAAGCAAGGTGTCGAATATGAGCGTGATCATCTGTTTGTTTACATAATTGCAACAATCAAATCATTTCATGCAACTCGTCTTTCGATTGGCCAGCGTTTATGAAGGCACTGCCATCTAGAATAAATATAGAAACGTTTTTCGAGCTCTTGTCTGGATTTCGTGAACCTCACCCCACGTAAATAACAGCCCATGACGTTTTCCACGATACCGTTCAAGAATACCAATTCCTTCGAAAACGAAAACGACTTCGTTTTCTAATTGCGTTTTCAACTCATCTCCCACGAACTCAAGAATTGGGGTCCAGTCTTATACCGTCGTTATACCATGGTTATACCACCTATACCCAGGATGTACATGAATCCGGGTCTAGATCTTTTACATCCTTTTGTTATTGCTGATATCATAGAAATTAAATCAACTTTGATATAATTATAATATTTTAACAAATAATTTTACAATGGAACTTGAAAAAGTAATGAGATCACACAGATAACAAAAACTTGTAGAAATACAGCCAAACCTTACACACTCAAAAGAAATGAGATCTAAAAAAGGGCCAAGCTCATCTACCCTTCCACATTTGCGCATTCTTAATTCATAAACGTACAGTGTCCCATAACAGCCCTCCTCGAAAAGCTTGGCAAATAAAATTTGCATGTTATTACGTTTAAATTAATTAGAAAAAAGAACTTGGTTGAACTATTACGTTTAAATTAATAATCGCAAATTCTATTTTGCCAAGCTTTTCGAGGATGCTGTTATGGGACACTGTACGTTTATGAATTAAGAATGCGCAAATGTGGAAGGGTAGATGAGCTTGGCCCGTTTTTTAGATCTCATTTCTTTTGAGTGTGTAAGGTTTGGCTGTATTTCTACAAGTGTTTGTATCTGTGTTTATTATGTACACCTCCGGAATCTAATAAAAGCTTACTTTAGTCCCATTCTGCTACAAGACGCGTTATCGACCGGTTTCTATAAATAGATCAGATAGCTTATAGCTAAAACTCATACTAATATTTATTATCACACGGCGGTTTAAAACTGACACAGTTTCACAATAAATATTCTTTACTCACACCTGCGAAACAACCAACTAATAACTTTAATTAAATGAACTGATTGATGCACTATATAACAAGGAACGTCTGTAACGCACAACTATTATACGACCATGACATCAAATGCGTCTTTAAACTTTAAAGTCTTTGTGTCAACTGACCTCTCTCAGTCGCACCCCCTAGCTTCAACAGTGCCACCCGCTGGCTCGCTGAGAGGGGCTGGGTTTCTCTGACGTCATAAAATTGCGAGCCGCCAGCGACGCTAGTTTGAAGCTTCCTGTACAAAAAACTACCGGTCCGATTGACTTCGCGTTTTCTGTGTTGTGATTCAAATAAGGGTCTTCTAACAAACAAGCAATCAGTGTACCTTTAACATACAAATCAAAACAGAAGTTTTGATTTTCAGAGTTGTCCCTCTTTAATACGGGCAAAGTACGGGCATGTATTGCGGGCAGGATGAGAACCTGCCCGTGCGGGCGGAATGGGTATTATGCGGGCATAGTATGATCGTGTTTTGCCGGCAGGATGCGGTTCAAGATGCGGGTGGTAGTGACATATTTTTAAGGGTGCCCTCATGGCATGCCCGTACGGGTGTAATGCGGGCGACTTACGGGTAGGACGGTATGGGCATTATGCGGGCAGGGTGATTTCTGTTTGCTGGGTCTATTATTTGTCCTATCGGGTTGTGGTTAGCACCAAAATCTTAAGTAAGACTGTGTCATAGTTAGTATCAAGGCACAACTTCCAAATACTGCTCACATAAATATGACAACAAACAGCTAATTTGTAGTAATTTCTCAATTTTGTGTAAGAGACAATTATTTGAAATTTCAAAATCGGTTTTGATAGAGACAGGCGCTCATCCTTTTCGAACAGCCTCCCAAAAATGCAGATTTTTTGGATGAAAATTAAAGTTAAGAAAGCGGTGAAATTAACTGAAATTGACGATTTTTAAATGGGTATATTTTACTTTGTAAAAAAAGTTGGCCCGAGCTTAGCAAACAGTCTAGACTCAGTCACTATAATATCACTGACCAAACATCTTCTACACTATTCTCTTAATTTGTATTGGTGGAGGCAACCGTGAATGACCTTGGGTACCTGCCTACAACGGCTCCTAGCCTAATGTGTTTACATCTCAAATCTAATAATATAAGTAAAATTACATTTAAATGACACTTGGTTCGTTATATGATTTGTTATTCGACTTGGGTTACGAAATATGGTGCAATAGTTTAAAATTACATTTAAATGACACTTGTGACTCCGCGATGGTGCTAGCAAGGTGACACAGGTATCATTAGGCTACTTGACGACCACATGGTGTATAGTTAGGTTTATAAAGGTTAATATTCCGAATCGATTAGGTAATTCGTCGTCGATCCAACGCCTCAGATCTAGCAAGATAGTAGCAACATGAAGATGTCCGTGGCTTTACTTGGAATATGGCTGGCTTGTTTAGTTTCCGCTGTCGCATGTGAGTAGTTTATATTATGTTATTTTGAATACTTTTGTTTGTAATTTTCTCTATATTATATTCGTTCTATAAAAAAGAACTTATCGTAGTACTTTGATATCCCCACAAATACAAAAATTAAAAAAAAAAAAACGGCAGCCAAGCTCTCCTTTTTCATTTTTTCTCCCTAGTTTCGCTTTGAAAAGAAGTAAGATCATTTTGCTTGTTGACGAGCGCCAAGCCAACGATTTTTGTGGTAAAAAAGTAAAAATTTAAACTCGAAATCATAAAAAAATGTCTTGGCCGTTGAATTTGGTTCATTGCCAAGCAATTTTTTTTATGATTTCGAGTTTTAAAATGACATCTGAAATCCTTGCATTCTGCATCTAAACTTGGTGTAACCGAGGCAAAAAAAAATAATTTAACTTTAGTAAATTTATCGAGAGAAACCTAACCATGGTGCAATCTGTGCCTCTCTTCAGGTGTCTAGCTAGGCAGTTTGGAGTTTGGACGCTTGTGAAGGGAACATCCAATGGATAAAAAGACCCAATCCGCTGCAGATAACATAACATAACAAAAACTTGTAGAAATACAGCCAAAACCTTACACACTCAAAAGAAATGAGATCTTAAAAAAAGGCCAAGCTCATCTGCCCTTCCACATTTGCGCATTCTTAATTCATAAACGTACAGTGTCCCATAACAGCATTCTAGAAAAGCTTGGCAAAATAGAATTTGCGGTTATTAATTTAAACGTAATAGTTCAACCAAGTTCTTTTTTCTAATTAATTTAAACGTTATAACATGCAAATTTATTTTGCCAAGCTTTTCGAGGATGCTGTTATGGGACACTGTACGTTATGAATTAAGAATGCGCAAATGTGGAAGGGCAGATGAGCTTGGCCCTTTTTTAAGATCTCATTTCTTTTGAGTGTGTAAGGTTTGGCTGTATTTCTACAAGTTTTTGTTATGTGTGTGATCTCATTACTTTTTCAAGTTCCATTGAAAATTATTTGTTGAAATATAATAATTTTATCAAAGTTGATTTAATTTCTATGGTATTAGCAATAACAATAGACAATAGGATGTAAAATATCTAGACCCGGATTCATGTACATCCTGGGTATAGGTGATATAACCATGGTATAACGACGGTAAAAGGACTGGACCCCAATTCTTGAGTTCGTGGGAGATGAGTTAAAAACGCAATTTGAAAACGAAGTCGTTTTCGTTTTCGAAGAAATTGGTATTCTTGAACGGTATCGTAAAAAACGTCATGGGTTGTGAGTTGAAAGAGTATTGCTGTTATTCACGTGGGTACGGTTCACGAAATCCAGACACTTTAAAAAGATTTGCGTACCAAAGAGCTCGAAAACGTTCTATATTTATTCTAGATGGCAGTGCCTCATAAACGCGGGTCAATCGAAAGACGAGTTGCATGAAATGATTTGATTGTTGCAATTATGTAAACAAACAGATGAGCACGCTAATATTCGACACCTCGCTTTGACATTGTGTGTAGCAGCAAGCTGACTTTGATCATGACTATAAATATGGCTAAAATAAAAGAATATGTGTATTATTTCCGAACATTTTTGTAAATCCTAGGTGGACAATCATACTATTGGTTATCTGAATTAGGCTTTTAGTAATCAAAACTAGTTATTTGTGCGGAAGTTTGTCAGAAACAATTGGTTGTGCTGGTCTAGGGTTTGGCTAGGCTTGTCAAACTGTAATGTAAGTATTTATTTATCTAGTCCTTTAGCCTAATGGAACTTTAGACCTACACTGTTGTATTATAAAATAATTTTCTACATCTGGGCCTAGGCCAGGGACGGTTCCTGATTTGTTTTATGAGAGTATAATGACACCTTTTCTCGTTCACACACAAAGAAGAAAAATTTTTAATGTCCGCCATTGTTTACGTATCGCACTTTCCCGCCTAACTCTGCTTGTACCGTCAACAAGTGTCAAGTAACTATGGTTACTTGTTGATTGTATGCAAGTGTTTAAGGCTTATTTTAAAACCTTTATTTGGAAGCCTTCCAACAAACTTTTTCAACTTTTTTTTTCAAAAGAGACTATCATTCTATAACCTTAATGTCCATGTAAAATATGAACATTGTAGTCCCACCCGTCTGGTCAGAATCGCGGGCCGACGTATTAGATGTGAGCAGTAGTAGGCAGTAGTAGGCAGTAGTAGGCAGTAGCTAACATCCTTAAAGTGATTTTGAGCATGTTTCAAGCCATTTTTTCACCAAGAAGGAATAATCGTACCCCAATAAAATTTGGCATGTGTTGTCAGGTACCTAAATCCCCTCGATTGTGATAGTTTTCAAGTTCACATCACGTTACATGACGGCTGGGTAACACCTCGAAATCACCCCAACTCTGCTTGGTGTATAAGGTGCTTGAGTGTGTAGCGCACCGCGGCTTGGCTGCGGCGCCCTAACGGGCACCTAGATTGTAAAGTGCTATTAGGTAAATATTGTCTTTGATTGTTTCAGCTGTTGACGCTGCAATCAACGACGTGTGTCAGACAAAAGAGCAGTCGTTACCTGGTACCTGCATCCTCATTTCGCAATGCCAAAGACTTAATGATTTATTTTCGAGACTACTTCCTAGAGAGACCGTCGCACTTCTACGCGCTGAGCAGTGTGGGTCACATGTGAGTACTTCTATAGCTTCATTATATCGCAAAATAAATTAATATTAAGATAAACTAGGAAGCTACGCAAACGCTTTTTCAGTTGCGTTGTTGGATGAGCGTAATTGGTGCATTGAGCTGTCATGTGTTCATGAGAAATAATTTTTCATTTGCGCTCAAATTTCACACGAATATATTAATTCGTAAAATTAAGGTTCTGCGAAAAAATCTTTTTAATCGGATAAAGCATGTGAGCCTAGGTGTGATAAGTCAAAGAAATTGTTTTTAAAAAAATGGTAAAAATGCGATTTTCTTGAGAAATAATTTTCGATGGCGCTTAAAACATGGCAGTTCTAAGTTGAGAGATTTCAAAAACCTCCAGAAAATTTCATCGCAATTGGAGTTTTACTTAGCCGGAATCGTGTTAACAAACATACAAAAGTACAAACGGAAAGAAAGAAAGAAAGAAAAAAAGAAAGAAAAACATACCGGGTTTTTTCATCCTTGTAGTATAATGGAATCTTCGCTTTGCTCATTAATGAGCGTAGCGGGCGAAGCAAAAAAAAGAAAAAAAATCGTTTTTTTCTGTTTGTAATTTTGTTTGTTTGTTAACAAGTTTCCGGCTGAACCGATACACAATTGCGATGAAATTTTCTGGAGGCCTTCAAAATCTCTGAACTTAGAACTGCCGCGTTTAGGAGCGCAATCGAAAAATAATTTATCATGAAAATCGCAATTTTACGTTTTCTTTCGTTTTTTTAAATAAATTTCTTCGACTTTTAACACCTACAATCCCTACATGCTTTATCCGATTGTAATGATTTTTTCACAGAACAACAGAAAATCTGCATAACAAATGGCAGCTCAATGCACCAATTACGATCATCCAACAACGTGCCTGAAAAAGCGTTTGCGAAGCTTCCTAGAATAATTTCATGTTATGATGGTATAGGACGTGCACTTTTAAGCATATACCTGTTCGCTCGGCCGACTTACACCACATATGTTTGAAATATTTGTTTGTGGTCACGAAATAAGAAATATGGGGCTCAACAGTAACACTTTTACAAAAAAATAATTTTTCCAAAAATATGATTGATTTTTAATATTGTTGATTTTGTTAAAAGTATATAATTTACTTGAGTCGTTGATTGATCATGGCGGGTGAACAAACCATGTTGATAATCTTCTCCTGCAGGGCTATTCATGTATGCTTTATTGTTAACTGTGGAAAGTTTCATACACATAAGTCGGATTTTTACCGGCCGAGCGAATAGATATTTGCCAACTCCTTTAAATAAATAAATAAATAAATTTTATTTAGAGTCCACCCACTCAGTTATATAACTGATTTTCAGTGGGGGACTTTAAATCAAAGCGACCAAGCCAACCCTGCAGGCCCCGACGCAATCGACGAGTGAGCGATAACCAACCAAAGATCGATATTTTTTAATAGGAAATATAGCAATCAGTGGTATGGACAGTGCGAACACCCGCGAATCAACGCCAGAATCAACAAGGCCGATTCAGAACAACTCTGAAATTTATTATGTGCTTCGTTGCTAGGACGGCTCCAAAGTCACCGTTTACAAACTCCTAAGACAAGAACTGATGGACTTAAGTCCAAATCAGAAGTTAAAAAACTTCTGACTTTAGCGGGAATCGAACCCTGGACCTTCTGCATTGGAAGCAGATACGCTAACAACAAGACCAACGAGCCACACAACAAGACCAACGAGCCACACAATTTTTTAACAGATGCACCCGAGGTATTTTTAACAGATGCACCGTATGCACTGGTCTTTAAACTCAGTACAAGACTTTTTTTTTTAATATAAAACACATTTGATTAAGTGCCATTGAAAAATGTCAAAGTTAATTAAATTTGGAGCACCAAAAGTCTTAAATAAATATTTTATGAAGAAATTTTATCGAACAAAGAATAAGATCAACAAGTGAAAAATCCGAATCATGTATAAGAGTTTAAAGGGGTATTTAACTGCTAAACTCAAAAGATATATTTCATTCAGGCTCACTAGTAATGAATTTAGCAATCAACAGAAAAATTATTGGGGCCACCATGACCTCCCAAAAAATTGTCAAACATGACATTTTTCGAGCTAGGTCCCATCGGCAAAAAAGCCTTAAGAAATAACATTAAGACGATCTTTATGCCCCGTGACCTTGGAGGATTTTGACCAAAAAAAAATACTGGCCATTATTGACGTACTCTACAGCTTTTTCTGTAAATTCTCTATATTTTGTTTTGTATTTTGAGCAAGTAGGTCGGTCAAAATATGCTGATTACCAAGATGGGGCGTAATTTTGGAATGCATATTTTTTCGTGTTTGAGGGTATATTTGGGCACAGTTTCAAGACACGATGTTATAAAGGGGCATTTTAGATTGGTACTAAGCTCTAGTATCTATGTGGACCAAAAAAGAAGCAGGTTAAAGCCGATTTAAGAAATTTTCCCAAAACATCAATTTTCGCAAATTTCTGGGTGAAAAAAATTCAAAAATTCGTGTTAAATCACAGTTACCAAGATATAATTTTTTAAACGGTCATTTTAGTGTAGTATTGTGCTATAGATCACGTGGTAAAAAATAATTTTTTGTTTTTTAGCCCCTTTAAACTTAAAGATTGATTCATTTTTTTGTTAAAATATCATTCTCATCGTGTGAATGTAAATTTGGTAACTTTTTGATACTTTACTAAATTTTGCCAATAAAATTGTAAATTTAGTAATTCTTTTAAATGGTACTTTTTATAAAGTCTGTTGGTTAATACTGCAAATCAGAAGAATTTGTATGACATGCTTTAATAAACATCTCAATTCACAAAAGTTTGTGTTTTCAATTGCTGCACACACAGAATATGGAGAATTGTCCTTACGTCGTCTGGAGTTAAGGCATGTGCTCTGGTTGCAGCCTGTGACCAATTGTGTAGAGAGATAGTCTCGTTCTCAGTTTAGAATGCCACCGGAAGCGGATTCATGCCAACGTTGAGAAGTAACACGAACCCCAAATAACTAATTTGGCTACCGTTTTATGATATTTAATAATTAAAACTATTGTTCTGTGACATGTTAATAAATTTCTGCCATCAGAGGGTAAAAATAAATCAAAAGGATTGGCTAGTAAGTCAGTTTGTAAAGTTAATTTTTGTTCTGTTGTTTTGGTGTTGATAATTAAAATTTTCCCTCACATTTGCTGCCAAAGTCGACACTAGTGTTTGGTGATGATATATTTTCTTAAAGTGTCACAATTTTTGAACGACTGTTTTAATCTTCCAGTTCATCTTAGTATTTACTTAATATTAGGAAAAACGCTTAGTCCCGCCGCGTTGTTGGATGAGCGTAATTGGTGCATTGAGCTTCCATGTGTTACGCGGATTTTCTGTTGTTCTGTGAAAAAAATCATTACTTAGTCGAAGATTTTTTTTAATTAAATTAATTAAATAAAAAAATATTAGATTGCGCTCAAATTTAACACGAATATATTAATTCATAAAATTAAGGTTCTGTGAAAAAAACATTACAATAGGATAAAGCATGTAGGTGTTATGAGTCGAAGAAAGATTTAAAAAATCGATAAAAATCGTAAAATTGCGTTTTTTATGAGAAAAAATTTCCCGATTGCGCTCAAAAACGTGGCAGTTCTAAGTTCAGAGATTTCGAAGGCCTCCATGAAATTTCATCGCAATCGGAGTATCGGTTTAGCCGGAATCGTGTTAACAGACACACAAAAATACAGAAAGAAAGAAAGAAAGAAAGAAAGAAAAAAAAAACATTCCGGATTTTTTTCTCCAGTGTAGTGAAATGGAATCTTCGCTTCGCTCGCTACGCTCGCTACGCTCATCCAATAATAAATGGTTTCCATTTTCGGAAGCAGTTCAAAATGCTGTATATCGATAGTTTTAGAGAGCTGTCATGTGATGTTATTTCATAACCAGATGGCCACAGTGCGAAGACGACAGTGCTGCGATACCTCGGCGGTGGTATTCTTAACTGAAACCAACTATACAGCTGCTTATGGCCAGTTCTCCGGATGACGTCACATGTTGTTTTCGGCGGGAAGACATATTCAAATGTTTCTTGTCAACATTTGGCGCTAATAAGAATATCGTGTCAAGTTTAAAGTTATTGTGGGTAAAATATTCGAATCATGGGATGAAGGACCCTATTGAAAACCTATGCTTTCGAAAATTCGATTCAAGTTTTATTCCGAACGTGATCTTTAGTTTAGCCGTTTCCACAACTGTGTAAGTGCAAACTCGACACTCTGTCAGTAGCCTTATCTTCCTTTCCTTTCCTTTTCCTTTCTTTCCTTATTGACAGATAGTGAATTGCCTGAGGTCACAGGTTACCCTTTATTCAGATCAGAGAGTTTATCAGCCTAGAACAACAAATCCCATTGGAAAGAAACATACATCCCTATCCGTTAACACCTACATGCTTTATCCGACCGTAATGATTTTTTCACAGAACAACAGAAAATCTATGTAACACATGGCAGCTCAATGCACCAATTACGCACATCAAACAACGGGCTTCATTTCAATTCAAACGTCAGTGACATTGGGACCATATTCTTGGGACCCAGTTTATTTAGTCCGATTGTGCGTCTACCTATAGACAGTCGCAAGACTGTGGAGTATTATAATGTATTATAATGTGTATTATAATGCGCGTTAAGTGCGTGTTAAACTGTTAATTCAGTGCATAGTATAGGAACGTGTTTTAAGGTACATTCGCAATCTGGTAAAACCTACTACAAATTCTTTCTACCAAGAATCATCCATGATTTAGGGGTTTTCAACAAAACTCCTTTTACGAAAACAGATATGTGTTACTGAAAAGAATATTCGAGTAAACGTAACACAGGGATCAGATATACTGAAAATTATTCAACTAGGAAAACGCTCAGTTGGACGCGTTGTTGAGCGAGCACCGGTACGTGCAACATGACCCGAGTACGACATTCCCATAAGGCCCACCACACAGTGTAGGCCTAACTGGATATTGACATTGTACACTATAATTGGATGAGCGTAGCGAAAACTTCAATTTCACTGACCCCTCAAAAAATTTAGCTCGGTTGTTTTTTTGTGTGTTTGTTTTGTTTTTTGTTTTTTTTTTGTCTGTTTGTTCGCACGATTCCGGGCAAACGGCATAAGCGATCTTGATGAAAATTTGACAGGACCTTCGAAATCTCTGAACTTAGACGTGCCACGTTTTTGGGTACAATCGAAGAAATATTTCTCATGAATATCGCACTTTTACGATTTTTTTCGATTTTTAGTGCGATATTTTCGTGACATTTGGGCCGATTCTGACCAAACGGGTGGGGCTACAAAGTTCATATTTTACATGGACATTAAGGTTATGGTGATGTGGTACCTTGTGAAAAAAAAGTTGAAAAAGGTAGGCAGAACCCATAAAATAAACGTACTTTTACGATTTTTTTCGATTTTTAGTGCGATATTTTCGTGACATTTGGGCCGATTCTGACCAAACGGGTGGGGCTACAACGTTCATATTTCACATGAACATTAAGGTTATGGTGATGTAGTACCTTTTTAAAGAAAAAGTTGAAAAAGTTAGCCAGAATCCATAGAAGAAAGGTTTAGATATGAGTTTTTTTGAGGTTTATAATAACCATTAACAAGTAACATTTGAAACTCGACAACAATCACCTATACAATGCATTCACAAAGCACTTGCAAAGGAAAAGTGGTCCCACTCAAACAAAAAACTTACAAAAACGCTCATCCATCAACGCGGCGGGACTTTAGCGTTTTCCTAGTATAGTATATACTATTCCAGCATCTTTGCATTGTACTAATTCACGTCATGCCTTCTAAAGTGTATCTTTGTATCGTCACTGCCTCCTTCATTTTAACTCATTTTTCGAATTATGATTACCAATTATCTTTAAGGTCTTGACCGATTTAGCTGAAAATTTGGAAATAGGAGATAATGTGGTACTTATTGACCCTGCAAAATTTCATACGATCGGAATATTTTTTTTTTTTTTTTTTATATATAACCAACGACGGATGTTGTTAAAAAAACTATACAGAAACCCCCTAGGTAGTAGTACATGTGTAAACAAAATTTCAGGTCGATCAGAGAAACGGTGCGACCTGTATCGAAGCAGTAACAGAAAAAAAACAGACATTCGAGCCATAAGAGTCAAGTGGAGACGCTCGCTACGCTCGCTCAATTATCATGTACACAAAATGTGTTTAGGTTGGCATTCATCAAAACTCTTGTTAAGACGACATCGATATATACTAGGAAAACGCTTAAGTCCCGCGCGTTGATGGATGAAGCTTTTTAAAGTTTTTAGTTGCGGTGAATATCTTTACATTTGCAATTTTACTGACAACACATTTATAATGTTCAAGTTCTTTGTCGCAAAGATATTTCCCGAAAAAAACTTTTCATAAAAGCTATTTCATGGATCGGCGGACTTTTAGCGTTTTCTAAAAGTATACATCATACCTATGTCCAGCATATTGCAATTGTACTAATTCACGTCATGCCTCTAAAGTGTATCGTTTGTATCGTCAAAAATCAACTTCATTTTAACAATCATTTTTCAAGATATTACAAAGTCTTTAATTGTCTTGACCGATTTACTGAAATTATGTGAAAATGAGGAGATCATGTTTGTAACTATTGACCCTGCAGAAATTCATAAGATCGAATTTTTTTTTTTTTTTATTTTTTATATTATAACCAACGATCGGATGTTGTTCCAAAAACTGATACAGCAACCCGCTAGGTAATGTACATGTGTAACAAAATTTCAAGTCGATCAGAGAACGGTGCGACCTGATCGAAGCATAACAGAAAAAAAAAACAGAATTCGAAGCAAAAAAGAGTCAAATGGAGACGCTCAGCACGCCGCCAATTAATCACGTACAAAATGTTTTAGGGTTGGATCATCAAAACTCATGTTAGACGCATCGATATGATCAGGAAAACGCTTAAGTCCCGCCGCGTTGATGGATGAGCTTTTTAAAGTTTTTAGTTTGCGTGGAATATCTTTACTTTTGCAAGTGCTTTGTTTTGCTGCCTACGCATTGTAGGTGAATGTTGTCAAGTTTCTTTTGTTTCTTGTCAATTAGTATTATTTACCGTAAAAACTTTTATTAAAAGCTTTATTTCTATGGATTCTGGCTAACTTTTTCAACTTTTTCTTTCAAAAGGTACTACATCACCATAACCTTAATGTCCATGTATAATATGAACGTTGTAGCCCCACCCGTTTGGTCAGAATTGGCCCAAATGGCACGAAAATATCGCACAAAAATCAAAAAACTTATATTAAAAGCTTTATTTCTATAGATTCTGGCAAAATTTTTCAACTTTTTCTTTCAGAAAGCAATACATCACCATTACCTTAATGTCCATGTGAAATATGAACGTTGTAGCCCCACCCGTTTGGTCAAAATCGGCCCAAATGTCACGAAAATATCGCACTAAAAATCGAAAAAAATCGTAAAAGTACGATATTCATGAGAAATATTTCTTCGATTACCCAAAAATGTAGCAAGTCTAAGTTCAGAGAAAACGAAGGTCGTGTCAAATTTTCATCAAGATCGCATATGCCGTTTGCCCGGTAGAGAGCGAACAAACAGACGGAAAAACAAAAAAACAAAAAAAACAAACAAACAAACAAACAAACAAAAAAAAAAAACACCCGAGCTAAATTTTTTGGGGGGTCAGTGAAATTGAAGTCTTCGCTTCGCTCATCCAAAAAACGCTTAAGTCCCGCCGCGTTGATGGATGAGCTTTTTAAAGTTTGTAGTTTGCGTGGAATATCTTTACTTTTGCAAGTGCTTTGTTTTGCTGCCTACGCATTGTAGGTGAATGTTGTCAAGTTTCTTTTGTTTCTTGTCAATTAGTATTATTTACCGTAAAAAACTTTTATTAAAAGCTTTATTTCTATGGATTCTGGCTAACTTTTTCAACTTTTTCTTTCAAAAGGTACTACATCACCATAACCTTAATGTCCATGTATAATATGAACGTTGTAGCCCCACCCGTTTAGTCAGAATTGGCCCAAATGGCACGAAAATATCGCACAAAAAACAAAAAACTATATTAAAAGCTTTATTTCTATAGATTCTGGCAAAATTTTTCAACTTTTTCTTTCAGAAAGCAATACATCACCATTACCTTAATGTCCATGTGAAATATGAACGTTGTAGCCCCACCCGTTTGGTCAAAATCGGCCCAAATGTCACGAAAATATCGCACTAAAAATCGAAAAAAATCGTAAAAGTACGATATTCATGAGAAATATTTCTTCGATTGTACCCAAAAATGTAGCAAGTCTAAGTTCAGAGAAAACGAAGGTCGTGTCAAATTTTCATCAAGATCGCATATGCCGTTTGCCCGGTAGAGAGCGAACAAACAGACGGAAAAACAAAAAAAAAACAAACAAACAAACAAACAAACAAAAAAAAAAAAAAAACACCCGAGCTAAATTTTTTGGGGGGTCAGTGAAATTGAAGTCTTCGCTTCGCTCATCCAATTACCGTTAAGAATATTAGAGTTTACTTAACAATGGGATCTGCTTTACTTGATATAATAAAATTTGAATAAATAAAGTTATGTGGTTAGGCTATCTTTGGCAAAATGTTTGTCTTAAACATTGCTTGTTGTTGATATAACCCATCCTTTAGCTAGCAATAGGTGACATGAGTTTGTTGGATGAGCGAAGCGAAGACTTCAATTTCACTGACCCCCAAAAAATTAGTTCGTTTTTTTCTGTCAGTTTGTTTTTCGCTCTCTACCGGCCAAATGGCATATGCGATTTTCATGAAATTTGGAGGTGACCTTCGAAATCTCTGAACTTAGTTTATTTGGGTGCAATTGAAGAAATATTTCTCATGAATATCGTACTGTTTTCTTTTTATTTGGATCGCAACCGGGCAAACGACTACTTTGATCTTGATAAAACTTTATGGGAACGTTTGAAATCATTAAAATTAGATATGTTATGATTTTAGGGACATTTTAAGAAACATTTATCGCAGAAATCGTACTTTTAAGAGTTTATTTTCATTTTTAATACGATATTTTCGTGATGTTTGGGCCGATTCTGACCAAACGGGTGGTGCTACAGCGTTCATATTTTACATGTACATTAAAATTATGGAGATGTAGTACCTTTTGAAAGAAAAAATTGAAAAGGTTGGCCAAAATTCATAGAAATAAAGGTTTTCCTTTTACAGGTGTATAATTAACAAGTAATATCAAGTAACTATATAGAAACTTGACAACCAGTGGCGTTTCCTGGCATCAAATTCAGGTGGGGCAAGAAGATTTAATTCATGTTTTTTGCACACACATTTTTCTCGGAGAACTGCCAGGACCAACCTTTCGATTTGAACCCTACCAATGTTACTGATAAATGCTAAATCATTAATGTAGAAAATACGAATAATTATTATCAGGAGAATAAATTTAACTTCACAAATATAGTGAATTCAAAAGTCGTAATAGTACTCCGTCGTTCAAAGTAGTTCAAAATAACTTTTTATCAATAAAGTTTGACTTTAAAATCAGTTAGGGTACAACATTTGAGTTAACATGTAAAATAGATGAAGAATATCGTTCCAATATAACTACATTTAGTGATATTTTTGACATGCCGTCGATTACGCAAAGTATTTGCGCCGAATTTGTCCGCCCGTCAGTGTTTTACACGGGATGGGGCTAGGTCCGATTTGCCCCTCTTGGAACCGTACGAGGCGCGATCCGCTTGGTGTGGGCGGAGCTACACGTGCATGCTGAGGCATAGGACGACTAGGGCTAGCCAGCGCTAGCCCCTAGGAACGCTTCACGTGGATGCGGCGGCCGGTGCTGCTACGTAACGATATTTTTCAACTACTCTTGACTCTATTCTATTGTTGATGCGGAAATTGAATATGATTTTAACTTCATAAATAATTCAAGCAATTTTAAATATTTTTTACTATTTTATTCTTTTGTGCCGTGCTAGAAATTGTTGGTGGGGCTTAGCCCCACCTGCCCCTATGCAGGAAACGCCACTGTTGACAACAATCACCTACAATGCTTATATAGATGCAAGTCTTTGGGCCTCGAGACATTTTGCATTCTATCGTTAATTGGTATTACCATAGCAATTAATACTAGCCTAATTATTTAATAATTAAAACAATTATCCTAATTTAACAAAAATGATTTTGCAATGGGACTTGAAAAAGTAAAGAGATCCTACGCATACAAAAAACTGACAAAAGACTCATCCATGAACGCGACTAGAAAAAGCGTTCGCGAAGCGGTCTAGTTATGATATTGATAACCTCTTAGTACAACATAACAGTTTTCTCAGTGCACTCGGTTTTCGTTTACATCACGCCAATTGCATATAATATACATCTCTCCATGCTAAACACAGTTAAAAAATAGACTTAATTTCTCCTACGGGAGTGTTTCCCGTCTTCTAAATACCAAATCAAGAAAATGTTAACTGTTTTATGAGTATCAAAATGAGAAAACTAACAGCTATGCTTATTTAACGCTTAACAGTGATTTGAGACACTTTCAAAATCGATTCCTTGCAGCTAGGACAATTATTTTACCCTGGTTCAGAATGAAACTGACTTTTCCTGGTTGTTATCCAGGCGCGCCAACCCCTGGTGTGTTGCCGCGACGAGACTCCTACGACGACTACGGCACCGAAGAGAATGGCCTTGACCGCAGGAACTCCATGTGGTGACGCTTCGTGTCACAGAAACGTCGGGTTAATCAACCCCGAGAACTGTGGCCTTGAGATTCAAGACCGGTTACTTGTTGGGGAAAAGATAGGGATCTTCCAGATGGCATGGATGTCGCTTCTTAAATACCGTTCCACCAAGGGAAATGGTAAGTGTATGGTGTGATGCTTATCAGTTGCTCAAGAGGAGGAAAGCATGCTCGTTGTCACATCTGGGAGTTATTTACTTCCTCGTGCGACAATTATTATTGGCGATCGACATCGACAACTTTGTAATAGGAATTCATGTTTAGCACGGTAGTCTCGACATGCATGCCTGCCAGTGAAGTAAAAAAAAAAAAGGCTACGGTATTTCATAAGTAACTGACAACTGTCACTTTATATCGACAAGTTGTCTCATGTGTTAGTGTGTTTACAAAATAAATGCTGTCGATCGACTTTCGTCACAAGACACGAGTTAGTAAATAGAACCCAATATTTATAATTATAAATAACATGATTACTCACACTGTGTGTAAAGGAGTTATAATATTGAAAACAACGTCGTTTCTCAGAAGCTATCATCGGCGGTCCTTACCCACATAACATGTATCGTGTTGTTCACGTTAGTGAATCTTGTTGCAGAAACTGAAGAGAGTTTCAAATGCGGTGGATCTTTGATCAACAAACGTTACGTACTGACGGCGGCTCACTGTATCTCTAACTCGACCAGGCTAAGACTGTAAGTACAGGCATCGACTAAAAAAAAAGCCTCTTAGATTTAAAGTACCGGTACCTATTTGCGCAATTTGAGTACATGACATGACATACATACATGACATGAGTAACGAGATGCCGAAGTTTGGAGTAAAGCAAGTTAATCAACAGATTGTAGAAAACAAATCGTCCAGCGTTCAAGTCTCTTTGGAGATGTCACTTGGGTGACACAAAAAGCCCATGACTCCAAGTATCACCAGAACCAATTTATTATTCCAACGTTAGTTTACCATTGAGAGTAGGCGATGAAAAGTACTTTTCCGGTCCACCAGTCTTGTCTCCATGTTTCCACTTCATGTTCCATCCGCACCTTTTCCATGTAGCTAGACCTAGACTTTCTATTACCCGTAGTTCTATCACCTTTCGTTTACCTTCATTTTATAATAATTTACCTAATTTACCAAAGTTCGACATATATTCTCTGATTTTAATACTTTCAAAAAATCAATCCATGATTGGACTACAGTTGAAGGCCATTAGCATTTCCCCCTCTATTCTTTTAAACAATATGTTTATTATGCTCTTATATTTTGTTGCACTTATAATTTTGATATATTTGCTTATTGTTCATCAATATAAATAATTATTTGTTAATTTGTAGGTTTGTTAATGTAATTTAAATTTTTACTTATTAATATATTGTATTAGGATTGTCTATGTAAAATGGTACTTGTGCTGTACGAGACTCTTATATAAATAAATAAATAAATTTGCTTTTACCAGACTACTAAAACTAGTAAATAATGACAAGCAAAAGTTATTTAAAAAATAAGCATCTCTGTAACATGACCTCTAGCCGTCCCTCCATGCGAATAGGTCTTACGGAGGTAGAGTTCTGTTTTTGAAGTTAGGTCCCCGATTGATAAACCGTTATGTACTGAGATTTTTCTACACTAGGCATGGAGTTTATTGGACGATGTGATAATATTTGTCTGTCCTTCAACAATCTGTTTTTATTAGTTTCGCATTGTATTTTGGGTAATACCATATCAATGATGGTCTGAAAATTTTTCATGTTTAAATAGTACGCCTAGTTTATCAATCAGGTCCAAGGCTCAAAGGGCTGGGTTAGCATATTGAGTGGCCTAATTGTTTCTTGTGAAGAGCCTAGATGGAACGAAGGGTCTAAATGTTTGTAAGTCCAGAGATCTGTGATCGCCTTATGTATGTTGTAAAAATTTGACGATTAGCCTACCATAGGAACAAGCCTAGATTCTTTAAGAATGTTCTGTCTTAGCCTCAAGGCTTGACGGATTTAGCAACGGATTTCTTTGCCCAGGTGTTGTGCTTCACTGACTGTGACTACAGCATTTTGGCAGTGGATGCGTCTCGTGATACCCTTTAATATTGTTGCTGGTAGCTGCTAGTCATTCGGTTATGTCTGTCATATCAATGATTTTAGATTTTGATTGAGTTTGTTTATTGGAAAAGAGGGGAAAATGTGTACTATCACTTACATAAGAAGAAAACATTGACTGATGTTCTAACATGATATTAGATAGCTACTTCCGGTTGACGAGGTCAAAGTTTGTTGAACGCATTTTACGATTGACTTGGAACCAGAACGGAGCTCACATTATTAGTATAGTAGTTTGGAGTTTGAAAGGCGTGGGTCGGAGGTCGGAGAGTTGAGGCCGTGGACGTGGGTCGTGATTGGTCGAGGTTAGTTCGTGGAGTTTGTGTTCTTTGTGAGTTTCTTGTGCCGCCAAGCGTGAAGTTGGACAGTGTTTTATGTGTGAGAGTCGGACGTCGAACCAAGGAATAATTCAGTACGTAGACGGAAGTTGGAAGCCATGGTGATATGTTGAGTGTGCAGTAGTGGACGTGAGTCGTTATTCTTACGTGGAGGGCGTATGCAATGCTATTATATAACCTTGAAGCCTACATGGGCCTGAAGCGATGGGTCTACAAGGCCTAACCCGAAAGACCTCTTGTCGACGTCCCTCGATTATATTGTGATTGCATTGCGATTGCACCGTCGTCTAGATGTAAATCTTAACGTCAAGATGGCGGTTTGTGGCTGGCTTATTTGAGGTTATATTGACTAGTAGACCTACATTACAGAGGTTCATTATCAGGGACACTCAGGATGCCTAGGAATAGTGTTTACTGCAGTGTTACACTAAATAAACTGATAAACACAGGTCAGTGACACAGGTGAACGAATCTATTATGTTTAGTTCTTTTGAATCTGCCGCTTATTAAGGACCTAACAAAATGGCGGACGGCAAACTTCCGCCAAATTCACATCTCAACATTTGCCCGGTATATATCAGATCTACACGTAAGTATATAGATCTCAGTGGTCGTGACCCAACTTGGGTTTTATCAGCGGAGTTCGTGGCATTATGATATTGATGTAGTATTTGAAGTAAAGTGAAACAGTGATTTGTTGTGATAAAGTCAGGAATCGAACCAGGGAATATTCTATTGCGTGTAGTTCTAGGCTTGTACTCAGGTGACCGTATAGCCGATCGGTGTTTTGTCCACGAAAGTAGTTTGTGGAACTGGATTGTATGTTAGCGTCAGGTTTAGCACCAAGCGTGGTTGGATAAATGAATTAAGGTTTTTTAAAATTTACATTGAAATCGTGTGGCTTGTGCCCAAGTCTTTATTATTGGACCAATGCAAATTAAGATCAGTTTGTAACCATGGGTAATTATCATTGCCTGAAAGCTTGATATATTTATAAAACCATCGATAATCTACAAACTAAATTATTATCAAAAATATGTGATGAAAATTGCTTACATGAAGTGCGAAGTGACGGAAGTGATGGATCGCAAAGAATCCTAGGATCAATCGATAATCCAACAATATAAATGACCGGAAATAGGTGGATGCTTGCCGAATCGAGACATTTACAATAAAGATGGAGTCATGATAACATTTTTTGGAATTGTGATAGAGACTGAAGGTTTTCTGGACAGAAAATTTTATGACGACATGAAACTTAAGAGAGATTGATACAGATAACAATAGTTTATTCTAATCCCGTGAGGATTACATCAAGATAGTGATTAGCCAGGACTTCAATTACTGGGATCTAAATACAACAGTGTCATCAAAGAGGAGTCTTCACTAGTGGAACATCAATAATCACATCATGACAGCTACATCACATCCTGACACTCCAGCATCAGCAACAGCGACACCATCTGAGTCAACTGAGTGTTGAGTTATATGTCTGATAAATCGCATCTATTGTTTTTGTCAAATAAAATAAAGATATATTCATCATTTTTCTAGCTTTTTATTTCAATATTATTATTCCTAGGCTAAGCTTACTGGCTGGTATTTCAGCGTTTCCTCTATTGGAGCTGAGTCGAGGCAGGGTTGTGACTAAGTTTTTGTGTTGGTAAGTGTGAAGTGTGCTAACTGGGGAACCTTTGGTTGTTTCAGAACAATTGACCTATTTTCTAGGTTGATTTGTAGCTCGCCGCTTTTGGGAACTAATTCCAATTAGTAGGCCCGATTATATTTCTTAATATGTCTTATAGATTAGTTTATGTAATAGAATGGGTTAAATTTCTTCAAAACATGAGCTGTAGGAAAAGAGGAGCTCCGTAACATTGTCATCTTTCATAAACTAGATTAAATAAATTGAATAGGATGTAGACAAACCGTTGAAACCCCTCTCTTTGCTTGTAGGAAAACCTCTATCTATCTGTCAACAGTGTTCAACTGGGAGACCACGACATCACTACTGATGAAGACTGTGAGGACCAGGCAGGAACGAGAGTGTGTGCGCCTGCGCCGCAGAACATAGACGTGGAGAGTTTCATCTCACTCTGTCCACAGGCTGAGCGTGCGACTGGGCGACCACGACTTAAGAACTGATGAAGACTGTGAGACTGTGAACATGGTGGGAACACGAGTGTGTGCGCCTGCGCCGCAGAACATAGACGTGGAGAGTTTTATCCGTCATCCACGATACAACTCTACAACCCTGGTCAATGATATCGCTCTAATCCGCCTTTCGGTCGCGGCTCATACTAACATAGGTAAGTCCTATGAACTAAAATAAACACTTTGCGGATATGCAAATGAGTGGTGCGTAATTGGTTAGACGAGTGACCGCGCAGCGAACGTAGTCTCAACGCAACTCGAACAGACCTTCGTCGTGATTAATTCGTCTGTTGAATGTTAAATGTCTATTTGTCCGGTCCCATGCCGCCGAACGGCCGAATAGATTGAGCTAAAATTATAAACAGACATCCGTGACCAGGTAACCAAGAACTGCTAACAAAATAAGCACAATCCATTTAGATTTAAACACTCAAGAAATAATAAATTGAAAAATATGTTTGAAGTGTGTAGGTGTAGGTTTAATTTTAACAACAATGCTTTTGTTCTTGAAGAAGTCATTTTTATAGATTCATTTTTGTCAGGCTATGATAACATGCATAGCAGTGACCAAGGTTTATCGAATATTGCACGACCAAGGTTCTGCTAAATAACGCTGGGACATTAAAGTAAACCTTGCAATATTTACTCGTAATTCGTACTGGCTATGTTTTCCATAATATTGTATGCATTTCAAATCATGTTGAATAATTTTTTAAATACAATCAAGAAATTAAAAAATTATTTCCGACCAGGGGTTTGAACCCAGGTCTCCCACATTCTGAGTATAAGGGCGCCTTAGCCATCTAGACTATTGAAACACCAAAGTCGTTAGACGAGTGAGCGAGTCATGTGTTGAGTACCCGTAAACTTTTAATTTAAAAATTAAATTACAAACTTATGACCGAGGCCACTATACTTACTTAAAAACGAATTTTTGGTTGAAACTTCCTCACCCATCATCAGGTTGATGCAGACTGGTTCCCTCACCGGACTGCTTCCTTATCTCTGCCATGTATCGAGCTTCTACGATCGACCTACCGACGTCCGTTTCGATGGTCGAAATCCAAATGACGCTTAGTTCAAAACTTGCCTGACTTATAGGTTCCTTAACACATCGCATCAATGCTGCCTCTTTTATCTTTCTTTTCCACATATTTTCTTCGCGCATAATGCATTTAACCTCCTCCTACTTGTATTCATGCATAGTCTCTCGGGCATGTTGAACCAATAATGACGACGTACTATCACTGTTTCTTAATATAACGTTGATGTTCTCCTATGCGTTACCTCACTGGTCTACACGTTTCCCCCACATACACCCTACTACATTGGCAAGGTATTTGGTATACAACATGTCTTGAACTCTGACTGTTATGCTCCAGCTTAACTTAAGCCAATTGAGAACGCAGAGTATAGGATGACTGGAACACAATACGTATGTTGAATTTAGCTGTGATACTCCTGAATTTTTCGGAGAATCCCGGAACATACTATAAAGCTATGTTTTTCAGAGGTTTTTTATTTTATTATTATTCAATGATTATGACAGTATGAACAATCATTAAGAATATCACGAGCATAGCCCTTAAACACAAAAAAAAAAACATTGGAGCTAAATTTTTTGAGGGGTCAGTGAAATTGAAGTCTTCGCTTCGCTCATCCAATTATTCACAAAAAGTTTCAAATTTTGAATAAAAAATATATTGTGGTCAGTAAAAGTGAAATAGGTCATATATCGAATTACATTATAAATCGTCAAAATTTCGATTAATATCACCGTTTTCACATACTTTTTTAGTCTTATATTGTTAGTGGTAATTAAGTCCAAATTTCAAGTAACAATTTTGTCAAAATTCAAAAGAATTATTTCGTAAATGTATTTAATAATTTTAATATTAAAAAATACAAATAATTGTTCCATAAATTGCAATAAAAGTATATTACTTATTTATTTATCCTTCAAAATATTTTCTTTGCGTTCGATTTTTTTTGAGTTTTGAGTTTTGAAAAAAAAAACGTTACGTTCGTACCTAAAATTTTGACTTAATTACCACTAACCGTAAGTATAGAACAAAAAAATTGTGTAAAGAAAGTAATATTTAATCGAAATTTTGACGATTTTTTATTTAAACGCGATACATGTCCTATTTGACCTTTACTGACCTCAATATATTTTATTTACTAAATTTGAAACTTTTTGTGAATAATTACATGATAAACGAATAATGAGGGTTAAACAGATTACAAATATATGATTTTTACTATAAAATTGATTTTTATGTATATTCATTTTTTGACCTCCAGTGAGTAAATGGAGTTAAATCTTCAATGTATACATATCAATTATTATTCATTAGGTCACAAAGTACCTTTTTCCAAATTTGTATGCTTGTGAACTTCAATGAACTATTGTTGCACCATTTTCTCGGACTTTTTTTATTATTTGAACATGTCCGCGTAAATTTCTTTGCTGTCCAGGTCAAACGACAGCTCCGATTTAGATTAAATTTTCAGAGAACCTTCAAAATCTCTTAAATTATACTTTCCATGAATATAAGTGCGTAAAAATCGCACATTTCCACTTTTTCTTCTTTTGAAACTGAAAATTCCATAAAATCGACTATCCTGCAAAAATCTTTAAATCACATTCTTAGTATCATTCAATTTTACCATTTGCATGTATTCATGCATGTATGTGTTTGTTAAAACTAATTTCAAAATCTTATTCTATACTAGCAATGACAAAAAGAAGTTGGACGAAAATCATAGTTAAATAGTGTACAATCCACTGAAAATGCTCAGCCTTCAACGCTTATGTACTAAACCGTGCAATTACCCGTATTAATCCATACTATGTATATATATATATATATATATGTAAGTACTTTAGACAGAAATTAAAGAAGTGACTACACCGGGGTTTGAACCCGGGACCTAAGCTTACCGGGCTATGGTCTTACCAACTGAGCTATGAGTCCACCAATTTAAAACTGTATAATTTTTGGTCTGTTTTGTACAATGTTAATAACGGCAAATTAGACAGTTTTTAATTGGTGGCCGCATAGCTCAGTTGGTAAGAGCATAGCCCGGTAAGCTCTTCTTCTTCTTCTTCTTCTTCTTCTTCTTCTTCTTCTTCTTCTTCTTCTTCTTCTTCTTCTTCTTCTTCTTCTTCTTCTTCTTCTTCTTCTTCTTCTTCTTCTTCTTCTTCTTCTTATTCTTCTTTTTCTTCTTCTTCTTCTTCTTCATCTTCTATAGTCCCGGGTTCGATCCCCGGTGTAGTCACTTTTTTAATTTCTGTCTAAAGTACTAACATACCAACGTCAATAAAACCAAAGTATATATATAATATATATATATATATATATATATATGTATGTATAGAACATATACACATAATATAACATATATATAACATATACACATATATAACATATATGTAAACGTGGCAGTTCTAAGTTCAGAGATTTTGAAGGCCTCCATAAAATTTCATCGCAATCGGAGTATCGGTTTAGCCGGAATCGTGTTAACAAACAGACAAAAATACAGAAAAAAAAAAAAAAAACATTCCGGATTTTTTTCTCCAGTGTAGTGAAATGGAATCTTCGCTTAAAACCCACTCTTACTTACGGTCCGGGTTTAATAAAATTAGGCGATGGTGGTGATCTAGCCTAGGCTATAGGCCTAGGTGGAAGATGTTGCTAGGAGACAAGTTTGAAGCGAGCGACGATAACATGGTTTAATAACTGAATTTAATAATTAAATGTAAAATACAATAAAGTAAATAATATTCACATATTATCTGTTACATAACAGTTTACTTGCGTTGGTAAACTCAACCTTGTATGTCTATAATCTTGCTAAATGTTTTCTCTCGGTTGACACGGTACTGACCCGGTGGCGGTCCTCGGTAAAGTCGTTGAGCGTCGTATTGTTAAAAACCAATTGCACATCCTGCAAGAAACATGGCTGACAGGAAGCACAGCCTTATAAATAGAAATATTGCTAACATTCGGCCATCCTTCTAATAATCGGCCTCGATTATACGATGATAATAATGAATGAGGAATGAAATTATTAACAAACAAAAGTAACATTTAACGTAAGGTTCTATAACTAAGCATGGATATAATAAAAATGTTTTTAAACGTAGTCGTCTAGGTATCTTGGTGTTTGTCGTTGACGTCCTTCCTTCCGGATTTCAGCAACAGGCGATTGGACATCAACTTCGGTCAGGACTGGAGTCTGGGTAGGGCTATGCACATCTTTCAGTCCATCATTTTCTCCTTGTAGAGCTTCGTCTTCATCTGGAAGGTCGTGTTCTACTTCCTGATGACCGATCCACTGTTTTAGTTGGCTGACATGGGCCGTAGTCGCATATAGTCGGTCGCTATCACCTCGATTAAGCTGAGTCACTCGATATGTGTCACTGGGCAGAGATTGCGTGATCACCAATGGACCTCGGTATTTTTGGCCTTGGGCCTTGTGTGTGGCTGATACAATGATCACATAATAATATCACTAGTACTTTCCACTCAAGTCATAAATAATTGTCTATCAGATCATTATGCCGAGAATATTATTTGCTGTCTCCCAGGTCAATCTTAAACACAATCTAATAAAAAAATAACAAGGAGGAAGGTCTCTGAATCAAATACATCAAAATTTAATACTCAATTGCAAATGCTGAACTGGGAAAAGAGTTTACCAAGCACAAACTCCAGATGACAAATATAATGAATTTGAAAAGATCTTCCTTAACACATTCAAAGAATGTTTTCCAGAAAAACAATACAAATTTAAAGAAAGTTAAAAAAAAACTTGGATTACACAAGGCATTAAAAATTCTAGTGTAAATTTAAAATGTCTATACCATCTAAACAAACATTTTAAAACTCAATTTACAGATATAACATAACATATAACAACTTAAAAAATTTTAAGAAACGATACGAGAAAATTTTAAGAGCAGACAAAAAACAGAATTTAAATAGACAAATAGCAAATAGTGAAAATAAATCAAAAGCAATATGGGAAATTGTTAACCAACAAACAAATAATTCAATAAATAGAAAAGACAACCCAAGTAATATTGAGCTAAAAAGTAATAACAATAAAATCACTGATCAACAAATAATATCCGATACATTCAATCAAAATTTTGCGACAATAGCTGACACTTAGCATCAGATGGTAAAGCATCAACTAAATACCTAACAGATTCTAACAATGCACCAGTCAATACTCTACATTAACTATACTAGTGAAACTGAAATACTTTACATAGTTTCAAAAATGAAAAACCTCCAATCATGTGGACTGGATCAAATACCTATGTCAGTTATTAAGAAAAGCATAGGTAATCTAACACCAATCCTCACCCACATTTTAAACGACTGTATTGAGAAATCAGTGTTCCCCAAGAAATAAAAAGTCTCAAAAATAGTACCAGTATTTAAAAAAGGCGATACGACAGATATCAATAACTATCGACCAATATCGCTGCTACCAGCATTCTCAAAGATTTTCTAGAAAATAATACATATAAGAATCATTTCATTCATAGAAAAAGAAAATCTACTATCAAATAGTCAAAACGGATTTAGAAAAAATAGGCCAACAATAAATACCATAGAAAAATTCATTAATAACATAACTTATGTAATAGAAAAAAATGAACGTTTACTTGGAATTTTCTGCGACCTATCTAAGGCATTCGAATGCATAGATCACACTTTACTACTATCGAAACTTGAGTTTTATTGCATACGAGGACACCCTTATCATCAAATATTATCTCTCAGAAAGGATTCAACATGTGGAGATAAAATCCTTAGACGATTCAAATTGTGAGAAAAGTTATATATCTGATGGCGAACAGGTTAAGTGTGGAGTTCCACAAGGCTCCATACTAGGACCATTATTATTTATCATATTCATAAATGATCTTGCCAAAATTCTAAGTAATGTAGGTATTGAATTATTTGCGGATGATACAAGCATCCTTATAAGATTTCAAAATACATGAAAATCTAATAAACATCAGTGAAGTAGTACTTGCTGCTGTAACTAAATGGTTTCAAAATAATAAGCTTCTACTTAATGCAAATAAAACTAATTCTATCGATTTCCGTCCCAAAAAAAAAACACCAAACAATGTAAACATCGATATAGTAGTGAAAACCCTAAACAATGTGGTGGACAATACTGAAATAAATAAAGTTAATACAACCCAATTTCTTGGCATCTACATTGATGATAATCTGAATTGGCACAAACATTGTGAAATGTTGGCTAGTAAGCTAAGCTCTGCATGCTTCTCATTAAAAACAATACATTTAATAACTAACATAAAAACAGCAAAAATAGCATACTATGCCAATTTTGAATCGCACATGAGATATGGCATTGAAATATGGGGAAAATCAACAAAGGCACAAATAATATTCAAATTTCAAAAACGAGCACTTCGAAATGTTCTAGATCTACAACAAAAGAAGGACTCGTATACTAAACCACACTGTTAACCACATTTTATTAAACACAAAATACTCACTTTCTACAGTCTTTACTTATTTCAATCAATCATACATATTTAAAAAAAATTATCAATCAAGAAACTAACAATGATATTCATAATCATAACACAAGACAATTGCCAATAACATTCATATAAAATATTACAAAATAACTTTTACTCAAGATAACTCATATTATACTTATTCTAAATTTTATATTAAACTCCCAGCAACTCTAAAGAACACATCCAGCATGAGCATCTTCAAAAATAAGCTCAAACAACTATTATGCAACAAAGCCTACTACACAATTGAGGAATTCCTGCAAGACAAACAACTTTAGAATTATAATTAAATATATCGAATAAATACTAACTAGGCCTATTACATACTGTATTCTTCAAAATGCCCAACTTATTTTGATACATCTCAGGACTATAAGTACAGGTAGCCCTAATAACTCTTGCATTATATAAAATTGTACGTCTCATAGCATAGATGGGCTAAATCAATGTGAAGTGAACTAGGCCCATGTATTTTAAAAAAATATTCAGTATTTAATTAAGTGTAGTATTAATCTTATGTGTTGGTATATTAATTATATTTATCATCTAATAGACTTATTTTACTACATTTTATATGCTAATTTATCTTATTTAATTAAACATACTCTATATTTTAATATTTTCCAAATACCCTAGTTAAATAATCTTCCACGGAAGATTAGAAGGGTCAATTACAGTGTAAAATGTATTTACCTATGTAAATGTATGTAACAATCTGTGTTGGAAATAAAATTCATTCAAAAAAAATTCATTCTTATCATCATAAGATTTTCCATAAAACCAAAATGATATATTATTTTCTTCAAATTTCAAGTTTTCGTTAGTTAAAAGGGCCTAATTCTTCTGGTAGCCAGATGACCAATGGTTTCATATTCACACCTCACAATTCAATATTATCACTTATTTCATTGCATTACGAAGATTTAAAAAAGATTTTGTTTTTCTCTTTGCCTAACCAGGTTCACAAAGTGCTGAATTCGTCAGGGTCTTCCTTCCAGTGATGCCAACTGAAATGTGCGAGACTGTGTTTCAACCGTACGACCTACAAGTCAATTCTAACCAATTGTGCTTCGGAGGTACCAACTTGCGTACAGACTCGTGCTGGGGAGAAGGCGGGGGGCCTCTTACGACATACGGCTTTGTCAATGGTGAAGCAAGGTAAGATAAGATTTGTGTATATTAGCTATAAATAGAACCCGTATATACAAATGTTATAATATATACATTGACAAATTAAATAGCATAACCGACATTACCAAATTATGATAAGTGTCTGAAATAACAGTGTGTTTTTTATCACTTTCTAAAGCCAGTAATTATCTGACGGTTAACTACCTTTAAACATAATATGTTATGGTTATGTACTTTGAGCCTTATATGGTAACATAGACTTAGCTAGGAAACGCTCAGTTGGACGCGTTGATAAGCGAGCACGTGCTATAGCTAGACCCACATTGCACATTTTTAATTTTAAAATTTGCGACGTTCGCTGTCCACGGGGCCATGTTTCCAATATTATATATTATTGCCAAGGTATTTGGGTAAACCCGTGGGTATACCTTTACTTTGTGGATAAAATCCACCACCATCTAGAGGACCTTGACATCATTTCCTTGGGAAAACTATTTTAACTCTTTGGTAACAAATAATACACTGCTTCCTCGATTGTATTTTGATTACTTCTAGGTGGCAGTGCATAGTGGCGAGACACATCGTGTGACTTTTCGTTGCCATGGTAACGTTACTTTTGTTAAAATGTAATTTCCATCTACACTACTTATCGGATTAAAATAAAATTAACATATTCGTGACCGGACGGACATTCTAAATGATTTGGCCTCCTCAGATTTGACGCCGTTTAGTTTTTTAAAAAAACTTTCGATTTACTGTAACTTTGTAACTTTTTGAACGATTTTGCCACAAAACTAATGGCATTGAATGCAGATCGAATCTTGCGGATGATCCAAATTTCAACTCGATCCGAACCTCCGTTCAAACGTTATAGCGAGACATACAAAAAAAAGAAAAAAATACAGTGACTATTTTTTCCGGCAGAGTCAAATGGAAACGCTCGCTTAATAAATACAAAATAACTACAATTAATTCTTAGGTTTTTGATTCTTGTAAAACCAATATTTGGTAATTTTCAAACTATTTTATGCAAATCTGCAACCATGTTTAAAATTTGACTACATGTTTGACATATTCTGGATTGACAACCAGGCAATGTTGCATATCAATAAGATGACAAGTAGATGCGGGAAAAGTTCCTAAAAAATGTCAAAAAGGTAGGCCTTCAGCTGACTCTAAAAACACAATTTCCCATTCTTGAAACCTTGATGAGTTAGCAATAAAATATTCCAATATCCGATTTAAACAATCTAGGGCGACGGTCGTCGCCCGCAGCCAAGCGCACGCGACTGCTTAGGCGACGACGAACTCGCGGCCTTGTATACAGCCACCCGAGTTCGGGGGTTTTCAGCTATCTGCACACGCCGCCCCGAAATATTTACAATCTTGAAACTCGGTATATGAGCTGATATGTGGCCCATGACCTACAAAAAAAATCAACCCGATCCGATAACCCGTTCTGTGTTAAAAAAAGTGCATAAACATTGTTGAAATCCTTCCGGCTGGCTGGGTGGCTGGCTGTCTAGCTAGCTAGCTAATTCTCCGCGGAGATTTACTTAGCCTACAGAGAAAACGGTGCATCTTAGAACTTTGAAACTTGGACCACACTTAGATGTACGTTAGACGCAGTGCCGTTTGCTTTCAAAACCAAAATCGGGTAACAGGGACCAGGGAAAATCGAAAGTTTGATGATAATCAAAACACGTAATAACTAAGGCGTGGTAACTTGTACAAATTCGAAATTAAACACATCAAGCGTTCAAAACACAAGGGACTAAATTTAATAAAACCGTATGCAAAAAAATGTCAAAAAACAACACTCTGAACTTAAAAATATTAATCATTCAAAGAAAACGCTATAACTGAGAAGTTTTAAACGTGGAATACACTTTAATATCTCTCATTCTTTAGCACTTTTGAATATGGAAAGCAAAATTAAGTAACGGGTACCGGAGAAAATCAAAATTATCAAAAGCTAGGTAATTCCGTACTCTTATGAATAAGACGCTATGCAGAGAAAACTGTTCATCTTAGAACTTTGTAACTTGGACCATACTTAGATGTCCCTCATGCGCAATCACTATAGTTTTCAAAATCAAAACCGGGCAATAGGGACCGGGTAAAATCAAAATCAAAATCAAAATGCGTGATTACTCATGCGTAGTAATTTGTACAAACGAACTTAAACATGCTCTTAACCATAAAAATATCTAGCGCCCAAAACACAAGGGGGCTAATTTGGGGGGGGACCGTGGGCCAAAAAGTAAAAAAACAACTCTTAACTTAACAAATTGCAGCCAAGCTCTCCTTCAAAAGTCTTTGGCTGTGAATGCTGAGAGATATAGAAGTTGAGCCAAGCTTTTCATTCTTTTTCCTTAATTTCGCATTGAAAAGAAGTAAGATCATTTCGCCTGTTGACGAGCGCCAAGACAACCATTTTCGTGGTAAAACGTAAACATTTAAAGCTCAAAATCATAACGAGATTGGTTGGCCATGGAATTTGATTCATTACGAGAACTCTTAAAAGTCAATGGCCAATTAATTTGTTTTTATGATTTTGAGTTTAAATTTGTTTCTTTTTACCACGAAAATGGTTGGCTTGGCGCCCGTCAACAGGCGAAATGATCTTACTTCTTTTCAATGCGAAATTAGAGAGAAATAATAAAAGTTTTTTTTTACAAATTTTTTTATTTGTGGGGGATTCAATTTCCTTTCAAATGAGATTGTGCACCTTGTACACACAAATAACAAAATAATTAATCAACAAATTTACATATAATATTATATAACCATTTGTTCAGTACGTGACATTTTTCACTCATCAATTCATTAAATTTGGAAAGTTCAATTTTAAAACACGTCCTAATGATTCAATATGTAAGTTATAGTAAAACATTAGCAGTATTGTAAAGTTAAATGCCTTTTGGCAACCAAATCCATGAGTTGATTGATTTAAACCACTTTGTTCCCAGAGTTAAAAGTGGGAAATATTAAAATATTGTAGTTATTAAAACTGCTTCTAACCAGATTGCACCAATAGAACAGAAATTCCAACTGATAAAATATAAATGATTAGCATTACAGAGAGTGGTTTTATTTAAATAATCAGCTACATTTCCAGTCAGACAAAGACAAATAATTTTTTTGTATCCATTTTCTCTTTCTAGACGGTTACAATTCCTAACCTACACATACAATAAAATAATTATAAGGATACGTGTATACAATTTATATTAATACGAAGTTCCCATACTGCCATCAATTTAAGACCGATGGCAGTTACGACATGAAGTTTGAGGAACACCCCCATGCTGATTGTGCTAACACGTGTTCTCGTGATGTTTGTAGTATGGTTCAATATGGCGTCGTGTCCTTCGGCCACAAGTATTGCGGCACTGAGGGGGTACCTGGCGTTCACACAAGGGTAGCACCCTACATGAACTGGATCCTAGACAACATAAAGCCGTGATGAAACCATTTGAAATACTTGAAGCACCCTTTATGAACACTGGACCCTAGGCAACACGAAGCCATGATGCAGCCATTTAAAATTCTTGAAGCACCCTTTATGAACTGGATCCTAGACAACATGAAGCTATGATGAAACCATTTGAAATACTTAAAGCCCCCAATATGAAGTGGACCCTAGACAACATGAAGCCGTGATGAAAGCACTTGAAACACTTGAAACAAACTTCAATCTTGCAAGAAGATATTTGAAGAGTACCCTATTGTACTATTTGTTTAGTTGACTGAATGACTGATAAGCTTTACGAATGCCATAAGTTTTGGAGCTCGAGCAGCAGTAAACGCAAGGACTTTCTTCTGGAACTTTTAAAACACGTTCACATCTTTTATTTTTATTTTCATGGTGATTATGATTTATGTACTTTGTTTTGTAGAAATATTATTTTGTTGTGTTTATAAAAATGTAATTGGAATTTTGTGGGAATAATATGGATAAATTGAAAAATAAGACCCAACTCATTCAATTCTTAGGGCTGCGGAAATTATTTCAGAAACCCATTAATTAGACGAGTGAGAGCAGCGTACGTAGTCTACTACGCAATTCGAACGGACGTTCGTCGTGATTAATTTGTCTGTTTGTAAAATGTCTGTAAAACGTGGGGTCGGTCCCATACGACCGAAGGACCAAACAGATTGAGCTGAAATTTTAAACAGACATTTTGTGACCAGGTAACTAAGACATGCTAACACTAGGGAAACGCAAAAGTCGTTGTTAGACGAGTGAGTGGGCCATGTGTTGAGTACCCGGTAACATAACTTTTCTTCCCCTACCTTAGGCCTCCCTAGCCTATGTTAGGCTAAAGTGGCGCATAGTGGCCTAATATGTGGTCTAAACTTAAATACCCAATTATTTATACGAATATAATTATCAAACTTATATGCAAATCTTCCCGGGTACTCAACACATGACTCGCTCACTCATCTGACAACGACTTTGGCGTTTCCCTAGTCTAGTTGGCTAAAGCGCCCTTATAGCCGAAATGTGGGAGACATGGGTTCAATCCCCTGGTCGGGATAGATTTTGTAATTTCTGGATTGTGTTTAAAAAATGATTAAACATGTTTTGAAATGCATATAACGCAGTGTAGTCCATAATCTTTGGCAATAGGGCCTTCTATGGTAAACATATCCAGGACGAAATACGTGAAAATATTGCAAGGTTTACTCTATCTACGAGCGGAATTTGGGGGTACCTTGACGTGCAACATTTGATAAACCTTTTGCACGGCATTTCACGGCCAGGCGAATAACAAACAATTTTTTTTTCAAGATCAAAACCTTTGTTGTAAAAGTACTTTCTAAACATTGACAGCCTATTTTTCAAATTATTATTTCTTGTAGGTTTAAATCGCAATGGATCTAGCTGATTTTGTTAGCAGTTCTCAGTAAACTTGTACCGGATGTCTGTTTAAAATTTCAGCGCAACCTGTTCAGCGATTCGGCTTATTTTCGACGTACAGATACACAGACTGACGGGAGAGCCATATTTCTCGAATGAAAAATCCTCAGTCGCTAACCTCCCTCGTCTAATCATGTGGTAAAACACCAGGGAAACGCCAAAGTCGTTGTTAAACGAGTGAGTGAGCCATGTGTTGAGTACATGGTAACATTCCTTTTCTTCCCCATATCTTAGACTTACCGTTAGATCCTAATGCGCCACTCTAGCCTAGGGGATGTGGGAGTAAAGTGTCGGGAAATATTACGTTATTTCTGGATTGTATTTTAAAAATTATTAAACATGTTTTGAAATGCATATATCGCAGTGAAGTCCATCATCTGTGACAATACTATGGAAAACATAGCCAGTTCGAAATACGTGTAAAGATTGCAAGGTTTACTCAATCTAGGAGCGGAATTTGGGGGTACCTTGAGCGTGCCAGATTTGATAAACTTTGGGCACGGCATTTTACGGCCAGGCAAATAACAAACAAATTTTTTTTTTCTTATCAAAACCATTGTCATAAAAATAATTTTCTAAACATGGGAAGCCTATCTTCAATTTATTATCTTTTGTAGGTTTAAATCGCAATGAATCTAGCTGATTTTGTAAGCAGTTCTCAGTAAACTTGTACCGGATGTTTGTTTCAAATTTCAGCGCAATCTGCTCAGCGATTCGTCTGATTTTCGACGTACAGACACACAAAGTCACGGAAGAGCCATATTTTTTTAATGGAAAATCCTCAGTCGCTACGCTCCCTCGTCTTAAAACTAGGGAAACGCCAAAGTCGTTGCTAATCGAGTGAGTGAGCCATGTGTTGAGTACCCGATTACATTACTTTTCTTCCCCCTACCTTAGGCCTACCTAGAGCCTATCATAGGCTAGGGAGGCGCATTATGACCTTACAGTTGACGCGCCCGTCCCCGTATACCAACACAACATTAAAAAAATATTATTTATACGAATATATACTAAGTAATAATAAGTAATTCGTTTTATTAGCCTGTAGATAAGTACAAAATACAAAAATAGGCATTTATCAAACTTAATGGCAAATGTTCCCGGGTACTCACCACATGACTCGCTCACTCACTACGACTTTGGCGTTTCCCAAGTCTAGTTGGCTAAGGCGCCCTTGTAGCCGAAATGTGAAAGAAGTGGGTTCAATCCCCTGGTCGGGAAAGATTTTGTAATTTCTGGATTGTATTTCAAAAATAATTAAACATATTTTGAAATGCATATAACGCAGTGTAGTCCATCATCTGTGGCAATAGGGCCTACTATGGTAAACATAGCCAGTACGAAATACGTGAAAATATTGCAAGGTTTACTCAATCTACGAGCGGAATTTGGGGGTACCTTTACGTGCAACATTCGACAGACCTTGCATGGGCACGGCATTTCACGGCCAGGCGAATAACAAACAAAAAATATCTTTTCAAAATCTAAAACATTGTCGTTAAAATAATTTCTAAACATTGGAAGTCTATTTTTCAGTTTATTATTTCTTGTAGGTTTAAATCGCAATGAATCTTGCTGATTTTGTTAGCAGTTCTCAATAAACTCGTACCGGATGTCCGTTTAAAATTTCAGCGCAATCTGTTCAGCGATTCAGCTGATTTTCAACGTACACACACACACACACACACACACACACACACACACACACACACACACACGCACGCACGCACGCAGTAAAACAATAATGGCCGTTTAAGTCGAATGGAGATCACTCCGTTCGCTACGCTCACTCGTTCAATGAGAAAAATCCATTACGATTTAAATCTACAAGAAACAACAAATTGAAAAAAACACTGGAAATGTGTAGGATTTAATTGAATTCAATGCTTTTGTTCGAAGAATTATTTTAAACGAATAATATTTTGTATGGCAGGTGGTGCACTGTACTAACCAAGTTGTACCGAATGTTGTACGCTCAAGGTTACCTAAAATTCCGCTCGGAGATTCAGTATACTTTGCAATCTTTACACGTATTTAGTACTGGCTTTACGCGTATAAAGTGAAATCCAGGGGCAGCTTTGTCGGTGGGCGTAACGTGCATCATGGCCGGCCGGAGTAGCATTAGAAGTAGTCCTTCCCAAAGCAGCTGTGTATAAACTGACGATTTGAATGCTCAATAATCAATCGTTGGTGAATGTTGTGATATATAATTAGGATGTAAATTAATCTTATGACATTAGTTAGCCTGTTGTGATGTTCAAAGTCATCCTGCAAGGCTGCAACTCATTGAAATATATTTAATTTCCTTTTCCGAAGAGTCGATTTAGGCCTACTTTTCCTGATCGGTCCCGATTTGATTTCCTACAAAACCAGATAGTTCCGGGCCATGTGTGACAAAATTATAGGAAATTATTTTCCTTGCAAACGTGTAATTTCTAATAGACTACACCTACAGCCATTTCGCTAACTTATTTATTCCGAAAAAGCTGTTTCCCGTAACCTAACGTACGTCGTTTGTGGAGTCGCAGCTAGGGCCTAGGCCCTCCTACGGAACGCCTAGATCTGTCTGAGAAACAATTTTGTGCTCAAAATTGTTATCAGAATCTTTTCTCCATGTAGAGAGGGCAATTATATACAAAAGCCTTCTAGAAGTCAATCGTACAACATTTTTGGGGTAGAAAGCTGCCAACATGGTTTTTTATCTTAAGGCAATACTTCTTCATCTACTTATCAATGTTGGCAAAGTCTACTTTGAGTAGAAGTACCAAAAGGGTACCAAAAACCCAAATCTGGTACCACTTATTAAAATATTCAATTGCTCGTAAAATAAACATGCGAAAAATTTGAAAAAAAATCACAAATCGTAATAGATATCTAGGTTTAATAATTGTAACCTACTTTTGGCCTACGTGTAGTTTCTAGGGCTTAAGTGCCACTTTTATCTCAATTTTTGTTGCGTAATTTTTGTACCCAAATTTGTACATCATTATATCTCCTGATTGGAAAGATTTGGGATAGTAATATTTTACCAAAATCTGTCTATGTCTATGTAGAACACGCTTGCCAAATCGGGCCCAGTTTCAACATACCAATCGACGGTTTTTAATTGTTTACTGAGACAATGCGCAACTAGATTTCTGTCGCGCTAATCCCCTGCGGGTGCCGCCAGCATCAACCCGCGGCGCTGATTGGCTCTCGGCCTTGGTCGCCTAGCCTCCCTCCGCGGTCCACTCTACTCAGTCGTAAACGTAAATAATCATTGCCATTAGCAGTGTTTTTTTTTATGGAAGGGTTCATTGCTGACAGTGGATCTTGTTATAAAAACCAGCTATAGTTATGTGATATACCTGCACTACGTCTACGTGATTTGAAGGTATGTTATCACTTACATCTTAGTCCCATAATACTGTAAGCCCTACGCTCATGTGCTGTGTTAAAAACATGGAACAAACTCTCATTGTTTCAAAGTAAGGCCTAATATAAGCAGTGCGCGGAGTAGTGTGTTGGGTGTGGTGACAGGAAATGCTCAGCTACGCGCTAGTAGACAGAGTGGCATATTACGCTTCAAGGTTATTTGGAGACATGTAATTTGACCGCATTGTAACAAAATTTGAAATAATTTTGTGGGAAGACTGCCCAGGGTGCATGAATTATTCATGCCCCTCTTCAGGTGTCTAACTAGGTGTGTTGTGGGTATGACAATTTTGAAGGGATGTCCGAGGGCTGATTAAGAGGACTCAATCCCTTGCATTTGCATTAACGACTGAGGAAAACCTCGGAAAAAACCATCAGTCAGGATTGCCGGTCTCGACGGGATTTGAAACCGGGACCTCGCGAATCAGAGTCGCGCGCTTAACGCTGGAACCAACACTGTCGGTGCATTGTAACAATCAGCATCGAACAGAAACATTGGTGTTCTTTCCAGGCCCCCAGAGTTTCTTACACGTAACGTCGTATCGATAACACTAAACCAAGTCCATAAAGTCAGCCTCTTTCAACATTTTCCAGGGCGTGTTCATGATAATTGATAATGCATGTAATTTGAGATTTATGAGTAGTCTTTTCATTTAGGCCTAATCAGTAGATGTTCAATTTAAAACAAATAATTTGTTAATTACTTTACAGCATTATAGATAGTCAATTTTTCCTTTTCTTTTAGGCTGGTTTGAGCTTGTGTTATGACTGCATAGCTGTTTTCGGACAGTTACGTCTTGAGCCCTTGTCTTATCTGGCGATTACAGACACCTTCAGAAAAAGAAAAAGAGATATTTGTAAATGCTTTAAAAGATAGAGAAAAAGTCAACTATGTGAAATACGTAGCCGCGTTTGCTCGGATACATAATGCAATATCTAAAGGGTTTCATAATACAATTAGCATATCGTATTACTCCAACAAGTACTGCACTCCATTGGCATATTAAGAGATGCCACTACCAAACTATGATATGGAAAACTATCAAGAAACCCGTGGTACTTTCACTGCTGAGGGTTATTTTGTTATTACATTATAAGTTATTTTTAACAACAAGTATGTGCTATAATATTCTCATTTTCCCCCAATAGGAACACCAAAAATATAACCCACGCAAATTTATGTAGAACATTACTAAGTGCGATATCACCCCTATTCTAATGACCACGGATGCTATTCCAGTTGGATGTGCTAAAGTTATTTCTTTTAGCTACAGAATTGGTTTCTCAACTAATAGGTGTGGGTGTAAAAAAAAAACAGGAATGCCATGCACTGATGCATGCAAGTGTTTTGAACTAGAACGAGAATGTTCGAATATCAATGCAGGCATGATAAGAATTTGGATGTTTTACATTACATTTACATGCATTACATGCAACCGACACTGATTGAAATAGGATAACAAAAAGTAAATTCTACAATAAATGTAAAATAAAATATTTAAATATAATTCAATACTACCCACTATAAATGGTTCGCATGAAAATTAACAGAATCGCACCAAGAGTTTTATTGATTTTTTTAATATATTACACTATAATATACAATACTATTTTTCAATATTATTTAAAAATTAATGTAGTCACATAACTAAATAAATGTAATTCTTATACTGTGGTGAACCTGATGCAACTCTTTCCAGAAATGGACGATTCAGATTGATCGGCGCACGTAATGTGTTAGGTAAAAACGGTTTGTTTGTCTACAACTCACTTCTTGGTATCTCACATGAATTAGTTTTCACGCATTCAACTATAATAAAACAGAATGACACAGACTTCATGCAGGTATAATGCACAAAAATGCGAATAATTCTATATTTCAAACAAAGTTAAAATTCGAACCAACACCTAAGACAAGGTATTAATACTCTTAGTGTGAGACTGTCAGGGTATGTCAGGTGGCTAGTTTAGATCTTAATTCTTGTTCTTGATGAGATGAGAGATATCATTATTATTTACTTCATATTTTATAAAAACATTTTTTTTTTTAAAATAATTGTAGATAGTAAAACAAACAAAAGAGGATTTCTCGATTTCCAAAAGTTGAAGCTTTGAAGGTGAATGAGCCATTTTTGGTTTCGCCAACATTGTTTTTTGAATTCAGCAAGATCGAATTAATTAAAACAGCATATCAATTGCATCTACGATAGTAAAACAAAATTTAAAAAATGATTTCTCGATTTCCAAAATTTTGTGTTTTGAAGGTGAAGGAGTCATTTCAGGTTTTGCTTACATTGTGTTTTGAATTCAGCATGGGCGAATTAAATTAAAAAGCATTTTTAATTGCTTCTACTCATTAACAGCATAGACTTCGAATTTTGCAGAATGAATTCCCTGTCTAATGGGCGTAATATTATTGGTATTGACCAGCAGTTTATTAAACTAGGAAAACGCTAAAGTCCCGCCGCGTTGATGGATGAGCGGTTTTTTGTAAGTTTTTTGTTTGCGTTTTTTTGCGTTTGTTTGCACTTTTCCTTTGCAAGTGCTTTTTGAATGCATTGTAGGTAATTGTTGTCAAGTTTCTATTGTTATACTTGTTAATTGGTATTATAAACCTCAAAAAACTCATATTAAAACCTTTGTTTCTGTGGATTCTGACTAACTTTTTCAACTTTTTCTTTCAAAAGGTACTACATTACCATAACCTTAATGTCCATGTGAAATCTGAACGTTGTAGTCCCACCCGTTTGGTCAGAATCGGTCCAAATGTGACGAAAATATCGCACTAAAAATTGAAAAACTAATATTAAAACCTTTATTTCTATAGATTCTAGCTAACTTTTTCAACTTTTTCTTTAAAAGGGTACTTCAACACCATAATCTTAATGTCCATGTGAAATATGAACGTTGTAGCCCCACCCGTTTGGTCAGAATCGGCCCAAATGTGACGAAAATATCGCACTAATAATCGAAAAAAATCGTAAAAGTACGATATTCATGAGAAATATTTCTTCGATTGTACCCAAAAAAACAATACACCTCTAGGTTCAGAGAAAACGAAGGGCCCCTCAAATTTTCATCAAGATCGCATATGCCGTTTGCCCGGAATCGAGCGAACAAACAGACGGAAAAAAAAAAAAAAAAAAACATTGGAGCTAAATTTTTTTGGGGGTCAGTGAAATTGAAGTTTTCGCTTCGCTCGCTACGCTCGCTACGCTCATCCAATAAGTTGCAGAGCAGGCTCGAAAATATCAAACAAATGATTGATGTGGTGTGTGTACACACACCCACTTATAGGCCTAGAAATGAACGACCTTTGTGGCTAGCTGATGCTCGATCATCGCATGTTTTAAGCAATATTACAATTTTAATTAATTCATAGATAGTTTTACTATAATCTTACCTTATCTAAACGTCGCCTATAGTATTTTTTCACGATTTAACTGACGAAAACATCCAACATTGAGAGCTGTGTGTATACACACGCCCACTAGTAATAGTCCGTGGAACAAGCGTAATAACATTTCAAATCCGGAAACCAGCACCAAAATGTAGGAACAGGTAAAAGACAATTTAAGAATGTTATTTTCACGGGGGACACGCATGGCAGCAAATAATCACCTGTCATGGCGTCCACAAGATGGCTGCCAAAATAATTCTTAAAATTGCTGAACTCAAGAAGTAATCATCAGATTTGGATAAACTGGGTTTTTGTTTTATTCGGTTTTTAATGCTCTACAAAAATGTCATCAGAAATTCTACCGTAAATACAATAGTTTTAATTTTATTTATATATTATTACAATGTATGCAATTATAGCACTTTTTTGTATATATAATTATTTTTTACGTAGATTCGCTAGATTGTCATAAAATTTTCAGATTATACTAAAATATGCCAAAAAATCCAAAATTTAAAGTCTTGAAACGAAATTCCTGTAACTTTTTGATTCATTAATTATTTAAATTAAGCATTAATTAAATCCCAATTAAAAATTTCCTATTCACTTACGAAAGTAAAGTTGTGTATCACAACAAGAAAAAATATGACCACAATGAATCCAAAAAATATTAGTTCCAAAAATTAATTCCAATCACTTTCCTATTTATTCAATTAATTCAATTAATTAAAAATTTTGACAATAATCTCAATTAGTTTTGTAAAATTAACACAATGTGGTCGACCTTGGAATTATTTTAAAGCTAGTTTTAAAGGCGAATAAATGAAAAAAAAAAAAAAAAAAAAAAAAATTTAATTAATTAAATTAATAAATCACCGAATTAATTACATTTAGTTAAATTATCCCCCTTTTGACATATGTATTGTTATGTATACCTAAAAACTCGATCGATAGGCATAAAAATATACATCTTTACTGACATAATACCAATGAATCCAAATTTTTATGTCCTGAAACAAAATTCCTATAACTCAACGATTAATTAAGAAATAAAGTGAAGAATACTTATATCTCAATAATTTTTGTTGTCACCCAATTAACACATACAAAATGCCAACAGAAGTATCAAATATAAAAAAATGCGAGTATAATTTTAAAGATTTATAGCCCCAAAATTAAGTTCATGCTACTTTACCGTTAATTAATTATGAATGAATTAAATTAATTGATATAATCACCATGTGCTGTGAAAAATTTAAAACACAGCCACACTGGGAACCATTTGCATGCTTATTTTACAGGAAAATAATTTTGTGAGAAATTCAATTAAACAGAAAAGTAGCATGAATTTAAATTTTGGGGACTATTTATTTTTAAAATTATACTTGCATTGTTTATATTTGATACTTCTGGGTTTGGGATTTTGTATGTGTAAATTTAGTGACAATAACAATTATTTAGATATAAGTAATTCTTCATTTAATTTCTTAATTAATCGGTAAGTTATAAGAAATTTTTTTTCGGGACATGACAATTCGGATTCATTGGCATTATGTCAGTAAGTAGTATATTTTTATGACGATCGATCGAGTTTTAGGGATACATAAACAATACATATGTCAAAAGTGGGATAATTTTAAATAAAATGAAATTAATTCGGTGGGTTAAATTTTTTTTATTAATTCATTTTTTCATTACATTTATTCGCCTTAAAAAATAGCTTTAAAATGATTCCAAGGTCGACCAAATTGTGTTAATTTCACAAATTAATTAGATTTTTGTCATTATTTTTAATTAATTGAATTAATTGAATTAATAGGAAAGTGATTTGGAAATTAATTTTTGGAACTTTATTTTTTTGTTCATTGTGGTCATTTGTATTTGGGGGATACACTACGGTTACTTTGGTAAGTGAATAGGAAACTTTTAATTTGGGGTTTAATTAATTAATGAAACAAAAAGTTACAGGAATTTCGTTTCGGGACTTTAAATTTTGGATTTATTGGAGTTATTTTAGTATAGTCTGAAAATTTTATGACAATCTAGCGAATTCTACGTATAATAATTTATATATACCAAAAAGTGCTATAATGCAATACATTGTAATAATATATAAATATAATTAAACCATTGTATTTAAGGTAAAATTTCTGATGACATTTGTGTAGAGCATTAAAAACCCGAAGAAAACAAAACCTAGTTTATCCAAATCGTATGATTACTTCTTGAGTTACAGCAATTTTAAGAATTAGTTTGGCAGCCATCTTGTGGACGCCATGACAGGTGACTTATTTGCTGCCATGCGTGTCCCCCGTGAAAATAACATTCTTAAATATGTCTTTTACCTGCTCCTACATTTTGGTGCTGGTTTCCGGATTTGAAATGTTCCTATAGTTTTAGCAGCTTGTTTCCACGGACTATAAGCCTAGAAATGGAACGAACTCATGACAAGCTGATGCTCCATCATCACGTGTTTTTAACAATCTTACCATTTTATTCCATTCATAGATAGTTTAAATATAATCTTATACTTATTTTAAACGTTTATTTAAACCGACGAAAACATCCTACCCTACTGGGGTTACTTCAAATGTTATCGTCCCCGAAGTTCAACTTTCACGCTTAGGCCTATTTTCATTAACATTTTTCTATCTACGACGTATACGATGTGGCTACAGATATTCCACTAGACTTACAAACTCAATTTCATAAATTGGTGGTGTAGTTTTGTCTTTATTGAGTGTTTATTTCAGTCGTGATCCATTGCAACTGCCATAGGAAAACATACTTAGGCCTATAAGCGGCCATATCTCAATACAATGTTACTCCGGCGGGTTCGCGCTTCGCTCACCAGATGTCAGCCAGGCGAGATTTTTTTTAAAGGTACCTTTGATGTAGGTGGCCTAAAACACGTTTTCAGGCGAATTTTAACTATGAATAAGAATTACATTTTGAAGCTAATGTTGCATTGAAGATTGATTACCTGACTGAAATCAGTCGACAGTCTGCTTGGGAGTGAAAACACTGCATGAAAGATATAATGAATATTAGTCTAAAACCAGATGGCTAGGCTAGTATCGCAAATCACGTCTCTTACGGAATCTTTCTGAAAAATGATAACAAAAACCTTCCTTTTTGTTTGCAAGCCTGACGTAGTAAAAATCCTAAAAATAACCCAACAAGCTATAAGTTAGCAAATGACACCCATACCTGGCTTGACCCACCCACTGGGGGTTCAAGCCAACAAGTGGTGGGGGGGAGTTTCCTCCTCATTCTCCCCGTTCCTACGCACCTGTGTGTTTGTTTGACATACTCCCAAAATGGCTTGAGAGAGACAAAGGTTTTAATGGTGAAAATATTCACCATATCACCATATTATTCCCAACAAAAATAGTGACGTCACAACATCGTTTATTTTTTCATAGAAGTACTACCAGCAGATATAATATTTTACACACACAGCACAGAAGAATTGCAGGTGATTCCGTTTTGAACACTTTTTAAATAGAAAATTCTTTTTAATATTTAAGAAGTCTTCTGTCAAAATAAAAACATGTATAATAAACGTAATTAGTAGTGCATTTACCCGGAATTTGGAGTTTTTTTTTAATGTTGTGGCCAATTTCCACAAAATTGCAATATACAATGATCCATATTTTAAACACTCAATTGTTTTACAGCAATTATTCTTGCTGCGCACATCATATAGACGAAGATATCGATATGAAATGACAAATTTCCAATTCCAATCTGGTTACTAAATCCAAAAATCAACGCTTCTAACAATTTTAAGTCACATTTTTTGTTTCATTGTTAAACCTGATGTAAAATTACTCTCAATTATAAAAAAATCCGTTTGAGATAAATGATGAGACTAAAAAAAATAATTTAAATATCAAAAAAACAAAATAGCTGCCAAAAAAATCTAGGAAAATAACTAGTTGTATTAAGGAAGAAATAAAAATGAAAATATTTGAAAACGGTAGCCATATTGGATTTTGATCTAATTATTATATTACGCTTAGGGTGAATTTAAGACTGAGAGTAATTTTTTTCATTCTGGCGTTTGGCCACCATCTTGAATCAAGGTACATTTTTCCTTAACTTCCTAAACTATAATTGCAAATTGATCACAGAATTTTCGTTTTCAGGATGACTAAAAGATTAAGCACCACGTTCTACAGTGTTCACAACGAAGTTTTTTTTGCGTACGTAATCAAGGTTCAGATAATATGCATAAAACGAAAGTTTATAAAGGTTATCATTTCTGGTCTCCTAGGCCATTCGTCGATCCAACGCCTCAGATCTAGCAGCTTATTAGCAACATGAAGATGTCCGTGGGTTTACTCGGTAGATGGCTGGCTTGTTTCCTTTTCGCTATATCATGTAAGTAGTTTATATTTTGCTATTTCGAATACTTCTGTTGTAATTTCATAATTTATATTCGTACTATAAAACGTACTTATAGTCGAAATTATGTATGAAAGTGCGATATTTTTGCATCAAATATCTCAAACTTAATTAGAAGTCTTGATTGTGTGTTTGGAACGAAGTGAATAATAACTGTAAAGTTTGTAATTATGTATAACCCATTTATTCAATTGGTTATAATTATCATGGTTAAAAAAACAGATGATACATGAAGGCAAGCCATTGTGGACCATCCAAAGAAATATTCCTACTCATTCTTAATAGTGATGGTTTTGTTGCTTAACGTGTCATAATAATGCACTTAGATTCCTGACGATGCGAGGTGATATAAGGTTGAATGATCATATTAAAACATGTATGTGAGATTCGAACTCACATCCTCGTAGAGATTTTATATTTACAGTAGCATACAAAATCAACTCTGAGTGATGCATCTATCTATACATTACTGTTGAATTTGTATGATGAATTGATTCGACTAAAATGATATGGAGCCACTTTTTGGGACTAGCGAAGACCAATAGGTTGTAACTTTAAAAAAAGACAAACTACAGTGTTTTCTCGAGCTTGAAGCACTCGACTCTGATTCGGGAGGTCCCGTGTTCAAATCCCGTCGAGATAGACAAACTCGATTGAAGGTTTTTCTCGAGGATTTTTATAAGTCGTTAATGCGAATGCAAGGGATTCTGTCCTCTTAGCTCTCGGACATCCATTCACAATTGACCTATCCGCAACATACCTAGTTTACCTGAAGAGGGAGGGACATGCATTGCACCCTGGGCATTTTTTTTATAATATCAAAAAACATTGTGTTAAGATTTGACAAGCCATTGCAACAAAACACGTTGCTAGCAAATAATTCGATGTACTTCACCTAGAATCATTAATTTTATTTATAATTCCAACACCAGAATATACTTAAATAGCTGGAGGTGTGTCAAACGATTTTAACTTGAAATGTAGCTTCAGTAGATGTAACAGTATTTCTTATTAAAACCTAAACATGCTTAATTTCTATCAATAATAGTTCTTTGAACAGTTCAAACTTTGTATCATTTACTTTATTATTATACTTCATACCGATCCTCACATATGCGGCAGAAACCTGGACTATGGGTGATAGAGAAGAAAGCCAAATACCGGCGGCGGAGATGAGATTCCTGAGGAGCACAGTGGGCAAGACAAGAAGAGATTAGAAATACGAACATCAGAGAGATGCTTGGGGAGGAGAAGTTAGGTGACAGGATGGGAAGGACACGGATGAGATGGTTTGGGCATATGAAACGAATGACGGAAGAGAGGATGCCCAGGAGAATGTATGAGAAAAGGATTGAGGAGGGACAAGTTACTCTGAAAATCAAAACTTCTATAGTTTTTAGTAAATAAATATGTTTTTTGTGTGTATGTTAGCTAAGAGATTCAACTAGTAAAAAATACTTTTTTTATTTTTTATTATTATTAACGACATTGTTAATCACTTTTCATTGTTGATTTAACAATGATTTACCTGGAAAATGTTTTGAAGAGAACCAATCAACATAATTTTAAAAAAAATTAATTTAAAATGAAGGTCATAAACCAATTAAGGTACCCCAGTATTGTTTAAAAATTCATCATTCCAATTGTAAGAGATACAAATTATCAAGTTATGAAAATTATTTGAATTTGCATATTTTCATTTATCATTTAAGTTTAGGATTTGATTTACTAACTTCTATATAAGGTATGCATGTCTCTTTACTAGGGGACCTGATTTCATTATTGAAGTAAATTCACCAAAAATTTCAAGGCTGTAGCTCAAATATTATAGAAACTAGAGTTTCCCAAGTTCTTAGAAATGTAAGAAAAATGATAGCTGGTAAATGGCAATCAAAGTTCAATGATCGAAATTACAATAACATATTATAAGTACAATTTAAATTTAATTTATCAATAAAAAAAAAATATATTTAAAAAAATAGAATATATAAGTAGAATATATAAAAAAAACTTTGGAAAACCATAAATATCTATATATAAATATAATTAAACATACAGAACAAAAAAAGGTTAAAATAAAAAAAAAACTACAAAATTTAGAATACTTTTTTTTAATAGAATAAATCAAAGGCATAAAAAACATTTTTTTTATTTTTTGTTACTATATCGTTTTTTTAACCCCTTTTCAGAGGTGTCCAGCTCCGACTCTAATTCACGTGGTCATCGGCTATCATAATTGAAGTTCTTTATTTATTTACGTCTGTCTTATTCAGTTTCACATTTATCTTCATTATTATTCATCATTTATCTTTCAGGGGGTTGTTAACAAAACCCAAATGGCAATACCAAAAAATATTTTCACATCACGACAACTTGAGAAGTTATCCCAAATTTTTACTTTTATGGCAATATAAAGGTCAAATTAAAATGTAACCGAGTATTTGGCATCTGAGCGACATGTAGATTGCAGCACTGGCAGCGCGCTACGTCACAACATGGCTGGCGTAAGTGTGATTCAAGACTGGAGCGTATATGGCGCTAATGTGTTTCAGTCGCGCCAGTTTTGACTATTCGGGGAATACTAATAAAAAATAAAATTGTACTTAGAGTCTACCCACTCATTTATATAACTGATTTTCAGTGGGGGACAGTAAATCAAAGCGACCAAGCCAACCCTGTAGGCCTCGACACAATTGACGAGTGTGTGATTAAATTATTATTAATAATTATTAAATAAGATGTATATTTTCATCTATGGTTTGCATTTTTTTAAGGTCTTATACAACCACAAGTAGGCGTAATTGCGTTGTAGGCCAACTATAACCGAAATTGAACCTAAGTATACCTTCCTATTCCTATATATTTCTGAATCGGATAGGAATGAAAATAAGTAAAATAACATTAATTAATTTCATTATCATAATAAATGTGTATTTTAAAATGTTTGAGCGTAAGAATATCAAAAAAAAATTCACAAGCAGATTATTAATATAGAATGTGCCCGCTGAAATTGGCACTGGTCCAAGGAATGTTTACCAAATTTGAATTTAGAATGTTATTTTTTTTTTTTTTTAGATTTTTTTGGAACGATAATGTGTTCATTGTATCAACAAATATTTCCCATTAAATTAATATAACACTGAACAGTTAAAGTGCAAGGTGCATTATATTATAACGTTTTCCCGCGTAATGCAATACCAATAATACAACTTGTATTATGTTCATCATATTCCCTGAAAATGTCAATAAATTAGGCCTACATCTATGCTATAATCCGGAAGATGTCAATTTGTAATCATCCGCAAAGTGTTCCTTTCAATACTAAGTTGAAGATTTTTTTAACATTCATTTAAATTAAATTAAAATATATTTAAATTTTAAATTTTTTTAATTAATCGTAATTTTGAAAAAGAAAAAAATCGTAAAATTTCGATTTTCATAAGAAATAATTATTCAATTGTACTCAAATTTTACACAAATATATTAATTCATAAAATTAAGGTTCTGTGAAAAAATCATTACAATCGGATAAAGCATGTGTGTTATAAGCCAAAGAATTGATTTAAAAAAGAAAAAACCCGTAAAATTTCGATTTTTATGAGAAATAATTTTTCGATTGCACTTAAATTTCACACCAATACCTAAATTCATAAAATAAAGGTTCTGTGAAAAAATCAATAAAATCGGATAAAGCATGTAGGTGTTATAAGTCGAAGAAATTTTTTAAAAATCGAAAAAAATCGTAAAATTGCGATTTTTATGAGAAATAATTTTTCGATTGCGCTCAAAAACGTGGCAGTTCTAAGTTTAAAGATTTCGAAGGCCTCCATAAAATTTAATTGTAATCGGAGTATCGGTTGAGCCGGAATCGTGTGGACAAACAGACAAAAATACAAAAAAAAAGAAAAAAAAAAGAAAAAAAAACATTCCGGAATTTTTTCTCCATTGTAGTAGAATGGAATCTTCGCTTCGCTCGCTACGCTCGCTACGCTCATCAATTATACATAGGCCTACTTTTTTTGTTGTTGATAAAGACGCACTGCAGTGTAGTAATTTTGAAGGAAACCCATCACATACGAAAGAAATTAAATGTATGTAGGCCTGTATGTGTAGCAATTGGGAACGGTTTGATTGCCTATTGGCCTAGACATGAATTAAAATTATTGTCTGAATTGTAAAACAAGATTTAATATGTGTATCGGTGACGGGCAAAAAAAAAAAAGAACAATAATAAATAATAAATCAGCTATCAAACACAACAAAAACTCAGTGGGTGACACCACACTGATACCTGACTAGGATAATTTCGGACTTTAACCCTGAACTAAAATATAAGAATAATGTTTTTATTAAGAGTAGGCCGTGCCGAAAGGTAAATTGAGATCACGGTAATTATAAGTTGTTGTGTAAAGAGGGTATTTTAAAAGAGAAATTTAGGCCAATGCTTAACCATTTGAGAAATAACCCTTGTCAGGTGTCCACTTTATGTTGTTCTTACTATTTACTTACTATTCATTCATTTAAAATTTGTTTTTGTGATAACTGTTGCACAAATATTCCTTTGTTTTATTTTCAACGTTCAACATCCGTAAACAAAACGTATCACGGCAAAAACTAAACTTTTTAGTAACATCTAAAAGTTCATTCAAGTTATTTGCCGCTGTGTCAAATATTGCCATATCAATAAAGTTAGATACAATAGAATTACACATTCTAAAAAAAATAGGTCAGTACGTTTGTTACTTAAGATGTATTAAAGAAAGAAAAAATAGTATGGTAATATTTGATGTTTCGACAAGTTTTTTTGAAATCTATTTCTATGGAAGTATCCTGGGACCGTCTGGATCATGTTATGAAATTTCCAGCTAGTTACCTCTCCGACGCTGTAAAAGGCTAAAAACCTGTCTGCTCTTTTCAGTTACTAGCGCTGAGTGACTCATTTCTACGTTCAGCCAACAGGGCCACTTGTGTGCTTTCGGGTGCCGAATAAAGATAAAATGAAACTAGAACATTTCTCTGGAGAAACTTATGCGGGTTTCTAGACACAATGTTTGCCCTTCTACAATTGTCGAACTAGGTTTTTCGGTGTCCAGACACTTTTGAAGGGAACGTCCAAGGGATAATAATACCCAAGCAGCTGCAGATATCCTTATTGTAATGTGCTAGCTATGCGGTAAATATTGGCATTGATTGTTTCAGCTGTTGACGCTGCAATCAACGATGTGTGTCAGACAAAAGAGGAGTCGTTACCTGGGACCTGCATCCCCCTTGCTCAATGCCAAAGACTCAATGATTTATATTCCCAACCGCGCCCGCTTCCTGATAATACCATTATACTTCTACGCGCTGAGCAGTGTGGGTCACATGTGAGTACTTCTACGGAACGATAAATATATATTTTGTATTTCTTTAAATATCATTAGAACTAGCTCTAACATTATTCTCCGCAAGCGGCAAAAGTTACAACATACAAGGATCGTTTACAATCGGGGCACATTTCGGCGATCCTCGTCATCCTTATTTATTATAGCAGTGTCTCGCGTAGAATCGTATCTTCTTCTTCCAAATGTTCTTTGTCAGTTATTCTTCGAGGCACTGATCAGTAACGGGTTTCCTCAACGCTTGTTTCACAATGCTTGGAACAGAAGAACCATAGCAGAAGAAAATCTTGTTGCAGCGGAAATTGATCCAGTGGTCTTACCAAAAGCCACTGCATATTTGCCATATGTTCAAGGGACCACCGAACGAATTGGTAAACTACTGACTAATGAAAACATCAAGACGGTCTTTTCGACAGACGGAAAATTATGAGAAATGATTGGCAGCCATAAAGACAAGATTCATTTGGAGGGTTGGGGCTTCTACGAGATTCCGTGTGGAGACGGTTCGAAGACATGTGTTGGACAAACTGGTCGAAATATGTCGATGCGCCTACAGGATCACAAGCTAGCCGTGAATAAGATGGAAACAACATGTGCTTTGGAACAAGATGTCAAGAAGGAGGGTCATTCCATTGATTTTGACGGAATGAGGCCTCTTGCCATGGTAAGCCATGTATCTAGTTGAATCGTCACAGAGGCAGTGGAAATTGAGAAGCGCCCACTCAATCAAAACAAACGAGACGATGGCAAGCGTTTGGCTTAATCGTGGAAGCCTTCTTTGATTGAGAGGTTAGTCAAAGACAGTAGTACAACAACTGATAGAGTGTTTGCAGGCGTAGACGAACGTGGGACGGTCCGGACGGACCCAACCATCATGTCTAGAAATGAAGAATCCAGAAGAATGATGACAAGAAGTCATACTTCAGCTCTTAAAAAGTATGAGACTGTGCCACCTGTGGTACCAAGACACGATGTCAGCGGTAGGCCTGCTACAATGGTTACAAGAAGTCACACTCACAATGCAACCAAGTGATTTGGTTTTATGGTCACTGCAATTGGATCTATGTAATTTTCTATGTTTGCAAGCTAGTCGGTTTTTTGTTTTATTTTTTATATTTTATAATGCTGTTGTTTTATTGAATTTTGTTTTGTCTTGAAAATGGAACCTAGTTTTCCGAAACGTTGAGAATAAAAGTTTTTTTCTATAATACTGCGCGTGATATTTACCGTAAAAGTTTAAACATAAACCATGGATCACGAAAGCTTAAGACAAAACAAATATAAATATATATATATATATATATATATATATATATATATGACATTAATATAAATAAATATAATGTGAAATAAAATATATAGGATATATATATATGAAAATGAAAATATATGTTTTGAGGTAAAACTGCGTGTGATTATTTAATAAAATAATATTTCATTTCCGACGTTTCACTAGGGTTTCACCTAGCTTTATCAAGGTTTAGAAACAAAAACAAAATGGAATAACAAAGTACAAGAATTTTTTGTCATCTTGTACTTTGTTATTCCTTATTGTTTTTGTTTCTAAACCTTGATAAAGCTAGGTAAAACCCTAGTGAAACGTCGGAAATAAAATATTATTTTATTAAATAATCACACGCAGTTTTACCTCAAAACATATTTTTTCATGCCATGTACTGCGAAAGCTTTAAATTTAATATATATATATATATGTGTGTTTGTATATATATTAACACTTTAGACAGAAATTTACTTTTTTAATTTCTGTCTAAAGTACTAACATAATAACAGCGTCATAGTCGCCTACTATAAAGCCAAGGTTAAATCACACACACACACACACACAATATATATATATATATATATATATATATATATATATATATATATATATTATATACGTTAGTATTTTAGACAGAAATTAAAAAAGTGACTACACCGGAGTTTGAACCCGGGACCTTAGCTTACCGGGCTATGCTCTTACCAACTGAGCTATGCGGCCACCAATTTAAAACTGTCTAATTTCTGGTCTGTTTTGTACATTGTTAATAACGTGTGTAGAGCAGATTGCACTGCCTATTAGACTGCACATGAAATTAACTTGGAGAAATACAAACCATCTCTGTAACCCTAGAGTTGGAATAAATAATAGTAAAAAAAAAAGACAGTTTTAAATTGGTGGCCGCATAGCTCAGTTGGTAAGAGCATAGCCTGGTAAGCTAAGGTCCCGGGTTCAAACCCCGTTGTAGTCACTTTTTTTATTTCTGTATAAAGTACTAACATAACAGCGTCATAGTCGCCTACTATCAAGCCAAGTTTAAACAAGTACAATACTAGGTCCTTGGGTTAAACCGCGTCGAAATGATGAACCAGTGCAGAGACTCGGCGTCCACCGATGTTTCGTCTGATCTACGTCAGACATCATCAGGTCGACTGTGACTTCACGAAGTCACAGTGGCTGGAACGCGCGCGACCGCCTCCCTATATACCTAAAAAGGTGTGGGGCGGCGAGGCCACGCGGCTTCGCAAACGCATTTTCAGTCCCGTTGTTGGATGGGCATTATTGATGCATTGAGCTGCCATGTGTAATACAGATGGTATTTAAATTGATTTCGTTTTCCCATTGCTATGGCCTGCGAGACACGCTTGGTTATATCATTTTAATTTTTACTAAGACGACATGAGAATTAGGGGCGCGTCAACCGGGTAGGTCATTTAGCATTTCGCATTCGAACACATGGCAGCTCAATGCACCAATTACGCTCATCCAACAACGCTCCTGAAAAAGCGTATACGGAGCTTCCTAGTTAACAAAAAGAACAGTGTGTTGACCAAAAATCCAATTTGATGGTTTAATACGCGTGATACTAGTTTTTTTATTACACCTATTAATCTGTAAAAACGCTGTTAAGTGCTTCCAGACACGAACAGAATCGTTTTATTTTAGATAAGACAATTTCAGTGCGAACACTAACTTCTGCTGGTTGTATTCCAGGGGCGCCAACCCCTGGTGTGTTGTCGCGACGAGACTCCTACGACGACTACGGCACCTGTTGCGACAAATATTTCACCGGTTACGACAAATACGGCACCGAATAGGATGTCCGAGACCGCAGGAACTCCATGTGGCGACGCTTCGTGTCATAGAAACGTCGGGTTAATCAACCCCGAGTTCTGTGGCCAGGTGTACTCAATGCGGGTTTTTGGTGGGAATAAGACCGGGGTCTTCGAAATGCCATGGATGGCGCTTCTCAAATACCATGCCACCAAGGGCAAAGGTGAGTGCATGGCGATGCGCTTCAATTGCTCAAGATTAGGAAAGAAGCATGCCCGTTTTCACATCTGGGGGTATATTTACAAACGCTTGTGACAATTGTCGATTGACAGCGACAACTTTGTTGGATGATCGTAGCGAGCGAAGCGGAGATTCCATTTAACTACACTGGAGAAAAAAATCCTTTTTTTAAAAATATACTTTTGTTTGTCTGTTAACACAAATCCGAATAAACCGGTACCCCAATTGCGTTAAATTTTCTAAAATCTTCGAAATTTCTGAACTTAAATCTGCCACTTGTTTTAACGCATTCTAAAAATTATTTCTCATGAAAATCGAATTTTTACAATTTTTTCCGATTTGTAAAACATTCTTCGACTTGTAACACCTACAGGCTTTATTCGATTGTGATGAATTTTTCATAGAACCTAAATTTTATGAATTTTTATATTCGTGTTAAATTTGAGGGCAATAAAAAAGATTTATCTTATGTAAATCGCAATTTTACGATTTTTGGCGATTTAAAAAAAATTCTTCGACTTAAAACACTGTATACATGCTATGTCCGATTGTAATAATTTTTCACAGAACCATAATTTTATGAATTTATATATTTGTGTGAGATTTGAGCGCAATCGAAAAAACGTTCTCATGAAAATCGCAATATTACGAGTTTTTAAATTTATATTACATTTCTTCGACTACCTTCTCATGTTTTATTCGATTAGAATGATATTTTTACACAACCTTAGTTTTATGAATTATTATTTTGGTGTAAAATTTGCGCGCAATTGAAAAATTATTTTTCATAAAAATCGCATTTTTACGATTTTTTTCTTTAAAATAATTACGCTCATCAAACAACACCCCTGAAAAAGCGTTTGCCAAGCTTCCTAGTAAAATGGAATAAGTCATGCTCAGCACGGTAGTCTCGACATGCTTTCCTGTCCGTGAAATAAATGTTAGTATATTTCATATATTGTAACATTCGATCGACAAGTTGTCTCATGTGTTATTATATTTAAAAATTGTCAATGTCGATCGACTTTCTTCACACTTGTAAGTAAAAAGAACCCGCTTTATCCTTTTGATATCTTAGCACATTCCGGTCACAATTTGCATTCTTTCATAAACATAAAATGCCTTATTTTACTACAGTTCCATAAAATGAAAGTAAAAAATAAATTAGAAAATTATTCCATGTGTTAAAAATATGTAAATGATTTTTTTTTAAATGACGCATAATAATATAATACTGGAAAACATTTTATCTATTATAAACAATTAATAGTTTATACTCATCTGTAGATTGTAGATACAGGTTTGGGCTTCGGCTTGCAGGGATAGGAACCCTCGGAACATCAAGACTACGCTGTCATTAAATAAAACTAGGGAAACGCCAAAGTCGTTGTTAAACGAGTGAGTGAGCCATGTGTTAAGTACCCAGTTGCATTACTTTTCTTCCCCCTACCTTAGGCCTACCTAGCCTATCATAGGCAAGAGAGGCGCATTATGGCCTTACAGTTGACGCGCCCGTATACCAACTAAACTTTTAAAAACTATTATTTATACGAATATAATTATCAAACTTAAATTCAAATGTTCCCGGGTACTCACCACATGACTCGCTCACTCGTCTAACAACGACTTTGGCGTTTCCCAAGTCTAGTTGGCTAAAGCGCCCTTATAGCCGAAATGTGGGAGACGTGGGTTCACTGTTCAATCCCCTCGTCGGGAAAGATTTTGTTATTCCTAGATTGTATTTAAAAAAATATTAAACATGTTTTGAAATGCTTATAACGAAGTGTAGTCCATCATCTGTGGCAATAGGGCCTACTATGGTTAACATAGCCAGTACGAAATACGTGTAAATATTGCAAAGTTTACTCAATCTCCGAGCGGAATTTGGGTGTACCTTGACGTTCAACATTCGATAGACCTTGCATGGGCACGGCATTTCACAGCCAGGTTAATAACAAACAAAAATATATTTTCAAAATCTAAACCATTGTCGTTAAAATAATTTCTGAACATTGGAAGCCTATTTTTCAATTTATTATTTCTTGTAGGTTTAAATTGCAATGGATCTTGCTGATTTTGTTAGCAGTTCTCAGTAAACTCGTACCGGATGTCTGTTTAAAATTTCAGCGCAATCTGTTCAGCGATTCGGCTGATTCTCAACGTACACACACACACGCACGCTCGCACGCAGATAAACAACAAGCGCCGTTTGAGTTGAATGGAGATCACTCTAGTTAGGTCATAATCATGAGTTCCGTGACCACTTTTTCGTAAGGATGGTTTGACGATTATTTTTACTACTATCGACCATTTAGAAAAAAATAAGCCCCATGTCCCTCCCAAAAATCCTGGCAATAGAGGCCAAAATCCAATATGGCTGCCGGGCACACTCTTGAAAAATTAAATTTTGAACCAGAGCAAGTAGAATCAAGTACAAATACATTTTTTTGTTTAAACTGACCACAATGATTCTGAATATAATATTAATATGACACTACGACGCCATTTTGAACCAGAAATACAAGATGGCCACCGTCGCCATTGTGGAAAATTAAGTTTTGAACCAGAGCATCTAGAATCAAGTATAAATACACTTTTTCTTGTAAATAGACCATACGGATTCAGAATATGACGTTAATTTGACGTTACAATATAATTTTCACACATAAATCCAAATGGCCGCCATCCAGTATAGCAAACGTTTTACGTTTGTACTTAAGCAAGTACCCACACACAGATCTCTTGCTGTAAAGTACCATGATTTTACCATGAGATGGTATTTCAGTAAATTTTCTATTACAAATGACTCTACAAGGTAAATATAAACCGAATTTATGAAGTCACAAATTGTCTTTCGTTGAAAATTAACGTAGATTTACCACTGTAACGTGGTAATAAAAGGTGGGCTGTACTCAAGGGTCCGAGAATTTTCTTAAGAATGGCAACGTTTAAAACTATAATGCCGAAAACCCCATCCAAAACGGATAAGAACTCGCGAAACGACAGCGCGTTGAAATTCTGGGGTGGCCGTCCGTGACGTCACCGCTCCCACTCGCCCAGCGGTCGCAGCCCGCGCGGACCTCATGCTGTCTGACCGGACTGTGCTGCGGGGAACAACAACATCTTCCCTTTATATATGTGTGGGCGTTATAGGGGTAGCAGTGCGAAGTGACCATCCTTCTAATTCAATGTAAAACGTGTGTACATACTGTAGTTATATTGAAGCGTTTTTTTTTTTATAATTATTCTTATTGACTAAATGCCAGGCGGCAGTGTTGTGATTTTGTGCTAAAACGTATTTTATTGTGTATTGTATTGCTAATGCTAGATAACCCCATGATTATGAACATGAACACGCGTCAATATGAATATATGTTGTGTATTCGGGTGCAGTAATCAGCCAGGAAAATCAGTGATCGTCGATGGAAAGAAAGTTAGTTTTCAGTTTCCAAATCGTGATAGATCGCCGACTCGTCATAAATCTTGCTTGAAGAAAATTAATTGCATGGGGTTTACACCTAGTAAATATTCAGTTGTATGTGCTACCCACTTTACTGACGAAGACTTTGAAATATCATCTAATTTATAAAAAAAATCAGTTTGGCATGCCGCATATTAGGCTCAATTTCGAATCCCGTGTTAAAAAAAGATTCAAAACCGTCAATAAAATTAAAAGGGGGAGATTCATCGTTTCAACATGTCACAAAAAGAACCAAGTAGAAGAAAGATAGTGAGCGATGCTGTCACAGAAAGCGAGAGTTTTGATACAGAGTTACAATGTATTTATTATTAGTATTGTAGTTGGTAGTTATTAGTATTGTACAGCCCGAGATAGAAATTCATGTCGGCACAACTGTGTTGAACGAGAATCCCATTCAGGAAATAGGAATTCAACGTGAATTAATCGGTTATGACTGTCGTTGACAGACAATCGAAGATGACGCCCCTGTGGATAATGATAAAGATGTGGATGTATCTTCAGAGTGTTCTTCCTCAGAGTGCATTACTGACGACTATGTGTCATCTAGTTACGACGACATACCATCTAATGATGACGACTTATTATCTAGTGATGTCAACGTTCCTAGTTTCATTGTATCACTCATGCATTTCAAAGCAAATCAAAGCGTAACGCAAGACTGAATACTCCAATTTACATCTTCCGCATTTCCGTTTCCCCACCCTTGCAGAAAGAGTTAGTAATGAAATCAACAACTTTCATACACTGTATAACATGACGTGTATCAGTATATATTAGTTTATTGGTGCAATATATCTTTCAAACTGTCCAAAATGATTGGTCATAGTTAATGGGGGTTAAGGGGTTGGGGTCTCTTCCGTGAACAATTACCATTTTACACAATAAGACACCCAAAGTTATTTTCTGGAGTCTTCTGTACTGCGTCATAAACTTTCACCACGCAGTCACTACGATAGTGTTTTGTGAGTGTGATGGCCGTTATTCAACCCTTCATTTTGAGCATCAACGTTCTGATAGAAGGGAGACCAAAAAATACAAAAAAAAAAAAAAATCACTTATAGGCAGATCAGGGAATATTGATTGGTGTAATTGTGGGGAGTGCGTAATAACGTTGATAGACTAAACTAGTGGGTATTCACTGTATTGCAGTGATAGTAAAGTAATAAGGGAACATCGGGGCAGTGCTGACTGTATCACAGAACATATTATTTTTTAAAGTGTCGTGTTAAATCTTGATACACTGAACACAGCAAATCACTTATTAGCTTTGCATGCGCCTGATAGCCAATTAGTAATTCTAAACGAATCATTTAATAATTGGATGTCCGTAGCGAGCGAAGCGAAGATTCCATTTCACTACACTGGAGAAAAAAATCAGGAATGTTTTTTTTTCTTTTTTTTTCTGTATTTTTGTCTGTTTGTCCACACGATTCCGGCTAGACCGATACTCCGATTGCGATGAAATTTTATGGAGGCCCTCGAAATCTCTGAACTTAGAACTGCCACGGTTTTGAGCGCAATCGGAAAATGATTTCTTATAAAACACGCAATTTTACGATTTTTTCAATTTTTAAAACTTTCTTCGACTTCTAACACCTACATGCTTAATCCAATTTTAATGATTTTTTTACAGAACCTTAATTTTATGAATTAAGATATTCGTGTGAAATTTGAGAACAATCAAAAAATTATTTCTCATGAAAATCGAAATTTTACGGATTTTTTCTTTTTTTTAACAATTCTTTCACTTATAACACCTACATGCTTTATCCTATTGTAATGATTTTTTTACAGAACCTTAATTTAATGAATTATTATATTCGTGTAAAATTTGAGCGCAATCAAATAATTATTTGTTATGAAAATAGCAATTTTACGATTTTTTTCTTTTTTTAAAATTACGATTAAGAAAAAATAAAAGAATAAAGTTAATTTTTTATTTAGTTTAATTTAATTTAAAAAAAATCGACTTAGTTATAATTTTTTTCACAAAACAACAGAAAATCTGCATAACACATGGCAGGTCAATGCACCAATTACGCTCAACCAACAACGAGGCGGAAATTAAACGATTTCCTAGTACATATCGCTACGTTGCTTACCAACAATTGGTTTACTGGATGAATTCGTGGGTCAACATTTGGCAAAAAGAAAATGGAAGGTTATTGGGATATCCATCGTGTGTTGTGAGCTGTATTCGCGCGAAAGGTACCCAGAATCAACAGGGTTCTACCCTTCTACGTTACGTTGGTTTTAAAGCAGCTGACGGTTACGAGCCTGAGAATTTTGAATAACTTCTTCATTGGTGAGTTAATTGAGTTTATTATTTTGTTATTTAGTATTACTATTATTGGGGTAGTGAGTCCGGCGACAACAAGGGCTTGAGCCATGCACGCATGGTGTGTAGTTGGCTGCAGCCAGCGACCCGCGGCCGTCGAGACTAAGGAGCGGTGACGTAGGCACCCCCACCCCTCCAACTTTGAGGCGGGCTAGCTCTCGAACGGCTCGTGCGTTTGAGCTCGGGTTTTTACTGGGGTTGTCAAAATCGTGTCAAAAATGTGTTTAATACATAAAAACGCGTTTTTGAAATTTACCCCACTTTAACTACAGCCCACCTTTAAGACCAAATTGTGCCCCCGAGAAGTATGATCAGTCTTAATCGAGGCATCCTGCCATACTATATTTGGAATCAGACGATTTCATGTAATACCTGCTTTTCTCAGTAAAATATCCACCTTCAGGTTGCTGTCATCATCATTCTATAGCTCTCTTGTGCAGCGCCATGCTGCCGTTGTTGGTTGCGTACAAATATAGGTATGGAAGATGACTTTCTGACTTCTGGGCGATGCTGACAGCTCGCTTCTTTCGTACTGACTTCACTCAGTCTATTACAGGCAACCCCTACTCTATGGCCTGGGACATGTGGATAGAATGCTCCATGAACAAGGTCAGCAACATGAAGTCTGTCTGGCTCTCCAGCCTCCAGAATGAGAAACAGCAGCTGGTGCAATCCAGAAATGTGAATAATGTGGCCCGGGTCGGAGCGGCTGATAACAGCCATGGCCAAAAATAAATACAAAATTACAAAGTTGAAACACGTGGAATGCGGTCCGAAACGGATGCGAGAAGATGAGCAATGCATGCAGGATAAAGTCGCATGCATGCACGAGTTTGACTCCTGTCCATTCAACCAAGCTTTACACACCTGTATACAGGTGGGTGTCTATAGTCCGCCATGCCTGCCTCTGATGAGCGCGTTGCAGATTGGAACTCTGCCTTTGCTGCGGGAGAGGAAAAGTTAGCCAGATTCTTGCGAAATTGGATGTTTAGTAAGAATACCTCCCTTAATGTACCCTTCTCTTTGAGCAAGCGGTAAACGTTTGCTAAGATGACAGAAACGGACAAGCATGGAGACGTAGGCCCTACTTAAAGTGAGAGCTGCTGAAATTGAGCGGAGCGCTCTCAAGTCAGTAATCGACCCGGTTGATGTCAGTAAACTCGTGGACCTTGCTGAGTGGCTGAAACATCGTGTCGTCGATGAATGTATGGCCCTATTAAACTCTAACGGCACATACAGGAAGACACAGAGAAGCAAGTTCATTCAGAGACTCTCTGCAATCTATAGATCTGCAGGAACCTTACACCGCTCTCATTGGCATGGGCATGTTGAGGAGGGTTGCAACTCCATCAGCAGAAGACTGACAGACGCAATATGGTTAGTGGTCGGATTACGTTCATAAGATGTCATCCATCATCCTTGCCGGCCATAGAGATGCTGAGCGTACCATCTGTGTGAATGACCCTTACGACGCCCCGTACTCAACTAAAGATATTGAACCGTGAACAGGACCTGCGGGTACAGGGTAAGGCACATATCCCCAATATGTAGGTACGCGTACATGAAAATGTAAAAAAACCCTTTCCCATCTGCCCGAGCATTCAAAACGCTGCTGTGTATAGCGACGGCAACAAGAGGCCGCTGCAAAAACTGATATGCGACTATCTGACAGACCTTTCAGAAAGGGTTGATATAATGATTGTCTATACTCTGTTTGTTCCTACTGCACCAACTGGTCAACCAAACAACTAATGGGGAACTACAGCTTTGAGCAGTCTGAGGCTGACACTATCATCTTTTCGATTTACGCAGCTCTGCGCGAGTTCGGCTATACCGGCCTGTTGTCATTGACTGCCGATACTGATGCGTATGTCGCGGCAGCTGAACGGAATGCTCTGTTTCAAGAGGAAGCAGAAGACAATCTTATGTTGCGTCCTGGTAAAATGACGAGATGGCGGATTGTATTGTGCAGCTAACTGCATGGTAGGCTGTAATGCCAACTCAGGCTTCCACAGCAAAAGTAGGAAGTCGGTGTTTGACCGGATGGCAAAGAGTCCTGTGGCCCGACAACAGGTCTCGAGGTGCGGAGATAAACTTGACCTTCAGGACGAGGTACTAGAGAAGTTCTTCCAGTTCACACGACATGTCATATATGGCGACATAAAGAGTACCAACATGACTGAAACCAATTCAGCAAAGTGGAGAACACTGAAAAGACAAAATCATTCACCCTTCTCCCTCCAGATGCAGATAGCCTACGCCGACACTGCCTCCGTGTAAACTACTTAGCGTATCTTGGTGCGCCACCCTTCCAAGAAGGACCACCTCTCACCACTTAGGCATGGTTGGGAACTTCTGAGTGGTCGTTGTCCACCACAGGCGACCTGCTCTCCTAGCTCATCTACCTGCTCTAGGGCCAGTTGAAGAGAGCAAGGATGATGACAGCAACCTGTTGGAGGATATTTTACTGAAGAAAATGGGGTATTGCACAGAATCGTCTTATCCTGAATATAGTATGGCAGGATGCCCCAATTCAGATAGATCACACCTCTCGGGGGCACATTTTTGTCTTAATTACCAAGTCAAAACAGTGTTACAGTGGTAAAATAACGTTAATTTTCAAAGAAAGACAATTTACGACGTCTTAAATTCTGTTTTTAATTACGTTGCGGTCGAGGTTGCGGTGTCATTTGTAATAGAAAATTTTCTAACATACTATCTCATGGTAAAATGATGGTACTTTACAGCAAGAGATCCTTGTGGGAGTACTTGCTTAAGTACAAACGTAAAACGTTTGCTACACTGGATGGCGGCCATTTTTGAGTTATGAGTCAAAATGATATCGTAACGTCAAATTAACGTCATATTCTGAATCCTTGTGGTCTATTTACAAGAAAAAGTGTATTTACTTGATTCTAGATGCTCTGGTTCAATACTTAATTTTCCAAAATGGCGTCGGTGGCCATCTTGTATTTCTGGTTCATAATGGCGTCGTAGCGTCAAACTAATATCATATTCAGAATTATGTGGTCAGTTTTAACATATAAATGTATTTGTACTTAATTCTACTAGCTCTGGTTAAAAATTTAATTTTTCAAGAGTGTGCCCGGCAGCCATATTGGATTTTGGCCTCTAGTAAAAATTGCCAGGATTTTTGGGAGGGACATGGAGGCTTATTTTTTTCTAAATGGTCCATAGTTGTCAAATCAATCGTCAAACCATCCTTGGGAAAAGGTGGTCACGGAACTCATCTCACAAGATAAAAAATTGATTGGCTAACGTCATGACTTGCCTTCATTTTGTATTTCACGCAAATGGTCGCATAGCGAATAAGAATTGCCTAAAGGAACTTTCATTTTATATGCTGACCATTATGTATGGTAATTCGTCTTGAATTATAATATACATATGTAAACTTCACCCCTCTCGCTTGCCCAAAGCCGAGTGACAGTTACAAAAAAAACAAAGAATATTTAAATTTATGCTAGCTCAAAATCGGTAGAACACAAGACGCCCAATTAATAAAAAACACAAATTATCTACTTACTCAACACCAAGTCACGCTCTGCAAACAGCTGCTGGTTATAAATTCACACAAAAACTAAAGATCTAGTGAAAGGATTCGTAGGACTCAAGCTACAAGTATAAAAATTAATCAAGTTTCCATTGATATAATTAAAGAACGAAAATACAAATTATAAAAACATGTCCCTACCTGCCTAATAGAGCTCTAAATTAATGTTTACATTCCCCGTGTCACTTTTGACCTCCAAACACCTGTATACTCAACAGTGAGTACAGGGTCAACCAAAATATAAGTACTAAGTTTAAGTTAAATGGTTGTTTTGAATGAAATTGAACAAGAATATTTAATGATTGGTACTCATCGTAATTAGTGTCGTATCCTTTAAGTGCTGTTTAATCCAAAGCGATGATACGGTCGACGTAATCCAATTGTAATAATGTGGGGGGGAAATCACTTGGTCGGCGAAGATCAGGAGAACACGTGGTCGCAGACGAAAACACAATATTATGAAAACAGCTGATTGTTGTAAACAAAGTGACGTTTGTCACGGGAAAAGTTCCATGTAGCACGTGGTCGTAGATGATCACAATATTATGAAACAGCTGATCGTTGTAAACAAAGTGACGTTTTGTTTGTCACGGGAAAAGTTCCATGTAGCACGTGGTCGCAGATCAGATGACGTTTACGTTTGACAATCAGGCCCTATCAGGCCAACACGGCCTTCCGCGTCACACACACGCACGCACACACACACCTCCTCTCCTCACGTTCGACACGACACTCTGCTGGTTGCCTCTCACATCTCGGTGTCCTGCGGACAACCCTCCCTACTATACACCCCTCCCTCATGACTGTTAGTCGGTTCAAGGTAAGAGCCCCCTAGGAAACCTGTTATGTTGTTTCTATTTAAACCTGCCTGTCGCGTCCTTGGTCTGGTCACTTCTCTACTTTTGAACTGAGTAAACTTTGTTCTGGAAGCTTCTACCAACCCTCCTACGATGAAGACGTAGCAGGATAGCACGTAGGCCATGGTGCCTGGAGCATTATTTCCGCGTTCATCCGTGTTCCCTAACGTCAATGATAATCTGTTACAATGATAAATTTGTACCCAAAAAACAACTTAAAACGTTAATAACTTTTGTAAATCAATATCAAAATCTATGAACTAAGCGGCTATCTCTTAGTTCTCCTCATGTCTTCCTATTTATCTACTTTAAATTAACAACATACTCCGTTAATGACCTTAATGAGATTAATTACTAATTATTCCCTTCCCCTTGCTTCTGTCATTACTATCCTTTAATTAGTAATTATTAATAACAGTGTTGATGACCGTTACACATTGTTGATACTTAAATACAGGTTTTTACTAATATTAAGAAGTTCATATGCAAATTCACTTGATTTGCATGCTAAAATCTCGTATTATTTGGAAATTTGAATACGGTAGGGCATGGATGTTACACATACTCGCACTGTGAGTAAAGGAGTTAGAATATTGAAAATAACATCGTTTCTCAGAAGTAATCATCGGCGGCCCTTACACATAACATGAATAGTGTTGTTCACGTTAGTGAATCTTGTTGCAGAAACTGAAGAGAGTTTCAAATGCGGTGGATCTTTGATCAACAAACGTTACGTACTTACGGCGGCTCACTGTATCTCTAACTCGACCAGGCTAAGACTGTAAGTACAGGCATCGACTGTTGGAAAAATCACCTTTGGATTAAATAAAGGTCCTGTTTGCGCATTTTTGTATTGACTTCATGATTTTTGTAAATTAATTATAGTCTAGGCCGCTTTCGCTTTTTTTTTAGTCGCGTTGATAAATGAGCTTTTTGTAAGTTTTTTGTATGCGTGGGATCTCTTTACTTTTGCAAGTGATTTTTGAACGCATTGTAGGTGATTGTTGTCAAGATTTTATTTTTAATTGTTTATTGTTGGCAGTTAGCAAATAGCTTTTCGCTCGGCCAAGAAGTATCCTACGTATATACAATTTTGGAAACTTTTCAATAAAGCATACATGAACGTTCCTACAATCATAGATCTTCAAGATTTTGTCTTGATCAGCCAGAAAAAATTCACGAATTTAATCAATTTTGGACGTTTTAACAAAATTGAAATTCGTGTAAATTAATTTAATTTTTATAAATTATTTAAAAACAAATTTTAGAAATGTGTTACCATAGAGACCTTTATTTCCACTTTTGTGAGATACGTTCAAATGTTCGAACAACTGTGGTGTCAGTCAGCCGAGCAAACAGCAAATTGCCTAAAACGCATGCCGTGCACGCTCTTAAAACCTTCATTTCTATGGATTCCGGCTAACATTCCCAACTTTTTCTTTCAAAAGGTACTACATCATAATAACTTTAATATCCATGTAAAATATGAACGTTGTAGCCCCACTTGGTTAGTCAGAATCGGCCCAAATATCACGGAAATATCGCACTAAAAGTCGAAAAAAAATCGTAAAAGTATGATAATCATGAGAAATATTTATTTCCCAAAAACGTGACAGGTCTTAGTGTGTGTCTGAATTATGGTACAAGTCCAGGTGTAGGTCCAAGTCCAACTCAATGTTAACGTGCTATACTAGTCTACAGGTTGAGCACCTGCCGGGCAACTTCAACACTACCTAAAGTTAGGTTAGGTGTTCATTCGAGAGTCCTTTGTAAAGTATTTGATTATTAAAAGTATTTGTACAGCTAGTAAAACCAATTAAATTCGTTATAAAAAGAAACAAAACTTAAATGTTTACCTTTATTTAAAAAATGCGTTCGTTTGTTGTTTCTCTCATTGTCGCGGACGGCCATTTTGAATCGGACCTAAAACGAGTGTACACTTTCGATTGCTCGATCTATTTGTCGACTTGGACCAAGAATGGACCTAGACTTGACTTTTCAGACAGTACTTCATACGCCATTGACTGATAATTAGAACATTCTACGTTGTTAGACGTGGACTTAAATTTGGACCCAGACCTGGACCTGGACCTAGACTTGAAATAATATACAGACACACAGAAATTTGAAAGGTCCCCTCCCCATTTGATCAAGATCACATACTATGCCGTTTGCCCCGTAGAGAGCGAAAAAACAGAAAAAACAACAAAAAACAACAACAAAGAAAAACAAAAGAGCTATTTTTTTCTTTTTTTGGGGGGGGGGGGGGCAGTGAAATTGAAGTCTTCGCTTCGCTAACCAATAATAATAATAATACAAGATACAATATTCCAAATCAATAATAATAAAGAATACCTACGGGGATGTCCAAGGTGTGGATAAAGCTACTTTATCAACAGAGTGTAGAAAACAAATTCAAAATTAAGAACTTTCATGGCCATCAAATTCCAACTCGCAACCTTCTTGTGGTTTGGCCCGTGATTAGGGGAGTTTTTCTCCCTGAAACTAATGGCGAGCTCTGGGTCGTCGTCGGGGAACTTTCCCCTTCCCTTTGACTACCTCCCCGACGGCGACGACAATGACAACACGGACGGATGATGACACAGACGGAGACGACCACGACGTGGGGGAACACCTGCCCTCCCCATACGCTTGTGGCTGGTTCTGACCAGCACAGGCCTGTCCATCCCTTGTCCCCCCGCGTCATCCCTTACGTCCCTCCCTTTGTCTCAATTAGCCAAGTTGCATAAATATGAGTAGTTAAACAATATCAAATCAATCAATCAATCAAGAACTTTTAGCGTTCAAGTCTCCTTGGAGAAGGGCTTTTGTTGATATGTCCCTTGGGTGAGACAAGAAGCCCCCAACGTTAGTTAGAGAACAGGCGAAGAAAAATATTTTAGTTGGTCCTCTACTCCTAACGTATAAACATATTAAAACAACATTTGCTTCAACAGACTCCCAAAACCAGTAAATAATAAGCAGGAAAAGCTATTTTTTTTTTTTAATAAAAAGCTTCCCTGTAACATGTCTTCTCTATCCGTTTGTCCATGCGGCTATGTCTTACAGAGTTTGGTTCTGTTTTAATGCTAGGTTTTACGATAAATACAAAACTTAAACATCTGATTAAGACACGTTTTGTTATCATTGGCCATAGACGAAAATAATAGATTTTTGTCACCATTGGGGTCGAATGGGCGTTGCAAGAGATTTTTCTGCACTAGGCAACTTCACTAAAAGGTAAAATGGACGATATGATTAGATTTGTCAGTCCTTCAACAGCCTGTCTATAAATAAGCTTCGCCCTGTATTTTGGTAACTCTACCTAAACTTCTCTACTCTAACTAAAAATAATTTAAAAAATAAAATATGATAGCCATTCCGTAATCCAAATCCTCTCTGCCGGAAGGAAAACCTCTCTCACTCTGTCCACAGGCTGAGCGTGCGACTGGGCGACCACGACACCAGTACTGATGAAGACTGTGAGGACCAGGCAGGAACGAGAGTGTGTGCGCCTGCGCCGCAGAACATAGACGTGGAGAGTTTCATCCGCCATCCACGATATAACCCCAATACATTTGTCAACGATATCGCTCTGATCCGCCTGGCGGTCGCTGCTGACACTAAAGGTATCTCCCACGAATTGTTGGAAAAAGGATAACAAATTTTGTAATCTTCCATATGGTAATATCAGTATTCAAATAAAAGTGCAAGAGCTGTCAGATCAGTTTCAAACAATACTTTATAATCTGATTGTAGACATAAAATTTCGTTCCAGATACAATTAACCCTATATGCCTTCCTGTGGGACTTGCTGCTGAGCACCAGAACTTGGATAACGACACGTTGATCTTCGCTGGCTGGGGAATAACTGAAACTCGTAAATATATACGTTCACAGACTCTACAAAATAACGTTTCAAAATTCTTATTGTGATTTATATAGAAAATAATAATCAAATAATAATAAAGCCAAAACACGATTTTCATTATGTGTATAAATAAATGATTGAGCCTAGTGCAATTACAGATTATATTTGAATCAGTATTTTGAAAAGGAGGAAAGTCACTGTTTTGACGAAAATGAGTTAGCATCAAATTCTTGCTTATTTTACCTAGACGCACGTTATGTGTGAAAATGGAAGAAGTCGATTGACTTGTCCCAATTCAAAATAACTCGCGCTCTCTGTTACGTGCTTGGCGCTGCGTTCTGGTGAGAGCAATTGAAATTATTTTTCGAGGTGTATGGGGTGGATTTTTCAGGAAATGAGCCTGACGACAATGTCATTAAGTGTTGTAACAAAAATATACATTCACAATCCCACTCACATAGAAATAAAACCATTTGTTTTGAAAAGGGGATAAGTTATAGACACAATTTTTTGCGGGTGGCTTAACTATAGATGACAATTTTATAAAGTAAAAAAAAATGTATAATATAACATGAATTGACATGTTTCAATAAACATATTCAATCACAGTCCCATTTACATGAAGGTAAAACCATATATTTTGAAAAGCGGATAAGTCAGAGACACAAACCATTTTTTATTGGTCAGACTATAGATAGTAAACTTAACGTTACTGCATTTTTAAAAAAATATTTATACGTGTTTAAAATAAGTACAGTTTGAAGCATATACTACGATTATTTAATACTGAGAAAAGTTTTTCTCGTTTTTCTCATCTCCAAAGAATGGTTTAGTGACTTACTCCCTTTTTTAAATAACTGATTTATTTATATTTGCGGCTATTTTGCAAAAGAATGCCTAAAAACCATAATAATATGGATTAACTCAATTTGGTTATTAACAATATGTTTCCTTCTCCTTCTCCTTGTCCATCTCCATCTCCTTCTCCTTCTCCTTCTCCTTCTCCTTCTCCTTCTCCTTCTCCTTCTCCTTCTCCTTCTCCTTCTCCTTCTCCTTCTCCTTCTCCTTCTCCTTCTCCTTCTCCTTCTCCTTCTCCTTCTCCTTCTCCTTCTCCTTCTCCTTCTCCTTCTCCTTCTCCTTCTCCTTCTCCTTCTTCTTCTCCTTCTCCTCTCCCAGTTATTTTAACACATGCAATAATCTTTAAAACTCATTACAAGAACATTTCAAAATTGCAGAAACTAAAAACTTTTCCGATATGGTTTGAGAAGATAATGAATAACAACGTATCGACTCAAAAGTGAGAAGTTTTCTTTTAGTTTTCAGTTCATGTCTTTGATATTAACACCTCACATAACATCACTTACGAAACGTCAATAATAATTCATTCAATGTTATTTTTGTTTGTTTACCAAACCAGGTTTAGCAAGTCCCAAACTTCTCAAGGTCAGCCTTCCAGTGATGCCAACTGAAAGGTGCAAGACTGTGTTTCAGCCGTACGACGTTCAAATCAATTCTGAACAGTTGTGCGCCGGAGGTACAGACTTGCATCAGGACCCGTGCAGCGGAGACAGCGGTGGGCCCCTTAAGTCATTCGGCGAAGTCAATGGTGAAGGAGGGTAAGATAACATTCGTGTATATTAGCTTCAATTCAGTTCTTAGATGTCCATACGCACAAATATTTTACATAAATTGACAAATTTTAAAACTTTAATGACAAAACCAAATTATGATATTGTTCAGAAAATGTTTGAGCGTGTTATTTTTATCATATTCTAGGGATAATATTTATCAGACGGTGAAAACAACCTCTGCACATATGTTATGGTAATGTACTTTGAACCTTATATGGTAACAAATTTAAAAAAACAACCATATATTAAACTCCAGAGAGTACCACACCAACTATGGCGTAACATAACAACATTACCTATATTTTTGTTTACATTAAACATAATTTATACAAAGTTGGCCTACATAGTAACAGTCAGTTAAACATTTCAGCTATGACAATGATAGGATTAATGATAAATAAAAATTTCCAGTTTACAGAGTACATAGTTATATAGTTACAATCAGTCACAACATTTGAGTATTTAAGACTATACTGTACTTTTTATGCCTAATTCTAGACAATACCCTTTGTGGCATGATCAGTAATGTAATGGGTCCTAGCTGGACATATAAAAACATGATACAGTTCGTAATCCATAGAACAATGGGAGCATTTGCATTCTGTGTATGATAAATCCCACACATAACAAAAACTTGTAAAAATACAGCCAAACCTTACACACTCAAAAGAAATGAGATTAAAAAAGGGCCAAGCTCATCTACCCTTCCACATTTGCTCATTTTTAATTCATAAACGTACAGTGTTCCGTAACAACACCCTTGAAAAGCTTGGCAAAATAGAATTTGCAACTATTAATTTAAACGTAATAGTTCATCCAAATTCTTTTTTTCTAATTAATTTTAACGTAATGGTCATACAAATTCCATTTTGCCAAGCTTTTCAAGGATGTTGTTACGGGACAATTAAGAATGCGCAAATGTGGAAGGGTAGATGAGGTTGGCCCTTTTTTTAGATCTCATTTATTTTGATTGTGTAAGGTTTGGCTGTATTTTTACAAGTTTTTGTTATGTGTGGAAACTCATTACTTTTTCAAGTTCCGTTGCAAAATTATCTGTTAAAATATAATTGAATGAGCGTTACGAGCGAAGCGAAGATTCCATTCTACTACACTGGAGAAAAAAATCCGGAATGTTTTTTTCTGTATTTTTGTCTGTCTGTTAACACGATTCCGGTTAAATCGATACTACAATTGCGATGAAATTTTCTGGGGGCCTTCGAAATCTCTGAACTTAGAACTACCACTTTTTTAGCGCAATCGAAAAATTATTTCTCATGAAAATCGCAATTTTACGATTTTGCTCGATTTTTAAAAACTTTCTTCGACTTGTTACACCTACATGCTTTATCTGATTGTGAAGAATTTTTCAAAGAACCTTAAGTTTATAAATTTTTATATTCGTGTAAACTTTGAGCGCAATCAACATAATGTTTTTAAAAAAAAATCGCAATTTTAATAATTTTTTAATTTTTAAAACATTTCTTCGACTTATAACACCTACATGCTTTATACGATTGTAATGATTTTTAATTTCTCATGAAATTCGCATTTTTTTTTACATTTCTTTGAATACATATTAATAATTTTAAAAAAAAATTACGCTCATCCAACAACGCGCCTGAAAAATCGTTTGCGAAGCTTCCTAATAATTTTATCAAAATCGATTAATTTCTATGGTATTACCAATTTACAATAGAATGTAAAAATCAAGTGGCCCAAAGACTTGCTTGTTGTAAACAAAAACAATGTAGGCGATTATTGTCAAGTAACTATAGTTACTTGTTGATTGTATGCCTGTAAAGGCTTATTTTAAAACCTTTATTTGGAAGCCTTCCAGCAAACTTTTTCAAGTTTTTCTTTCAAAGGGAATTACATCACTATTACCTTAATGTCCATGTAAAATATGAAAGTTGTAGCCCCACCCGTTTGGTCAGAATCGCTGAGCAATTGAAACTGACGAATAAGATAGTAGTAGTAGTAGTAGTAGTAGTAGTAGTAGTAGTAGTAGTAGTAGTAGTAGTAGTAGTAGTAGTAGTAGTAGTAGTAGTAGTAGTAGTAGTAGTAGTAGTAGTAGTAGTAGTAGTAGTAGTAGTAGTAGTAGCCAGTAGTAACTAACATCCTTAAAGTGATTTTGAGCATGTTTCAAGTCATTTTTTCACCAAGAAGGAATGTTCGTACACCAACCAAATTTGGCATGTGTTGTCAGGTACCTAAATCCCCTCGATTGTGATAGTTTTCAAGTTCACATCACGTTTCATGACGGTTGGGTAACACCTCGAAAACACCCCAACTCTGCTTGCTGTATAAGGTTCCTGAGTGTGTAGCGCGCCACGGCTTGGCTGCGGCCTAACGGGCACCTAGATGGAACTTTTTATCTAGGCAAAATAAATAATGAAACCGTGAGCTGCTACACGGGTAAGCACATGCCTGTTTTTGGTAAGAGGTTTTTTCCAATCATAATTTTTGAACAGATCCATGGTAAAAAATGCAGGTCTAATTTCAAGGCGTTTTGAAATGCATTTAAGAACGACATTACGAATGGCTTCTGATTGGCTTAGGTTTAAATTTAAACTGTAGGTCGGCGACAAACAATGATTCATCTACCATCTCATACACCAAGCGGGAACGAGTAAATTTACATAGAGAAAGGAACTTTTTCATATAATTATAGGGTCTTAACTAAACCGATTATAATTGTGTGAGATCGGCTTGGGAGAGGTAGGGCCAGAAGATTTGGATGCCGTATGAAGCAATCGGGGAAATTTTAAGGTGGAAGAGTTTCATAGCACAAGAGATTGAGAGTGAGTATGATTTTGAGATGAGGTGCATGGCTTTTATGGCAAAGAAAAAGAAGTATCTTTATAATTGAGTAATTCTACCCAGATATTTGAGAAGATACAAACTCGGCTTTGTCAGTAATTAGAAAAGCACATCGTATTTTGCTAACTTCCCCCCTTTTCTGAACTTACAACTTTTGTTTCGTTGACATTTACTACTAAATGGTTGCTTTCACACCATGTTTTGAGTTTAAGTAAAGTGTACTGAATCTGAGCGAGGTTTTCCGTGTATAGTGCGATGTCATCTGCGTACATTATAAAGTAAACGTCATTGTTAAATTCGTCGATGATAGATTCTTTTATATCTGAAGTAAATAGTTTGAACAAAAGTGGGCAGAAAGGGTCCCCTTGGAGGACTCCGGTTGACAGTGTTATTGGATCGGAAGATGCCAACGTTAACTTGCACGAAGTTAATATTTAAAATGAAACTTTGTATGTTCTAGTTCAACAGGAATGCAGATCAGACCAGATCACGAAGCTTATTGATGAGACTGTGCCGGTCTACTGAGTCGAAAGCGGATTTAAAGTCTACAAAGACAGTGTATAATTTGACCTTCACTTTGACAAGAGTGGAGTCGATTTTATGAAGAAGAATTTTGACAGCTTGTAAAGTTGATTTGCCGTGCGGAAGCCGAACTGCTTATCTGGTATAACTTGGTCAGTGAGATCTTGTAGCCGAGTATTAATAATGTTTGAAAAAAGTTTGTTTACGACGGAGCTTAACGCGATGCCCCTTTAAGATTCTGGTAATAGAGTGTCGCCTTTCCCCTTGTATAGGACTTTTAATGAGGACGTTCGCCATTCGTAAGGAATCTTTCCCTGTTGGACACAGATATTAAAAAAGTTAGTTAAAAGTATGCAGTTGGTGTTGGCCGTGGATTTGATATGTTCGTTGGTAATGTGGTCGTAGCTCGCGGCTTTTTTATTTTTCAATGAGTTGATTGCGCGTTGTTCTTCATGTTTGGTTATGGGGCAAAATTCGGTTGGGCTGACATAGTAATTTAGGTTTTTTACTAATTGTTACGAATTCGATTAGGATATGGAAGACTTGTTTAAAAGGTTGGTAAAATAGGGTGTCCTCTCGCTGTTGGTTTTGGAGGTGCGATTGGTTGAATCTCGTCTTTGTTAAGGAAGGTGTAAGGATAGATTTATGCGGCTTCAATAGTCTTAAGCTCTTCGGCGATATAAAATTCCAATCGTTTATCGTGGATGAGCTCATTGTATTCCTTCCATAGGGCTATATACAATACTCGTTTAATATCGTCTTTTTTTTAGGTTCTATTAAAATCGTAAAAGGCTCTTAGTACTTTTCTTCTATGCAGGTAACACTCACTATCGAACCATGGTTTAGCTATACGGGTTGATACTTTTTTAGACAGTGCCGAGGTAGGTGTGAAAAGAATCTTTAAACAGGTCGAATAGAGCGTCAACATTTTCGCTGGCAAGGTGAGTATCAAAAGCGTTGGAATTACTACAGACAAAGTTTGCAAATTTGATCGGGTCAATGACATTTTTATCGTGCTCGTAACGCAGGGAAAAGATCTATGAGGAGAATCGAGCTTGACTGTAAACTCGCAGGAGACGGGTAAGTGCTTACATAGTAAGTAGGAATTTGACATCTAAAAAATATTACAATGAGATAGACATCCCGCAAAGTGTATGAAATACGAGATCAATCGTGCTAGAGCCGTTATGCGCTACGTATAGGTATACAACTTAAACCCATAGATGTTCAAGAGATTAATAGTAGAAACCTCTTGAAGGTGGTTTTATCTAGGGCGACGGTCGTTCGCCCGCAGCCAAGCGTACGCGACTGCTAGAAGGCGATCACTAGCTCGACCCTGTTTACTCCTACCAGAGTTGGGGTTTTTTCAGCTATCTGCACACGCCGTCCCGAATGATTTACAATCTTGAAACTCGAGACCTGATATGTGGTCCATGACATACCAAAAAAAAAATCAGCCCGATCCGATAACCCGTTCTGTGTTAAAAAAGTGCGTAAATATCGACGATATCGTTCGGCTGGCCAGAGAGGAATAAGAGCCTACAGAGAAAACGGTACATCTTAGAACTATGAAACTTGGACCACACTTAGATGTACCTCAGACTCACAAACTTCCGCCGAGAGACAAGCAATATTCCACCCCCAACATCCCCTAAATCATCCCCTAAAATTAAAATAATTCATAGCTCTAACCCAAAATTGAATTTTTAGTCAAATTAGTTATTAAAATTATGTTCTTATGTGTTTTAACCCAATCGGTCTATTCTCATTATATAAACCACATTTTGTCAACCCCCATCCCTAATAGTTTATATTATTTTTATCTTGATTTCCAGCATTCACCACGAAGGCACCTAATGAGTTATCATCATGAAATTTGACATGATGGTACATAATAATATGAAAAATAATCCGCCGAGAGGCAATTAAGCGATATTCCACCCCCAACACCCCTAAAACTGGAATAATTCATAGCTCTAATCTAAAATAGATATTTTATTCAAATTAGTTATAAAAATTATGTTTTAATGTGTTTTAACCCAATCGGCCTATTCTCATTTCTTAATCCACATTTTTTCAACCCCCATCCCTTATAGTTTATATTATTTTAACCTTGATTTCCAGCATTCACCATGAAGGCACCTAATGATTTATCAGCATGAAATTTGGCATGATGGTACATACTAATATGAAAAATCATTTGCCGAGAGGCAAGCGATATTCCACCCCCAACACCCCTAAATCATCCCCTAAAATTGGAATAATTGATAACTCTAAACCAAATTGAATTTTTATTCAAGTTATTAAATTTTGTTTTGATGTGCTTTAACCCAATCGGCCTATTCTCATTTCCTTAATCACATTTTTTCAACCCCCATCCCTAATAGTTTATATTATTTTTACCTTGATTTCCAGCATTTACCACAAAGGCACCTAATGAGTTATAATCATGAAATTTGTCATTATGGTTCATAATAATATGAAAAATAATCCGCAGAGAGGCAAGTGATATTCCACCCTCAACACCCCCTTAAATTGGAATAATTCATAGCTCTAATCTTAAATTGTTTTTTATTCAAATTAGGTGGTAATTAAAATTATGTTTTAATGTGTTTTAACCCATCGGCCTATTCTCATTTCCTAAACCACATTTTTTCAACCCCCATCCCTTATAGTTTATATTATTTTTACCTTGATTTCCAGCATTCACCATGAAGACACCTAATGAGTTATCAGCATGGAATTTGGCATGATATTACATACAAAAATGAAAATAATTCGTCGCGATGCAAGCGATATTCCACCCCAACATCCCCTAAATCATCCCCTAAAATTGGAATAATTCATAGCTCTAACCCAAAATTGTATTTTTATTCAAATTAGTAAATTATGTTTTAATGTGTTTTAACCCAATAAGCCTATTCTCATTTCTTAAACAACACTTTTTCAACCCCCATCCCTAATAGTTTATATTATTTTTACCTTGATTTCCAGCATTCACCATAAAGGTACCGAATGAGTTATCAGCATGAAATTTGGCATGGTGGTACATAATAATATGAAACATAATAATCCGCCAGGAGACAAGCGATATTTCACCCCCACTGTTCTCTACCACTCTTTACTTTGGGAAAAACGTTATGTTGTTTTTAATACAATTTTTAATATTTTAATTGCTGATTAAAATTATGCGTCAATGTGTTATAGTCCGGTCAACAAATCATTCACACAAAAACCCAAGACGACATTAACCATATTAAATTTAATAAAAACATTGAATATTGCCAACTAGGCCTACAGATTGTAAACAAAAAAAGAATAATAGCTTTTGTTTCTAGACAATCTGTTTTAAAGGCACTGTATCCACCTTTACACGTATTTCACATATCTTAAGCCTTGATATGAAACAAACAACAAAATGATGTGATATATCCCCCGAAAATTCAAAATTTGTAAAAAAAAAAAAAAAACGGCAGCCAAGCTCTCCTTCCAATTCTTCGGCTGTGAATGCTATGTGAGATATAGAAGTTTAGCCAAGCATTTCATTCTTTCTCCCTAGTTTCGAAAAAAAGAAGTAAGATCATTTCGCCTGTTGACAAGCGCCAAGCCAACCATTTTCGTGGTAAAAAAAGTTAAAATTTTAAACTCAAAATCATAAAAAATAAATTGGCCATTGACTTTTTAGAGTCCTCGTACCAAAATCAATAGCCAAGTAATTTTTTTACGATTTTGAGTTTAAAATTTTAACCTTTTTCTACCACGAAAATGGTTGGCTTGGCGCTCGTCAGCAGGCGAAATAATCTTACTTCTTTTCAATGCGAAACTAGGGAGAAAGAATGAAATGCTTGGCTAAATTCTATATCAATCAGCATTCACAGCCGAAGACCTTTGAAGGATTGAAGGAGAGCTTGGCTGCCCTTTTTTTTTTTTTTTTACTATTTTTGTATTTTGGGGGGATCGATTCTACAGTTAAAGTCTCCTAGGACAACCACGCTACTTTTATGTGTGACGACCTCTAGAGCTTCACACAATTGCGGTCTATAATGTGAGACGTTAAGCAATATCCAATAATCCAATAATATTATTTCTAAATCTTTAAAATTTGGGATATAATAAACACAAATCACAGAGATCATTGAACAACAACAATTAAACAATCATTAGTGACGCTAGAGATAATGGGGCAGTGCCCTGGAGCGATGTATAATGATGTGCCTCTACTAGGTCTCCCCGGTCCGTTATTGTGAGATGCCGGAGCGTGCACTGATTGAAAAGTTGGTAGGTTGATACCCGCTTCGTCACAGACAAATGTTTCGGTGAAGGCGACAAAATCGAAATCACAGTAGAACTTATCGGGTGAAGATTGAATTACGTTTCCAAGTCCTTCAACATTCCATAGTAAGAACTTTATCACGATTCCGGGGGAGGAAGTAGGGTTAGAGCTTGCGCCGTCAGGTCGCGGTGACGAGATGAAGGGCAAGGTTGGATAAGAGAAAACTGACGATGTGGGTAGCATACTGTCAAGGGGTTTCAACAATCTGGTTGCCTGGTGCGAGACCTTGCTTTTTACACGTATGTAACCAGGTTTTTTGCTCCTCAGTTGCTGGCCTAAAAAATTCCTACTGGTTGTTGTTGGTTTTACATGAACTTTATTCTGGACTACCAGTTGAGAAGGTTTGGTTTACCAGATGTGTGATGTTTAGTGAGGGTGCCTCGGTGGCTTGAGGGCATAAGATACGCTGGAATACCCGCTCCTGCTTGAGTATTGCTGTCTGGAGAATGGATCGAGGAAAGGTTGGAATTGATTCCCAGGTTGATTCGTGTGATATGGGGATTGGGATCGAGGTTGGAGGATGTGAAATCCGAAAGCGTCTGGGAGCTGGAGATGAGATACTCTATACCGTCTATTTTGGTTACAGTTGATTTTGAGGGGAATTGAGATGAGGTGAAAAGTGATTTTGTGTGAGAGATTACTAGACGAGGGAAGTGGTCCGCGCTTAAGGGGTTAGGAACGTTATGGTATCGTGAATGGGTTCTACACTCTGACCTGTCTGTCCTAATTATGGGTGCTGCCGTGCTGGTGCGTGGGGAGAGTGATGTTGATTGAAGGATTGTTCACTCAGTGGCAAGATTGGTTTGCTGATCCACGATGGTCCGATTGGTCTGGTTGCTATGATCTGGCCGCTGATGCTTTCGTGCTAGCACGCGTTTACCGTCTTTGTTGAGTTGTAGACCGTGAGTGGTGTAACTGCTTTTTGGAATAATGGACGTGTTCTCTACATGCACACTTTTGTATTTTTAGTCATCTCATTGATAAAAATGCTAGTCTGGTAAATTGAGTCATTTAGCCACGGTTTGTCGAAACGGTGGAATGTTCATCAGAAGCACTTTGGATTGCGAACAGCTTTGTTACATAGAGCAATTGCAGCTTCTAGGTTATTTACAACGTCTAATGACCAGCCTGACACATCGTCTTCTCTCACATCGTTTGTGCCGCAGGCTGCTAGGATAACATTGGGGGTGGGCCAGTCTCTCCACGATATAGCCGTTGTAAGGTTAGCTATAAGTCTTGGGTTCGTGCGTTTGGCTTGAAGTAAGTCCGTACTTTGTAGTCTGCCTGCCCTTCTTCAATTAGTTTGATTTCAATAAGGCTGTGGCACGCTCTCATGTGACTGTTACCACCATAGATTACATTCATAATTTTCTTATTCCAAGTGTGGGTGGTTTGTAGGTTATTCATCCTACGATTCTCTATTTGAAGGTGCGGAGAGATTATTTGAATAGTAACCTTAACAACACCGTCCCTAAAAGTGTCCATTATTGATTGATATACTTCATTCCAAATGAGCTTATCTCTACCGCATTAGATTTTGGGCATATCAACATTGGAGACCTTTAGTTCAATACACAACTTTTTCAGTTCGGTTAGCACGCTTTCAGAACTTTTTAATGATGAGGTAAAACACGAAGTTTTCTTCAAATTTTAGGTATGCTACTTCTCCGACGGTGTTGTGGTGAATCTACGAGTGACCTAGAGTTCCAGTTGAGAATGTTCTAGAACTTCACTAGGTAATGTAGCTGTAGCTCGAGGTAGTGGACTGTATGGATGAATAGATGGAAATATTGGTTAGTCATAACCAGAGGAATAGAGCCGTGAACAGAGCTATTTATCACTTACTTGATAAGGCGTGTTGTTGGACGTACGCAACGACGTGGCGACGAAGCTGTAGGCGAGGTGGTACGACACTGGGCGCGTAGAATCGGCACTAAGTTAGAACTTACACTAGAACTTGTGAGAGTAATGTTTATATAATATAAATAAAAACACCAGGGGCGGCTCGTGTATAGGTGCACAGGTGCACGCGCACCCCCAAATATCTGCGCGAATTAAATTCCAAATTTAAGGTTTGAAATCGAAGCCAATCTCGTAATATTCCCAATAAATCGGATTGTTTCTATGGATATTTTGGCTGGCCCAGAGCAAAGCATATTCGGCAGTAGTCATTCTGCAGTAAGTGCTGCCACTGGGGGTTGTCACTCTGAATGTGCACACAGTTTTACATAATTTTCTACGGATCGGTCGTCAAAACCCGCCTCAGGTGATCTTTTGAATTTAAAACGTCTGGTATAGCTGGATTAGGTGCACGCGCTCATAGGTCAAAACCCGTTATTTCCATTCAAACGCCTTGGTATTTTGCTCGCACCATTCATTCACCCCCACACTCCAGCCAGTAGCCAGTGAAAGTTGTTGGCGACAGGGTTGGTGAAGTGAGAATAACTGCAGTTTTCAAGTGAGCAAACAGTGTTAAAATTATTATCGTGCCGTAAAGTGAAGTGAAATTATAATATGATTTCGGTTATTAGCAATCTAAAAATAAACAGTTTTTTAAATATTTTATTTAAATTATTAAATATTTTTTAATAAACGAACATTGGACGAACAATTAGAAATGTTTGAGGCGCGTGTCGGAGGAGATTAAAGGATGATGATGATGAGAGGATGATTCGGGTATGTAATATTTTAATCAAGCTTATAATAATTAATTTTTGGATGGTTTTCCATAATTAACATATATACGTAGGGGAGTTTTTCCAGGCCAATGATTTCGAATAATATAATCTAAAGTCGTTTTCCGGGTACTTCAGACCATAAGTGTCTGAAAAATTGTTCTTTTCCGGCGGCGGGGGCTGCGCCCCAGACCCCTTTGTTCCCCGCAGAATAAGACTCCCAAATTATGTGCACCCCCAAAATAATAACTCACGAACCGCCCCTGAAAAACTCACATGAGTTTGACCAGAGAGAGGCGAGAGCATTGAGACGAGATGCACACACGCACGTACGTGACGCGTGGAGAGTTGATTGCACTAGGCACCGAGAGCTGACCGCGGTGACAAGCTCAGAGCGGACAAGAAAACCTCGGTCAGCATTTTGTGAATAATAGAATGTGCACGACACCTGTTGAAGGAGAGGTGAATTATGAAAGAAGAGTTATTCAGGCGGGGAAAATTAAAAGTAAAAGCGCGCGAACAGACGGTTATCCTTGGTCTTTTAACTCTTGCACCCGCTGGAATCTCTCGTGGAATTGAGTAGCAATGCCCTTACTCATGCAAAAGTCATCGGCCACGCAGTGAGCAAGTGAGTGAGCCTTGGAGCATGCGAATAAATCACTGTTTGCAAGGACTGGAATTTCATAGGTGGTGGAGGCCTTGTTGGGCCTAGATGGATTGGTGACTTTATGAGGTTTGCAATTTGATTTTTCTGCTCAACTTATATTTGTGAGTTTTCGATTAAAAGAACGTCATCACAAGTTTTCATAAAACTGTTCCCATCTATTACTAGGGAAACGCCAAAGTCGTTGTTAGACGAGTGAGTGAGCCATGTGTTAAGTAGCCTACCCGGCAACATCCCCTTTCCTCCACAAAACCTAAGGCTGAATCTAGCTAGCACGGGAATTTCCTCCACAGTCTATTAGGCTAGAGTGGTGCATTAGGCCTTACAGTGTTGACGCACCCTTATAACAACTAATCTTAAATCCCTCTCATTTATACTCATAATATATTAATGTTACCGAGTACCCAACACATGGCTTGCTCACTCGTCTAACAACGACTTGGCGTTTTCCTAGTATGAGTATAAATGAGAGGGGTTTGAGATTAGTTGTTATTAAGGGCGCGTCAACACTTTAAGGCCAAATGCGCCACTCAAGCCTTATATACTGTGGAAGAAATGCCCTTGCTAGCTGGATTCAGCCTTTGGTTTTGGGGAGGAAAGGGGATTTTTCCGGGTACTCAAAACATGGCTTGCTCACTCATCTAACAACGACGTTGGTGTTTTTTTTAGTATAGTTTCAGAGTGCGTCAACCAATCGTGTAATCGTTGTCGCCGTCTTCGTACTGAAAAGAGGCTTTGACATAGTTGAGGTTAATGGCGTTTACCATTGGCCGCACTCAGGTCGCACTAGTGCGCCCTAGTGCGCACTGGATTGCCACTTGTCTTTTCATTTGTTCAGTTTAGCAATGTTATTCAAGTGGAGGTAGACAACAATGGCATCTCTGCACTCGCCGAGTGCATGCCAATGGAAAACGCCATAAGTTGATTTGGATTTAGGGCGCGTCAACCGCTAGGTCATAATACGCCACTCTATGCCTAGCTAGGGGATATAGGGAGAAAACCCCATGCAGGTCAGAATCAGCTACGGGGGTAAAAGGAAAAGAGGGGTTCTCACGTCGAGGTCGTCATCGCCTTTGTCATCGTTCGTGTCGTTTTGGTCGTCGTCGTTGGGTAGGTCGTCAGTGAAGGAGGAGAGGTCCCCGACGACGACTACTAGAGTTCGCCTCTAGTTTCGAGGAGTAATACTCTACTTTCTAGCAGACGTTTGTGAAATGGAGTTCGTTTAGGCGCGAGCCATCTCTTGGCCAAATGTCCTAACAGGCCTACTGAAGCGTACGCCTATATTAATAAAATCTAGGCTTCCTAGCGCATAGCATTGACATTTTAAGAAAACAAAAACATAACACTTGATGATAACCACCAACTTGGTGATTTTTATCTGTCACCAAAATCATTGTTTTTAATTTATATAACCATGGCTGTGGCCATCTATACGTATGGCAAATGTAAACATTTGCAATCTAGGTTTAATTTTTTTAGATTTTTATTTATCGTAGGTTTAAATCGCAACGGATTTTGATCAGTTTGTTAGCAATTCTCAATAAACTGGTTCCTAAACCTTACCCAACACATAGAAGACGGCTTTCAGAGAAAGGAAATCACGGGCGTCGTTTTTATAGACCTAACGGCAGCATTCGACACTATAAACCACATTAAACTACTGAGGAAAGTGTATGATGAGACGAAGGACTTCCGACTTGCAACGATGATCGGTACTTTACTACAGAACAGAACAGAAGGTTCTATGTTTTACTGCAGGGAAAGAAAAATCGTTGGAGAGTGCAGAAGAATGGACTGCCCCAGGGAAGCGTGTTGTCGCCAGCACTTTACAACGTCAACACCAACGACCAGCCAACCCCTGACTACATACGGCAGTACATTTTTGCTGACGATTCAGCGTTGGCAGCCCAAGACTCTAGTTTCACGGAAGTCGAGGGTAAACTATTAAGTGCCCTGGAGGAACTCTCCCAGTACTATGACTCGAACCAGTTGAGTTGAGTAAGACACAGCCTACAGGTGTGTGCTTTCCACCTGAAAAATCGCGAGGCCAGGAGAGAACTGGATATAGTATGGAGAGGTAAAAAACTCCAACACTGCTCGACACCCAAATATCTGGGTATCACACTGGATCGCACACTAACTTTCAAGCAGCACTGTACAAACACGACGGGATAGGTCAGCGCCCGAAACAACATTCTACGAAAGCTGACAAGCAAAGACTGGGGAGCACAACCATCCACGCTCAGGACATCAGCGCTCGCACTGTGCATGTCGGCCGCCGAGTATGCCGCTCCAGTGTGGAGCGCTTCTATGCCTATGCGAAGCAAGTCGACATCGCAATTAATGAAACTGTGCGGATCGTGACGGGCTGCCTAAAACCAACCTGCTCCTCATATCCGCCAGATAACCGCAGCAGACGTGGAAAGGACAAAGCAGGAGACAGACCCTCGCCATCCCATGTATGGATACCAACAGGCGGCAAAACAACTTCGTTCCAGAAAGAGCTTTTTGACCAGAACTCACGTGCTTAGAAGCTCACCATAGGCAAAATCGTGTCGCCCACTGGAACAGCGAACTGCTTGCACCGAACATTGCACCAAGGGAAGAGATCGCTCCAGGTGGTAACTGTCCCTTTGCGGTTTGGCGGACATTAAACCGATTAAGAACTGGAGTGCCGAGATGCGGGACCAACATGCATAAGTGGGGCCTTCTACCAGCTGACCAAGAGCCCATGTATGAGTGCGGACAGGTACAGGATCCGAGTCGCCTCCTGGTTTGCCCCCACCTCGACGAACCATGTACCTTGCGCGATATTTTGGAAGCAAAATATGCAAAAGGAAACGCTGTTGCCAATTTTTGGAAATATTGTGTGTAACCGGACACGGAAAGTAAGTAAGTAGTTAACTTGGTAACGGATGTATGTTTAAAACTTCAGCTCAATCTGTTAAGCCGTTCGGCCGTTTGGCATCGGACAGACAGAGTCACAGCTTTCACAGTAAGTGCTGTTTTTTCGACCTGCGTTGTAGACTAGGTTCGCTGCGCTCACTCGTCTAATCATTTAAAGGGGTATTTAACCGCTAGACTCAAAAAATATATTTCATCCAGGCTAATTAGTAATGAATTTAGCAATTAACAGAAAAATTATTGGGGCCACCATGACTTCCCCAAAAATTGTCAAACATGACATTTTTGAGCTAGGTCCCATCGGCAAAAATCTCCCATAAAAATAACATGGGGACGATCTTTATGCCCCGTGACCTTGGAGGATTTTGATAAAAAAAATATTGGCCGTTATTGACGTATTCTACAGCTTTTGCTGTAAATTCTCTATATTTTGTTTTGTAGATTGGGCAAGTGGTTTGGTCAAAATATGTTGATTACCAAGATGGGGTATGATTTTGGAATACATATTTTTGCGTGTTTGAGGGTATATTTGGGCACAGTTTCAAGACACGATGTTATAAAGGGGCATTTTAGATTGGTACTATGCTCTAGTATCTATGTGGACCAAAAAAGATGCAGGTTGAAACCGATTTAAGAAATTTTCCAAAACACCAATGTTTGCAAATTTCTGGATCAAAAAAATTAAAAAATTCGTGTTAAATCACAGTTACAAGATATGATTTTTTAAACGGTCATTTTGTGTAGTATTGTGCTATAGATCATGTGGTAAAAAATTATTTTTGGGGTTTTTAGCCCTTTTAAAGATTTCACGTTAGCTTCATAATCTTCATTAAACTTTTGAATGGCGTTGGAGACATGGCCTTTCATTGAAATAGCATCGCAACGCATACCGTTTACTAAACCACCCGATACCACAACGCTATCTTTTATTTGTATACGAACGTCGTTTTTATCATATTTCTAATCTCATTGACTTCGTCTTGCAAATCAGCGATCATCTTCGGAATAGTGCTAGTAGTATTACTCATACTTTCCACACAATCACACTCGGCGGCTGGGTAACATAACCTTCAAGTCCACTCACTTTCTTGGCTAATTTTCTTCACGTCCTCTTTGCGATTCCTGTGAATGAAAAATGCTACCATAAGTCGCAGCATTGACAAATAATTCCATTTGCCGCTTTTTTAGCACAAACTTTACACTTCAAGTTCACTATTAATCGATTTAAATTAATGCATGAAACGGAGCCTGACTTGCTGCTACCCGCCATTTTCGAAACTTTTATGTTTTTGATTCTTCTCTAACCAATATTGGTCAATTTAGAAATTTATTGCAAACCGCAATAATGTTTAAAATTTTACTATAATATATATACGTATCCATGACCACGCAATCTTGCATATCAATAAGATGTGGGAAGAGTACTAAAAAAATTAAATTAGGTACGCCTACAGCTGACTCTTAAAAACACGATTTCAACATTCTTGAAAGTACATTGATGAGTCACCCAATTTTCTTATGAGATTATTTACTTTCTACACACAACGAACAAAATAAACAATTTACAACAAATTTACAAGCATAATATAATAAAACCATTTGATCCGTACATGACATTTTTACACTCTTTTTAGAGTTCACTTTTAAATGCGTCCTAATATTTAAAAATTTATGATACAGTTAAATAGTTCCAAACGTAAGCGGTGTAATTAGAAAGTTAAATGGTGTTTGGCAACCAAATCCATGGATGGATTTATTTATAAGACTTTGTTCCCAAAGATAACTGTTTGAAATAATAAAATCTAGGTGCCCGTTAGGGCGCCGCAACCAAGCCGTGGCGCGCTACACACTCAAGCACCTTATACAGCAAGCAGAGTTGGGGTTATTTCGAGGTGTTACCCAGCCGGCATGTAACGTGATGTGGACTTGAAAACTATCAAAGTTGAGAGGATTTAGGTACCTGACTACACATGCTAAATTTTATTGGGGTACGACCATTCCTTCTTGGTGAAAAAATGGCTTGAAACATGCTCAAAATCACTTTTAGGATGTAAGCTACTACTGCTACTACTGCTACTACTACTATCTAATTCGTCAGTTTCAATCGGCCGGCGATTCTGACCATACGGGTGGGGCTACAATGTTCATATTTTACATGGACATTAAGGTTATAGTAATACAGTCTCTTTTAAAAAAAAAGTTGAAAAAAATTGTTGGAAGGCTTCCAAATAAAGGTTTTAAAATAAGCCTTATACACTAGGCATACAATCAACAAGTAACTATAGTTACTTGACACTTGTTGACGGTATAAGCAGAGTTAGGCGGGAAAGTGCGATACGTAAACAAATGGCGGACATTTTTAATTTTGCTTCTATGTGTGAAACGAGAAAAGTTGTCATTATACTCTCATAAAACAAAACAGAAACCGTCCCTGGCCTAGGCCCAGATGTAGAAAATGATTTATAATACAACAGTGTAGGTCTAAAGTTCCATTAGGCTATAGGACTAGATAAAATTAATACTTACATTACATGTTTGACAAGCCTAGCCAACCCTAGGCCAGCACAACCTTGTTCTGACACACTTCCCGCACAATAACTAGTTTTGATTACTAAAAGCCTAAACAAAAGTATGATTGTCCACCTAGGCTATACAAAAATGTACGGCTATAATACACCTATTCTTTTCTTTCAATGATCTCACGCAAAACTCCTGTCACTATATAAAAACGAAAACAAAAACTGTGCAAATTTTCAATGTTCTTTTGATAATCTGTTGATTTACATGGCTGTGGATGCAGTGAAAGGTGTAAAATAACATTAGTTGTGCGCTTGTTGTAGCATGGGAAAGTTTTAATTGGATGTGAGTTGCCTAGACTTAACCAGTCCTTATACCGTCGTTATACCATGGTTATACCACCTATACCCAGGATGTACATGAATCCGGGTCTAGATATTTTACATCCTATTGTTATTGCTAATACCATAGAAATTAAATCAACTTTGATAAAATTATTATATTTTAACAAATAATTTTGCAATGGAACTTGAAAAAGTAATGAGATCACACATAACAAAAACTTGTAGAAATACAGCCAAACCTTACACACTCAAAAGAAATGAGATCCAAAAAAAGGGCCAAGCTCATCTACCCTTCCACATTTGCGCATTCTTAATTCATAAACGTACAGTGTCCCATAACAGCATCCTCGAAAAGCTTGGCAAAATAAAATTTGCATGTTATTACGTTTAAATTAATTAGAAAAAAGAACTTGGATGAACTATTACGTTTAAATTAATAATCGAAAATTCTATTTTGCCAAGCTTTTCGAGGATGCTGTTATAGGACACTGTACGTTTATGAATTAAGAATGCGCAAATGTGGAAGGGTAGATGAGTTTGGCCCTTTTGCAGATCTCATTTCTTTTCAGTGTGGAAGGTTTGGCTGTATTTCTACAAGTTTTTGTTATGTGTGTTCTTGTAGTCACCGGACTGCACCCAACTAGAAAATCAGATTGCCAAAATATAAATGATTACAGCTTTACAGAGAGTGGCTATATTTAAAATATCTGCTACATTCCCTGTCAGAGAGAGACGAATAAATTATTTGTAGGCCTAACCATTTTCTTTTTTCTATAAACGGTTACAAGCCTATCCTACACATTAGGATACGTGTATAGAATTTATATTCATATGAAGTTCCCATACTGTTAACAATTTAGGACCCAAATTATGATAGTTCCGATATGAAGTTTGAGGAACACTTTCATGCAAGTTGTACTCACGCGTGTTCTCGTGATGTTTCCAGTATGGTCCAACATGGCGTCATGTCGTACGGCTGGAGGCATTGCGGTACTGAGGGAATACCTGGCGTCTTTACAAGGGTCGCACCCTATATAAACTGGATTCTAGACAACATGAAGCCCTGATGAAACCATTTAAAATACTTGAAGCACCCTATATGAACTGGACCCTAGACAACATGAAGCAGTGATGACACCGTTAGAAATACTTGATGCACCCTATATCAACTGGTCCCAAGACAACATGAAGCCGTGATGAAACTATTTGAAATACTTGTAGCACCCTATATGAACTGGACCGTAAACAACATGAAACCTTTATGAAACCATTTGAAATACTTGAAACAAACTTGCAAGAAGATGTTTGAAGAGTACCCCATTCTACTATTTGTTTAATTGACTGATGAACCTTAACGAATGACAAAAAGTGTTGGAGCTCGAGCAGCAGGGCCATACTTCTTCGCAAGGACTTTCTTCGTGAACTTTTAATACACGTCTAAATGTTTTATTTCAATTTTCCTGGTGTTTATATAATTACGGTATGCACTTAGTTTTGTAGAAATATAATTTTGTTGCGTTTATAAAAATGTACTTGTAATTTTTTGGGATAAAATGGATATATTGAAATAAAACCCAACTCTTTCAATTCTCAGGGCTGCAGGAATTATTTCAGATAACCATTAATATTACAATTGAGAGCAGCAAACGTAGTCTACAACTCAAGTCGAACGGCCCTTTGTCGTGATTAATTTGTCGGTATGCAAAATGTCTGTAAAACGTGGGGTCTGTCCCATACGACCGAAGGAGCAAACAGATTGAGCTGAAATTTTAAACAGACACCCGTGACCAGGTAACTTAGAATTGCTAATAAAATGAGTAAAATCCGTTACGATTTACATCTACAAGAATTAACAAATCGAAAAAAACACTGAAAATGTGTAGGATTTAATTGAATTCAAGGCTTTTGTTCTTGAAGAATTATTTTTAACGAATCATGTTTTGTGTGACAGGTGGTGCACTGCACTTACCAAGTTGTACCGAATGTTGTACGCTCAAGGTTATCTAAAATTTCACTCGGAGATTGAGTATACTTTGCAATCTTTACACGTATTTAGTACTGGCTACGTTCTCCATAGGATTGTCACAGATGATAGACTAGGAAAACGCCAAAGTCGTTATTAGACGAGTGAGTGAGCCATGTGTTGAGTACCCGGTAATTCATTCCTTTTCTTCCCCTTACCTAAGTGGCGCATTATGGCCTTACAGTTGAAGCGCGCTTATACCAACTAAACTCAAAACCCTATTATGTATACATAATTATCAAACTTTATCACATAGCATATCATCACATATCACATAACTCGCTCACTCGTCAAACAACGACTTTGGCGTTTTCCTAGTCTAGTTGGCTACGGTGCCCTTATACTCGAAAAGTGGATGCCCTACCTTGGTTCAAAGCCCCGTTCGGGAAATATTTTCTATCTTATGGATTGTTTTTAGAAAAATTGTAAAAAAAATGTTTTGAAATCCATACAATACTATGGAAAACATAGCACACAACATACACATAACAACATAGCCAGTACAAAATACGAGTAAAGATTACAATCTCCAAGCAGAATTTGGGGGAACCTTGAATGTGTAAGAATCGATACACCTTGGTCACTGCATAAAATTACAGCCTTTAGCAAAACTTATTCGATAAAAATTACTTCTTGAAGAACAAAACCATTGGCGTTTAAATAAAACCTACACATTTCAAGCCTTTTTTTAATTTATTATTTCTTGTAGGCTTACATCGCAACGGATATTGCTCATTTTGCTAGCAGTTCTCAGTTAGTTGGTGACGGATGTCTGTTTACAATTTCAGCTCAATCTGTTTGGTCGTTCGGCCGTATGGGACCGAAGAGACATTTTACAGATATACAGACAAATTAGTCACGACGAAGGCCCGTTTGACTTGCGTTGTAGACTTCGTTCGCTGCGCTCAATCGTCAACTACACAGCGTTGTATGAATTTTAAAACATGTTATATAATTTTTAAAATACAATCCAGAAATTACAAAATCTTTCCTGACCAGGGGATTGAATCCAGGTCTCCCACCTTCCGGGCATACGGGAGCCTCATCCAACTAGACTAAGAAAACGACAAAGTCGTTGTTAGACGTGTGAGCGAGGCATGTGTTGAATACGCGGGAACATCTGCATACAAGTTGATTGATATATATGTACTGGTTTTGAGTTTATTTGTTATAAGAGCGCGTCAAATGCAAGGCCTTAATGCTCCACTCCAGCCTATGATAGGCGAGGGAGGAAAGACCAACACTGTCTAGATCAAGTCTTCTCTTAGATATAGGGGGAGAAAATAGAATGGTAAGGGGTACTCAACACATGGCTCACTCATTCGTCTAACAACGATTTTGGCGTTTTCCTAGTTTTATAAAAAATGTTACTGTTAAGGTTTGAAATGTACCGTTTGTTTGGTTTATTTTATTAAAGTGGATCCATATTATGATAACACAATAATTTTATTTCAGCAGTCGTATAAATTAAATTTTTCTCATCAATTCTAAAATCCCGTTTTTTCGAACACATAAAAGAGAATCAGCGTTTGATATTTTTTAAACCTTTTTTGTGGGGTAAAAAACCTGCTTAGTATGAGAAGCATGCATGCACTCTTCAGATGTCTAAATAGGTATATGGCGGATAGGACAATACTGTCCGAGAGTTGTTGAAGAGGACACAATCTCTTGCATTCAAATAAACGACTGAGGAAAACCTCAGAAAAATCTTCAGTCAGGATTGCCGGTCTAGACGGGATTTGATCCACCTCCCGAATCTGAGTCGCGCTCGAGCCAATACTGTCGGGGAAACGTCAAAGAAAACGCCGCTTTAAAGTTTGTCTAGTCTGGTGTTTCTTACAGAATGTAAAATTCACCGTCATTGTCTTCTCAATATAATTTTCCTCGCTCTTCTCAGGAAAGCGTGTGTTATTTGTTGTTGTTGCATTGTTGCAAGCGTCCCGTAAGCTTAATCTAAGATACGAGTTGACTAGATTCAAATCCGGCCTAGTCCATCAGCGAAAAAAATACAATTTAACAACAACTGTTGTTGAAAATAAATTCTAGTCATTGGATCAAATTGTTTTTCTCAAAAAAAAAAAAAAAAATGTATTTCGATCAAATATTACTATTGAAATTACAAAATTATAATTATAACTTCTGGCTAAAAATAGTATTAAATAATTTTTTGTAGGGAGCTTGCCCAGGTTGCAATTCATGCCCCTCTTCAGTCTTACTTGGTATTTTAGACTTTGGATAATTGTGGAGGGCTGTGCGAGGGCTATTGAAAAGGACTCAATACCTTGCATTCGCAGAGGAAAACCTCGGAAAAAACTTAGTCAGGATTGCCGGTCCTGACGAGATTTTAATCCGGGACTTCCCGAATCAGAGTCGCTTGCGGGTACGTCAAGTTGCCCCCCCCCCCCCCAATCTAAAAGTTGAATTTTAGCTAAAACCTATTGTACAACGTTTGTGCATCTTTTGTGCACGACTAAAAAGTTACTTTGGAGCACGCATATTCCCAGAGATATTGTAAAATTGCTCGGAGGAGTGAGAAGGGTGGAGGGGGGTGGGGGGTGGGGGGGGGTTAACTTGACACTTTTCACCAAATCGTTATTTGGACACCATTTTTATAGTGAACGTTAGTGCATGATTGGGCACTAACGTTCTTCAACAAAATGGAATTCAAATAACTATTTGGGGAAAAGTGTCAAGTTATCAATTTTAACAAATTTTGTTTAGCAATTTTACAATATCTTTGGGAATAAGCGTGCACCAACGATACTTTTTAGTACACAAACGAGTGCACAAACGTGCACTAACGATGCACAAAACAATTGTACACGAGATTTTAACTGAAATACAATTTTGTTGTGTGGGGGTGGGGGGGAGTTGGGTATACCCGTCGCGCGTCCAACGCTTGAGCCTACATTGTCAGTGGTTAAAAATAGTATAAAGTAATGAAGAATGTATTGAATTATGAAAGAAAAATACGGCAAAAACTGGTGGAGGTCCCAGAGGAAAGAAGTAAGTGAAGAAGATGATGCAGACGAAGAAAAAGATAATGTAAGAGAAGCGTCAGGCATGGCCGGCTTTGATAAGCCCGGGGAGCCAAGAATGTGGTGGGAACCTCCCATCCACTACCCGACTTCAAATATGGAACAAGTGTTCTATAGTGATTGATTAATTTAAGCTCTTATGAGAAGGTAACATTGCCAAAATATTGTTTTGGCATGAAACTACTTATTCTTATAAAGAATTTGATTTTTGACCTACCTACAAAGGGTAAAATCTTCAATGTGACCAGTATAGGTCATAATCGTTATTTATGTACTATTTCACTTAATTTTCATGCTTGGACCCCAAATACACTGTTGTTACACCATTTTATTTTACTATTAAAATCACTTTCAGATTCGTATTGTCGTTTCTAATTAAATTCAACTTTTGCCCACCAGCGGACACGTTGATAACTTTAGCGATGAGTCCCATCGCAAAGTAGAAGTTATTTTGCGTAAATTCGTTGACAGTCAAGACAACGGAAGAGAAGGAAAGGTTAGGCTAGATTCTGATTTGATTATACAGAGAACATTTCATAATTGGTTTTATTTTAATAAATTCTTTTCGAGATAACAGACGTATACAAAGTTGAACCAGTAAACTGAATTTCACCATTTAAATCGTAAAAACAATAAGTATAGGACTATCACAACACCGGTATCAAAAATAATTGTCCTGATTACTTAGAAGCAAAGACGTAGGAATAGTTTGTTGTAGTATCAAGGCTGTGAGTTCATAAAAAATCCGAACTATGCAAGAAACTGTAGTTATAGAGCAAGATCATAGACACAGTTTTTTTAGTGTCCAAATTATTATATTATTTTCGTTGGTGCGTACTTACACTATTGCTTCTTTTATGAACAATTTTGGGTACTTAATTTTGAAAAAAGCATCGATATGTACGGCTGATATTTTTATTATAGCTTACAGTTACACTCACCTTTGACAGAGCAATGAGTTATTTTGAAATGTGCATCTTTATTTGTTTGTATGTAACATTGTTCTACATTTTCTGGAACGTTTAAGGTTTTGTAATGCCAAAAGGAAAATATCGTAGATCTTAAGATCCGATAATTTTGCATTTCAAAATACCTTATTGCATAGTGAAAGGTGAGTGCAAGCTCTAATAAAAATATCAGCCATCCAAATCTTATACTTTTTGCAAAACAAAGAGCACCCTAAATCGTTCATAAAAGTAGCTATGGTGAAGAAATTCATCAAAACACAACAAAAGTAGTCTTTTCAATATCAATTTATGATCTTACTCTATAATTACTGTTTTTGTATATCTTTTTAACTTAAAATACAAAACTCATTGTTTTAATGTTTGCAGTAGCGTCGTCCAGAATCTTTGAGCATCACTGTGGTTTTCAACTGCATTGTCAGTAGGTCATGAACATGCGTCGGACGACTTGAACTCTGTAGAGTGTAGGGAGTCTAGTTGCTTGACAAAACACCGCTGTAACAACGAGCTATAGGACAAACCTGATTATACTGCAAAATGCACAGGTTTATTCCGGAGTTCTTTCACGCCATGTTGATGGCCCTACAGTTTGCACTAATATATCACTTTTAAATAATATATATTTTATATTGTTTGGTAACTGACTGTAAATATGCCACTGTAGAATTTATGTTTAGTATTTTCCAGAGATTGATGTTCTTCGATTGCGCAATGCACTTATGCTTAGTAATCAACTTTTAAAAGATTCAAACTTTGTGACTGACAATCAATCATTGGAGGTCTAAAAGTTGTCCAGAATGTATGTGGAAATCCTCTGGATTAGCGATCAAGTGAATATAATAATGGGTATTGAAGAAGGTTTGACGAGCTCGGACCAACATTATTACCATGTAGGCCAGTCATTTAAAACATCGTAGGTCGCAAAAAATTGCATAGGTCTGATTTTTTGGGATGTTGTTAGGATAGATACCAATAGTGTAAAACCAAGTTTGCAGCTTCGAAAGACCTGTGCTAACTGCGTGGTGCTCGAAAAACCACCTTTTTTCGGACTTTTTTTCAAGTTTTGGCTTATAACTTCTACACTGTGCATCCTACGGACACAGTTGTCCTATACATTTTTAAAGAAGATAAATTTGCTACGATTTGAGTGCAATTGCAGCTCCGTAGGTTGAATAGTTTCCCAGATACAGCATTTCAAAAATTGGCACTTTTTCCCAAATAGTTTGAAATTGAAGTTTTTGCCGTTTTCCGAGCAGAATATCGGCTAACATACTCATCCTACGATTAAAGTCATAGGCAATAAAGTTGCAGAGCAGTTATTTATCTTTAATTAAAGCCCAAGTAAAATCCTGTAGGATAAATAGTTCCTTTGTTATCAGGACAAAACAAAAAAATTAAGAAAATCCGATTTTTCATGAAATGGAGCAGGACTTTTGTAAAGGATAAGAAAGACATAACTCAGTGGAAAATGGTTTATATCATGCAAAATACAATTAATAATAACTAATAAGCTATAAATTTATCAAAATTTTATAAAAAATATTTTATAGTTTGAGGGACCAGGGACGTGAAATGTTGAACGTGAAGTGAAGTGAGCTGACTCCTGCGACAGAAATACACAAAGTATTTTAAATTAGTATTTAATATATGCGTAATCAATTTTATAATAAATTACAACAAAGGGGTAGATATGTAATATTAGGGTTACCTTTACACACTTAGCGATTAAGACGTGTTCTTTTGGAAGGCCCAGGTTCGTCAGACGGCTCTTCTTGGGGCTCCGGAGGCTATATCTAGACTATATCTAGACTATATCTACTACTAGATACCAGTGGTCAAGGGTCGTCGACGTCGTCTTCTTCATCCGACTCATCCATGGCTAAGTGAGGAGTATTCAGGCAGGTCTTCCCCTGCCAAACTTTGCAGAGAGAAGAGCATTTCCGCCCTGCCTTCTGGCAGGAGCAGCTCCCTCCTCCGCACCCTTTCTGGCACCTGCATGACAGGAATTTCAGCAGGGTTAGCGGCGCTGGTTCCTTGGTTGAAATAACCGGTGTCAGCCTCTGCTGGCACCTAGTTCACCCCCAGTAGGTCGGCTCTATCTATACACCCAACCACTACTGCACCTCGTGGTGGTTTCTGTAGGAATGTTGGCAGCAGCCTCTTCGGTTGGGGGCAGACGAGAGAGTTGGACTCTGGCGTTGGCAGCAGATCGGACAAAGATCCCGTAACGCAGGGCGTGGAGAGAGTAGTCTTTTCTCCCACCATACACGGCCACGAGACATTTGTGGCCAGCAGAGGCTATCTCCTCATGGGTAACGTCATGGTTGAGAACCTGGTAGCTGCGTCAAGAAGGTCTAGCTGTTTTGAAAGGACACCCAACATCGTCGTTTTCCCTTGCCAGAATAGAGCAGAGGTTGTGTCGCAACCAGTAAAGGCGTGAAGGAACAACTCTATTTCAGGGGGTAATGAGAGCTCTCCTCTAATGAATGATGTTGAAGAGAACTGCTCATAACCTGTTCCACCCGTGCCACTTTACTGGAAGAAAACATTTTGTATGCTGTAGCCCAATCCATGAACCAATCCAGCACCAAGAGGTCGGCATCCTCTCCAGCGATTATGACGTGCTCGTACTCTTCGCTCTTCTCCAATGCTGTCCTCACAATGAGGCAGTCGGCGTCCTCTAGGGCTTGCTTCGTTTCGATCCCTTGGCTTTCCAGTCTAGTGCAGATGAAGTTGATCAAGCACTGCTTGTTTTTTGGGTTGGACAATAACTTTTCTTGGGGCTCTTTGATCAGTGTCGATTCTTCAAAAATAATGTCGCTACATGCTGAGGCTGCATAACGACGTAGCCGCTCTGCTGTTTTTGTGCTCCTAGCAGCCCCCACTTCTGGGTAGCCATCGAAACAAATGACACATTTTCCTCACTTTTGGGTAGCCATCGAAACAAATGACACATTTTTCCCAATTCGATGGCTACGCAGAAGAGGGGGCTGCTAGGAACACAAAAACAGAAGAGCAGTTAAGTCGTTATGCAGCCTCAGCATGTAGCGACATTATTTTTGAAGAATCGACACTGATCAATGAGCCCTAAGAAAATTTATTGTCCAACCCAAAAAAACAAGCAGTGCTTGATCAACTTCATCTGCACTAGACTGGAAAGCCAAGGGATCGAAACGAAGCAAGCCCTAGAGGACGCCGACTGTCTCATTGTGAGGACGGCATTGGAGAAGAGCGAGGAGTACCAGCACGTCATAATCGCTGGAGAGGATGTCGACCTCTTGGTGCTGGATTGGTACATGGATTGGGCTACAGCATACAAAATGTTTTCTATCAGTAAAGTGGCACGGGTGGAATAGGTTGTGAGTAGTTCTCTTCAACATCGTTCATTAGAGGAGAGCTCTCATTTTCCCCTGGAATAGAGTTGTTCCTTCACTGGTTGCGACACAACCTCTGCTCTTTTCTGGCAAGGGAAAACGACGATGTTGGGCGTCCTTTCAAAACAGCTAGACCTTCTTGACGCAGCCACCAGGTTTCTCAACCATGAAGTTACCCATGAGGAGATAGCCTCTGCTGGCCACAAATGTCTCGTGGCCGTGTATGGTGGGAGAAAAGACTACTCTCTCCACGCCCTGCGTTACGGGATATTTGTCCGATCTGCTGCCAACGCCAGAGTCCAACTCGCTCGTCTGCCCCCAACCGAAGAGGCTGCTGCCCAACATTCCTACAGAACCCACCACCAGGTGCAGAAGTGGTTGGGAGTATAGAAAGAGCCCACCAACTGGGGGTGAACAAGGAGCCAGCAGAGGCTGACACCGGTGATCTCAACCAAGGAACCAGCGCCGCTAACCCTGCTGAAATTCCTGTCATGCAGGTGCCAGAAAGGGTGCGGAGCAGGGAGCTGCTCCTGACAGAAGGCAGGCGGAAATGCTCTGCATTCTGCAAAGTTTGGCAGGGGAAGACCTGCCTGAATATCCTCGCTTAGCCAAGGATGAGTCGGATGAAGAAGACGACGGCGTCTACCCTTTACCACTAGTATCTAGTAGTAGATATAATCCAACAACAGAGGAGTCTCCGGAGCCCCAAGAAGAGCCGTCTGACGAACCTGGGCCTTCCAAAAGAACACGTCTTAATCGCTAAGTGCGTATAGGTAACCCTAATAGTATTACATATCTACCCCTTTGTTGTAAATTATTATAAAATTGATTACGCATATAATAAATACTAATTTAAATTACTTTGTGTATTTCTGTCGCAGGAGTCAGCTCACTTCACTTCACGTTCAACATTTCACGTCCCAGGTCCCCCAAACTATCAAAATATTTTTTATAAAATTTTGATAAATTTATAGCTTATTATTTATTGTACTCAATTTCATGTTGCATGATATAAACCATTTTCCACTGAGTTATGTCTTTCTAATCCTTTACAAAAGTCCTGCTCCATTTCATGAAAACTCCGATTTCCTTAATTTTTTGTTTTGTCCTGATAACAAAGGAACTATTTATCCTACAGGATTTTACTTGGGCTTTAATTAAAGATAAATAACTGCTCTACAACTTTATTGCCCATGACTTTCCTCGCAGGATGAGTATGTTAGCCGATATTCTGCTCGGAAGACGGCAAAAACTTCAATTTTAAACTTTTTGGGAAATAGTGCCTATTCTTGAAATGCTGTATCTGGGAAACTATTCATTTTACGGAGCTGCAATTGCACTCACGTCGTAGCAAATCTTATTTACTTTAAAAATGTATGGGACAACTTTGTTCGTAGGATGCACAGTGTAGAAGTTATAAGCCAAAACTTGAAAAAAGTCCGAAAAAAAGATGGTTTTTCGAGCACCACGCAGTTAGCACAGGTCTTTCGAAGCTGCAAACTTGGTTTTATACTATTGGTATCTATCCTAACAACATCCCAAAAAATCAGAACTATGCAATTTTTTGCGACCTAACGCGATTTTTATGTCTACGGTGACTGGCCTATATGTTAAATGTCCATTTATTACTTCGCTTGACCGGCAAATCCATAGAACTTCACATACAGTCTGAATCACTTTTTGACCTCCAATTTTCACCGTAATTTTTGGGAAGATGTTAACAAGAGAAGAGCGATTTTAGCATTTAATATATTTTTCCTACGCTATCTTGGGAAATTACTATAAATCACGAGTTTGGTGGCAAATTTACGTTCAGTTACTAACAAAAGTAAGCTTAATATTATTAGAAAAATATGCTCTAATCGCACAATTCTCACATTCTCACTTGAGACTTCGGTGCAAACCATAACCCGATAGGACACACGATAGAGCTTCCAAGTAAACCAGTCTAATCATCTACATTCTGTGTCAAAGCCTGGTTTGCTCAAGCTCATCTGACAGTCTTAAAAAAAGTTGCCCATGAATGTATCAACACAGTCTCAAGGTCGCAGCGTGTTCAGTATCCACACCATGTAATGGCCGACACGAGTGTAGACTACTGGAACCGCCACGTTTGTACATGAGCCGGGTCCGTATGAGATGATGCCGTACTGGACCATCCTGGAAGAAACAACATGTCACAATGAGGGTGGGTACAACCAATAACTTTTATCTTTGTTAATGTTTTGTTTTATTTCATAAAATATCCACTTTGTTTCGTGTTTTAACCTCCGATCATCATGTTTGATTTTTCTATTAAGCAATCTCGAATTAAGTCCTCCTTCTGCCAATCAGTTTTTTAACTGAACAGGAGAGACGTTTAACTAATTAATTAATTAAAGATAAATGAATATTTGTATAGAGAGCACACTTTTATTATTTTATTGTTTTTATTATTTCAAAATGCATTTATGTACGCCCAGCGTCATGCTTCACTGTTTCCCTGTAGAATTTCCTACAAACTCTAGTACGCAGGCTCATGCCCTACAGATTCTCATTATAGGTGTAATAGGTAAGTAACTTTAAGAAAAAGTTATTAGTTATTCACTTACGTCAAATTCAAGTTATTTCTTATACTAGGAAAACGCTAAAGTCCCGCCGCGTTGATGGATGAGCGTTTTTTTTGTTAGGTTTTTTTGCGTTTTGTGCGTTTGTTTGCACTTTTCCTTTGCAAGTGCTTTTTGAATGCATTGTGGAGGTGATTGTTGTCAAGTTTCTATTGTTATTTGTTAATTGGTATTATAAACTTCAAAAAACTCATATTAAAACCTTTATTTCTGTAGATTCTGACTAATTTTTTCAACTTTTTCTTTCAAAAGGTACTACATCACCATAACCTTAATGTCCATGTGAAATCTGAACGTTGTAGCCCTACCCGTTTGGTCAGAATCGGCCCAAATGTGACGAAAATATCGCACTGAAAATTGAAAAACTAATATTAAAACCTTTATTTCTATAGATTCTAGCTAACTTTTTCAACTTTTTCTTTCAAAAGGTACTACATCACCATAATCTTAATGTTCATGTGAAATATGAACGTTCTAGCCCCACCCGTTTGGTCAGAATCGGCCCAAATGTCACGAAAATATCGCACTAAAAATCGAAAAAAATCGTAAAAGTACGATATTCATGAGAAATATTTCTTCGATTGTACCCAAAAACAATACACCTCTAAGTTCAGAGAAAACGAAGGTCCGGTCAAATTTTCATCAAGATCGCATATGCCGTTTGCCCGGAATCGAGCGAACAAACAGACGGAAAAACAAAAAAAAAAAAAAAAAAAACACCCGAGCTAAATTTTTTGGGGGTCAGTGAAATTGAAGTCTTCGCTTCCGCTCGCTACGCTCGCTACGCTCATCCAATTATGTAACCATTTGATATTATGCATAACCTATTTATGTCAAACTGTTCAAAACCAATTGACTATTAATTAATCTAACAAAGTTTCAAAATGCATCAACATGTCACAAACGAAAAATCGTTTTTTTTTTGTATCTTAAAGGTACTTTTTTAAAGTATCTTGTGTCTTTACCGAGGGAATTTAAAAATAGGATATTGTATCTGGGTCTACGTACATTTGATCCAGAGTATCTGTATCTATCTAGCCCTGATCTGCTTAGCTTAGGTAACTTGCACTACGTATGCGTTGCCAGCAGCTGTATTTGGTGACGTCACCTGGATTTGACTTTCCAATGCAAAAACGTAATGGATGTTCATCGATGATTTAATATTATGTACTGTCTCCATCACAGTTGTCACCGAGCACGTAACTATGTATTCACCTGAGCTCCGAGTTAACTCTCCCGGCTGTCATGAAGGGTCCCCCACTGTCCCCTCGACAGGAGCCTCGTATGAGGGTGGAGTCACCAGCACACAGCTGATGGCTGCTGACGTTCGTACCATATTGAAGCCATTGGCTGTGACATCTTTCAGCGGACACTACTGGTACAGACACTTTCAAAAGGTCATGGCTCTCAGTGGCTGTAAAACACACAAATATAAGATAATATTAATTATGGAATATGAGTGTGTAATCGAGTGTACACGTAACAGTATTGACATTCCTGTTAAGAGGAGACGCTGAGCTTGGCCCAACTCCAATGCGCGCACCCAGGTGTTAATGATTTCTGCTGAACGGTTGATAATATCATTACCAAATTTTGCATGGATGTAAATAAACTATTTTAGGACTAATATTGATACCCGCAATTGGTTGCAAAAATAAGCCTTAAAGATCCATTGCGAGACTTAGGTCCAAACCGTGAAAAAAAGTAAAATCCAAACATGGATTCCAATTCTGGAAATTTTCCACCAAACCGTTTATCTTACAATTAAGAGTGCTGTTTTAACCCTGGGAATTTACGTAGAGAGAGAGAGAGCATGCTTTACCGGACTCAAAAGGCAGGACTAGCGATATTCCAATCATGATTTTTGAGCCAATACAGCGCGGGCGAGCTATATGATTCAGTCACCCGAGATACGTGTTTACGCTGTGCACTCGCTGACTGACTGAGCGGGTCCCACTGCGCATAGACCCCGCACGAAGTTACATGAGTGAATAATTCTAGCTTGTTAGTTGTTTCAAACAAATCACTTCGCGATTGTCTACGGTATTTTATTATACTGCACGTCTTTAATCTCTCTTTCCCCAATAGAATATGATTATTTTATTACACATATTATTAGGACACTATTAATCGTTATACTGGAAATACGAGTAGGCAATTAATAAAACAACGAATAAAAACTAAAAAAATGTAACCTGGTACTGCGTTTGTCTTGAGCGACTAATTTTTTAATTACGACTGAAGGAAACGTGGAGACACAAGTGGAATGGTGGCATCCATGTCAAGGTGAAGATAAGCAGTGCTAAGAACTATAAAATTCAATTCTTTTTGCAATCATAAGATATGTCTTGTTTCTCGCTTCTTACATCGCGGTTTAATAATCAATCGTACTCAGCCTACAGAATTAGTTAACTTCGTTTAAATGACCAAGACAAGAGGACGTATAATCAAAGATTAGTAAAAATTAAATCGAATACTAAATAAATTTGATTCTCAACAATAAGCGAGGGGATAGTGCTGCGTGGCTGTTTACAATAAACAGATCCTCACATACATTGCAGATAGAATTTTGTGCTGTGTGTGAATTTTGTGTCGTATTTGATAGATTGAGAGTTTTCCCTTACATCTTTCTTCTTCCCATAGTATCCAAATACGCATTTACAGGAGTAAAAATTACACACACACACGTAATTTTTTTTCACACGCCGTAAACTTTCTCACATTTTCACTAGCAATACTCGCACTTCTACAATTACATTAACCACCTTACCTTACCAAACTCAAAACAGTAGGTGAAGATAATAAACAAGTGCACAGTCATTTAATCGTATCAGTCAATAAACGTAGCTCATATGCCACATAGACCAAGTAGGCCCTCGATCATAGATATAGAATACTAGGAAAACGCTTAAGTCCCGCCGCGTTGTTGGATGAGCGTATATGGTGCATTGAGCTGCCATGTGTTACGCGGATTTTCTGATGTTCTGTGAAAAAATCATTACTTAGTCGAAGAATTTTTTATTAAATTAAATTTAATAAAAAATTAACTTTATTTTTTTAATTAAATTAAATTAAATAAAAAAGTTAGGTACTTAATTTTTTTAATTAATCATAATTTTTAAAAAGGAAAAAAATCGTAAAATTGCAATTTTTACAAGAAATAATTATTCGATTGCGCTCAAATTTAACACGAATATATAAATTCATGAAATTAAGGTTCTGTAAAAAAATCATTACAATCGGATAAAGTATGTAGGTGTTATAAGTCGAAGAATTTTTTTTTAAATCGAAAAAAATCGTAAAATTGCGTTTTTTATGAGAAAAAATTTCCCGATTGCGCTCAAAAACGTGGCAGTTCTAAGTTCAGAGATTTCGAAGGCCTCCATAAAATTTCATCGCAATTGGAGTATCGGTTTAGCCGGAATCGTGCTGACAAACACACAAAAATACAGAAAAAAAAAAGAAAGAAAAAAAAAAAAAACATTCCGGATTTTTTTCTCCAGTGTAGTGAAATGGAATCTTCGCTTCGCTCGCTACGCTCGCTACGCTCATCCAAATATATGCGCTACCGGTCGGAGGCAGAATCGCATTTTTCAACCCGCTTGCAGACCTTCAGTGCTCCCATGATAACATCAAAATGACTGGCCCGAAAATTATGCAATTTTGGGAGATGTTAGATAGTTGTATAGTGTTTGCAACATATTGAACATATTGCTAATTTTTTTCACAATTTTCCACCAAAAAAATCAAGAAATACGACAAATTTTATAAATTTTACGTATTTTTACGTATTTTCTTGTTTTTTTTTTTTTTGCAGAAAATGGGGGCAACAATTGACGTTCTGTTCAAAACGTTGCAAACATTTTACAATTATCTAACTTCTCCCAAAATTGCAAAATTTTACCATACCTAACCCAAACTCAAAACAGTAGGTGAAGATAATAAACAAGTGCACAGTCATTTAATCGTATCAGTCAATAAACGTAGCTCATATGCCACATAGACCAAGTACTCGATCATAGATATAGGCCTAGAATAATATATGCGCTACCGGTCGGAGGCAGAATCGCATTTTTCAACCGCTTGCAGACCTTCAGTGCTCCCATGATAACTCGAAATGACTAGCCCGAAAATTATGCAATTTTGGGAGAAGTTAGATAATTGTTAGTGTTTGCAACATATTGAACATATTGCTTTTTTTTCACCATTTTCCACCAAAACAATCAAGAAATACGACAAATTTATAAATTTTACGTATTTTTACGTATTTTCTTGTTTTTTTTTTTGCAGAAAATGGGGGAAACAATTAACGTTCTGTACAAAACGTTGCAAACATTATACAATTATCCTACTTCTCCCAAAATTGCATAATTTTACCTTACCTTACCAAACTCAAAACAGTAGGTGAAGATAAAAAAAAACTGCACAGTCATTTTTTAATCGTATCAGTCAATAAACGTAGCTCATATGCCACATAGACCAATTACTCAATCATAGATATAGAATAATATATGCGCTACCGGTCGGAGGCAGAATCGCATTTTTCAACCGCTTGCAGACCTTCAGTGCTCCCATGATAACATCGAAATGACTGGCCCGAAAATTATGCAATTTTAGGAGAAGTTAGATAATTGTATAGTGTTTGCAACATATTGAACATATTGCTAATTTTTTTCACAATTTTCCACCTAAAAAATCAAGAAATACGACAAATTTTATAAATTTTACGTATTTTTACGTATTTTCCTGTTTTTTTTTTGCAGAAATGGGGGCAACCAATTGACGTTCTGTTCAAAATGTTGCAAACATTATACAATTATCTAACTTCTCCCAAAATTGCATAATTTTATCTTACCAAACTCAAAACAGTAGGTGAAGATAATAAACAAGTGCACAGTCATTTAATCGTATCAGTCAATAAACGTAGCTCATATGCCACATAGACCAAGTACTCGATCATAGATATAGAATAATATATGCGCTACCGGTCGGAGGCAGAATCGCATTTTTCAACCGCTTGCAGACCTTCAGTGCTCCCATGATAACATCGAAATGACCGGCCCTAAAATTATGTCATTTTGGGAGAAGTTAGATAATTGTATAGTGTTTGCAACATATTGAACATATATTGCTAATTTTTTTCACAATTTTCTACCAAAAAAATCAAGAAATACGACAAATTTTTATAAATTTTACGTATTTTTACGTATTTTCTTGTTTTATTTGCCAGAAATGGGGGAAACAATTAACGTTCGTCAAAACGTTGCAAACATTAAACAATTATCTAACTTCTCCAAAATTGTATAATTTTCGGACTAGTCATTTCGATGTTATCATGGGAGCGCAGAACCATTACGTTTTGGTCAAACTTTAACCTGAAAGAGACATATCGGAAATAAAGTAGATTTGAATAGATTTAAATAAATTCCCGTGTTCAATACCACATGAATACTTATACGATACGATACGATACTTATTATATACATCATGAAAATTCCACCACAGTCGTTTGTCCGCTGGAGAGCAAACGAAACATAAACACACATACTATACAAAAAATAAACAAAACACGAGCTATTTTCTCAAGATTGACATATTGGAGTCTTCATAACGCAATTCCAATAATAATAATTTTTTTATTATTACTCGATGAATGTATCTAGGGAAAGGAAAACATCAAAAATTGTTGCAAAAAACAGCTGCTGTTAAAATGGATTTGCATTCGAATCGAAACATAGCCAATTTCCATAATGAATTGCTTGATGATGGCTTGTTGGCCGCTCGATTTAATTACATTTGTATCATACTACATCCGATATTAGAATCAAGATTGCACTTTTATGGAAATCAATCCAAAAATTTAAAAAAATATATCCACACATTTTCTACATCTGCGTCATTGTAGAAGCGTAAATGATGGATTAGGGGAGAAACAAATGACGAAAGAATTAAGCAATATGACAATATTTTGACTTATGAGACTGATTGAAGGAAGGTCATCAATAAAATCGAAACATTTGCAATTACCTACTATTAAACTTTAAAAATTTAAATTTAAAAAATCATATCATGGGGATGGCCAAGGTTGAAAACGGAAAAATGGAAATAACACAATTTTACAGCAAGTTATCTCAAGAATGTGTGTAGGACGTCAGTGCGACGGTGCGACTGTGTGATTCACTTATTGGTGTGACCGAAAGTATTACATTACAACGCGGGGAACGGTTATCTGTGTTGGCCTCTCACAACACTCATTCAAGGTCAAATACAAGTGCGTGTATTGAGTTCGTCTCCCGCTACCGAAAAACATCACTCCGACGTCGTCATTTAATAATATTCGGAGTTTGGCGCGGAGTTCGGACACAAGTTGAATAATTTGAATGAAAATTTCAATATCCTCTTCACCTTCCGTCAAAAAGTTCACATACTTGGTGATAGCCTGAGGTAGGAAGGAAAACTGATCAAATGCACTAAGTGACTTCGAATTTTTGGTATGAGAGGGGTTTTCATGTATGCATGTATTGGGTTTCTTCGGGCTTATGACAATACTATGAATATTATAATAATCAATATAGATAATACGCACTATAGACATGCACGACTGCCATGTTATTGTTAATAAAAAAAACTTCGAATTTCGTTTACATAATATCACACTCCCATTAATCGAGATAAATAACAAATTTAAAACCTGAAAATAAGTGTGCCACAGTTACAAGATAACTTATAACTGTCTTGATCGAGACCAAATTATTGAATGCTATTACGTCTTACAAATGTATCTCAAGTGAGTGGCTCGTTATCTATTGGAGAATAGATGGTTGTTGATGTTTGCGAGAGTGTTATACGCGGAGTGTGAGGGGAACTGGTTGCTTGACGATAAACAGAGCATCACACATGTCTTCATTTATTTATTCTCAATATGCTTGTTAGCGAATCAAAGGCGCCAAGGATTTCCCCACATATTTTATTTTCACCTTCACCACCACCACCACCACCACCACCACTCGTCGTCAACATAGTCACCCACCGAACGGGATATTCCTTTAACAAAATTTATAATGCCAAAGCAAGCGCTAGGTGAAGAAAAAAATCAATATTTTCTAATCAGTTAATGAACTCAGTTAATATACCAAACATATCCAGTTCGTACACCGTCTTATGAGCTAGATGTTTGTGGTTCTAAATAGATGATCCAATGCAACTCAAGACGATGAGTGGATACGGTGGAATGGAGAGTAGGCCTACGTTAGATTATTACTTATAATGTCATCGAACCCGCGGCCCTTTGGTGCCATAATATGCTTTATCATACCTGCGCACTATGTGTGAACCACCATAAAAGGCATCTTATAGCCTATTATAAATGAAATAAAATGCATGCTGGATAAATAAAATTTACTTCCTAAATGATCATAGGCTGTCTGCGGCTCCGACACAGATCCGAAGCGCACGACTCCTATAAATAATACCGATAATTAGATCGAATCCTAGGTAAGATATGGAAATTTTGAATTGATATGATTTTGATAAATCATGATCATGTCCAATACATTCAAAAAGACAGTAAGCATCAAGCTCAACTCCAAAAGTACCAAGAAATCATGATAATATAATAGTATTAAAATTTCTCGTTTATCCTTTACAATATGACACTGACTGTAAAATAATGGCCTCTCGGCATGGGGATTGTTTAAAACACGCCCTAGACCCGACTTGAAACATAAAACTGCAGAGAGCGCCACCGGTCGGAGGCGGAATCACATTTTTTAACCGCTTGCAGACCTTCCGTGCTCCCATGATAACATCGAAATGGATGGACCGAAAATTATGCAATTTTGGGAGAAGTTAGTTTAATTGTATAATGTTTGCAACGTATTGATCAGAATGTCCTTTTTCTTCCCCATTTTCCACCAAAAATATCAAGAATTACGTCAAATTTACCAATTTTCACGTATTTTCTTGATTTTTTTGGCAGAAAATGGGGGAAAAAAGTGCATTCTGATCAATACGTTGCAAACATTATTCAATTATCTAACTTCTCCAAAATGGCATAATTTTCGGTCCAGCCCTTTCGATGTTATCATGGGAGCACGAAACCATTACATTTTTGGGCAACTTTTAGCTTGAAAGAGACACCTTAAACCAAATTATCCTGGGCGTTCACATTGATTTAAACGTTGATATCCAATGCGTGCAAATGTGAGTTTACAATATCTGTACACTTGGAATAAATTCCCAAGTTAAGCAAAATGGAGTAAATTTCGGTGATTTCACTAATTTTTAATTAAAAATCAATTAATTAATTATGGATTACGGTTACTGGATAGCATTGATTTTTTTTAACGTTAGTGTAAAAATTTAAAAACGGTGTTATATACCGTTTACCCCGAAAAAAGACAGAAAGCTGAACGCCTAAACTCGTGTCCGCGCCAGCCTCAGCGACCCCTCTTACGCCAAACCAAATATGAATTTAGTCAAGAAGATAGCGCAATTTTAACATTTCTTAGTTTGTTATGAGAAGAGGTGCGTAAAATTTGCGTTTACGTTTTAAAGCATAATTGGTGGTTACAATTTTATAAATAATTTTTATGGGAAGCAGCTGCCCAGGGTAAACTAGGTATATTTGCGTGTAGGACATTATTGTGAAGGGACGTCCGAGGGCTGTTAAAACGGGCTCAGTCCCTTTGAATTCGCATTAACGACTGAGGAAATCCTCGGTAAAAACCTTAAGTTAGAATTGACAGTCTCGACGAGATTTGAACCCGGGACCTCTTGAATCAGAGTCACGCTCGAGCCAATATCGGTCATAATCGGTGGAGGTATATTTAAAAAAGATAAGAAGATAAGAAGACTTAAGGATCAGGTTTTCTCATACCTATTAAGAATTAATTATTTTAGTAACCTGTTCTAATGTTTCAAGTAGGCAAATTGAACCGTGTTAATTTTTTATCTATCAGTAAAATAGAAATAGCTCCCCAAACACTTTGGTCTTCAATAAAATGTTACAAAATGCTAAATTTGGTCAAAATTGTGAAATAGAAATTCGAAGAATCGAAATTAAAAGCTATTTTATGTACCTCTAATTTTGGATAAGCAAGTCCTCAAAATAAAACCCCAGACTTGAACTGTGTTAATTTTTTATTTTTCAGTAAAATAGAAGTAGCTCTCCAAACACTTTGGTCTTCAATGAAATGCTACAAAATGCAAAATTTGGTAAAAATTGAGAAATATAAATCCGAAAGATTCCAAATTGAAATCTATTTTTACGTACCTCTAATTTTGGATAAGCAAGTCCTCAAAATAAAACCCCAGACGTATAATTTTATTTCATGCTCTAAGAAAAGAAAGGCTTTTGTATCGCCCTCTAACTGATATTATCAAAAGTCAAAGGTAGAAGACAAAACCTTAACTAAATGAAAGAGGGTATTTTTTTTTGCGCGACGTTTCGTCCCTGTTAGCCATTTTATGCAAATTTTGGGACAAAGGTGGAACACCGAGATAGGTGCTTCACGTAATTTAGAGCGACGATTTCTTTTTAATGTTGATTCTACACATCATTGTGTGGATGCACGATATTTTAGAAAACTCGTTTTTCCTAGTAAGGAGTTTGAAGGCAATGATGTATAGTAACAATATAAAAATCCGATGCTCTAAATTCTTCCAAGTGTCTTCCTATTTTGTACTAAAATTTGTATTAAATGGCTGGCAGCGACATAACGTCCGGCCCGAAAAATAAAAAAAATATTTTTCTGTTATATTCAAGACCCTCACTCATCTAGATAAGATTGCAGTCATCTTCCTTTGATTTTAATTAATATCGTTTAGAGGGCGATACAAAAGCCCTAACCTCATTTCTAACATTCAGTAATCAATATTGCAAAAAAAATTAGTTTTGAAAATACTACTTTAAAATTTCCATTTCAATTAATGACTAAGGTATTCGAGACGAGGAGTGGAGTTATATGACGATGACGTACGGGGGGAATACATGCCTAATGCGGGATTCAACCAACATCCTCGTAGAGCCATACGCTTAAAACCAGATATGCCATCGCAGACGGCATGTCAATTTGAAAAGTAAACCATTTAAATATTTTCCAAAATGACAATTGTTTTCACCATTTTTAATCCTATATTTTCTAGAACTAACCGTTGGTTGTTTGCCCCCATCCAGCGACTGTTAACCACAGCCCTCCATGTCCTGAGTCTGCTTGGACAACTCCGCAGGAGGCAGATCGGCCTCACAGTGTCTGAAGAACAACAAACAGGTAGCAATATATTTCGTGCATGTAAAATTTGTTAATAAAAGGTGTTATTTTTAGCAATGCATTTTTTTTTATTGCTTCAACACACCTTTGTGTCTGGACTGAGTACAAGGGAAAATAATGTTATGAAATAACTTATTTGACGAACGATTTTTTTCGTGTTCCGTTTCAAAACTCTTTTTTGTACCATGTGACAAAAAAATCGTACATCGAACATTATTTCATAAAATATTTTTTCCTTATACTCAGTCCAGAGACAAACGTGTGTTGAAACAATAAAAAAAATGCATAGCTAAAAACTAAAAATATGGCATCTAAAACATTCATTTTCGTATTGACCCAAAATTTGCATATAATGGCCAAAATAGAGCTTTTGTCCGGAAAAAAATCCTTTTTTATTCAAGTTCTTCTTTCATCCAACCAGCTTTTAGCAATTTTCCGTTGACTTTCAAAATATCGGTAAGAGTGCTCTGGAATAGCTTTAAATTTTCCGCGCACACTCGCCCTATCCTGACCTGACTTATGTTATTTGTCTAAAAACATACTCTTGTAAAAAAAGATCTGACTGACAAATGATGTAAGATAATGCGTTATATTATACACACACAATGATTCTATGCTTTTAAACTATCAAGAAGTTTATATTTTATAAACAATTTGATACTAAAAATACATCAAATTCGAAAACTGTCGTCAAAACTGCAATTTTGAAAAATTTGCATTAAAACTCATTAAAAGGTACTGCAAATGAATAGAATATGAGCAAAGATTTAGCTTTCCTTTACAAGCCAGTGATAACTTGAGTCTTCTGTCTCTGTTAGTTTCACAATCAGACCTTTTCCGTGGTCAATGTTTTGTGTCCAGTTCTGGTTAGGAATTAACCTCGTAAAATTAATATATCCTATGGACTGACCAGTGGTAAGGTTAGCTGCCGTACTAAGCCGCACAAGCGCGATGTCGTTGGCGAAGTTCCCCGTTTGAGAGTATTGAGGATGCAGGAATATCCCCTCCACGTCTATGTTCTGAGGAGGGGGGATACAGACCTCGCCCTCGCCGCTCGTCTCGCACCTTTCTTCCCCCCTCAGCTCGTGGTACCCCAAACTGACGCTCACCCTACAAGAGACGGAAAGTAGTTTTAGCTGGCAAGTGGCACTACATTGTTCGAGTTCTGTTTCTACATACAAATTCTCGTAAAAATTATCTGACGTACAATTATAACAGTGGCGTCAATTGGCCTGTGTGTTTTTTTTTAGGGGGGGGGGGTAAAGTGGTAGTGGACTAACATTGCCCATGGATCCAGTTTATCGGAAAAAGTATGTATTCTGGTACAATGAGGGGTCTAATGCGCATATCCCAGGAACATTTTTTAATTTCTTCATTGCAAATTCGATTGTCAGTTTTACTGTCAGTTTGCAAAATATTGTCAAAAAGGTATGCCATTCACCCCTCCGTAGTTACGCCACAAATTATAGAAAATGCGTTATTATTTACAAGGGGTTCTTATACTTAAATATGTGATTCTATGCCATTTTTTTTATTCTAGCTGCCCGTTAGGGCAAGCCGCGGTGCGCTACACACTCAGGCACCTTATAAAGCAAGCAGAGTTGGGGTGATTTCGAGGTGTCACCCAGCCGTCATGAAACGTGGTGTGAACTTAAAAACTATCTAAATCGAGGGGATTTAGTTACCTGATAACACATCACATGCCAAATTTGGTTGGGATACGACCATTCCTTCTTGGCGAAAAAATGGCTTGAAACATGCTACTACTGCTAGTTACTGCTACTGCTACTACGGTCTGATTCGTTAGTTTCAATCGGCCAGCGATTCTGACCAAACGGGTGGGGCTCCAGCGTTCATATTTTACATGGACATTAAGTTTATAGTGATAGAGCGTTTTGAAAAAAAAAAAAAAATTGCTGGAAGGCTTCCAAATAATGGTTTTAATATAAGCCTTATACAGGCATACAATCAACAAGTAACTATAGTTACTTGACAATGAGCGGCTACATTGTTTACAACAAGCAAGTCTTTGGACAACTAGATATAATACTTTCAATTGATTATTGGTAATACTATAGAAATAAATCGATTTTGATAAAATTATTATATTTTAACAAATAATTTTGCAATGAAACTTCGTAATAAACTAGCTTCCGAAGCAATTAAGTATCTGGTTAATTTCAAGAAGTAAAGTATATATATTATTTTATCTATTTATTTATTTATTAAATTATTGTTTATTTTATTTGTAAATTGAGTACACAGGATCGCCGGATCGGAATAGGAATCAATAGATTACATTCGGACGCCGATGAGTAGCAACAATTCTCAGGCATCCGCATAGTTAAAACTATCCATTGTGAATAGAAATGATTTTCATTTATTAAGTTCATTGTTGTGTCTGCATCTATGTAATTAGATTTAATTAGTTGTCCGCCTTTGTAAATCAGTTTTATAACTGAATAGGATATACGTTAAATAAGAAAAAAAGAAAAAAAGAAAAATGTGCATGAACACATTTTGTTCCGTCAAGTCTAAAAATAGCCTTCTTGGCCCTGTGTTTGAAGGACCCTCTCGGAAGTTGCGCAACTTTGTGCAACGAGATACGTGTTTGGTAACCTCCAACCCACAGAGGTCACCAGGTGGTGATGCTGAAGAAGGGGTTGCTTTCAAGAGCGATGGATAACCTCGCATTATAATAACACCCAAGGGGTTGCATCATTGAGTGACTTAAGGGTTGGTTTGGAAAGAAATTTTGTCGTTCTATTTACAAAGTGTACTAGGAAGCTTCTCAAACGCTTTTTCAGGCGCGTTGTTGGATGACCGTAATAATTACGTTATTGTTGTTGTTGTTATTCAAATAATTATTGTTTAAGGGGTTGTTTCACTGAAAATGTATGAAAAACCAGCAATTTTGCATTATTATTGTTTTAATTGTTTTTAAGTTTACTTTTTGGATGAGCGTAGCGAAGATTTCATTTCACTACACTGGAGAAAAAAATCCGGAATGTTTTTTTTCTTTCTTTCTTTTCTTTTTTCTTTTCTTTCTTTCTTTATTTTTGTATTATTGTCTGTTTGTTAGCACGATTCCGGCTAAACCGATACTCCAATTACGATGAAATTTTCTGAAGACCTTCGAAATCTCTGAGCTTAGAACGGCCACGTTTTTGAGCGCAATCAAAAAATTATTTCTTATGAAAATCGCAATTTGACGATTTTTTCGATTTTTACGAAATATCTTTGACGAATAACATCTACACGATGTATCCGATTGTAATGATTTTTTCACAGAACCTTATTGTTATGAATTAGTATATTCGTGTGAGATTTGAGCGCAATCAAAAAGTAATTCATATAAAAATCGCAATTTTACGATATTTTTTTATTTTTAAAATTGCTTCGACTTAGGATAACACCTACATGCTTTATCCGATTGTAATGATTTTTTTACAGAACCCTAATTTTATGAATATATATATTCGTGTGAAATAGAGCGCATTCAAAAAATTATTTCTCATGATAATGACAATTTTACGATTTTTTTTTTTATGTCTTCGACTGTAACATCTACATGCTTTACCCGATTGTAATAATTTTTTTCACAGAACGTTAATTTTATGATTAAATATATTCACGTGAAATCTTAGCGTTATCGAATAATTATTTCTTATGAAAATCGCAATTTTACACTTTTTTTCGTTATTAAACAATTACGCTCATCCAACAACGCGCCTGAAAAAGCGTTTGCGAAGCTTCCTAGTTTATTCATTGACAACATTAATTTATTTTATGCTGATATGATGCTAAAAGCATTAAATAAACTTCTTTCTTGAGCGCTGCATGCTATTTTGCATGGGAAAATGGCTTACCGGTACTGATATTAGGCCTAATCTACATACATTTTCCAACAGTGCAAAAGAAAAAAAACATATTTATCAAACAAAACAAAAATTATAAAATCCGTCAAGTTAATATTTAGATGAAATAATTTTTAATCTAAAACACTTTTCACTTTAAAAAAAAATGAAAATTGTAAAAGCCTTAGCATTATCGCAGCATCATGGCAAAATCGTAAAATTGCAATTATTAAGAGAAATAATTGTTTGATTGCGCTCAAATTTTACACGAATATATTAATTCATTATATTAAGGTTCTGTGAAAAACTCATTACAATCGGATAAAGCATGTAGGTGTTATTCGTCGAAGAATGTTTTTAAAAATTTAAAAAAATCGTAAAATTGCTTTTTTCATAAGAAATAATTTTTTGATTGCGCTCAAACTTCACACGAATATATAAATTCATAAAAACATGAAGGTTCTGTGTTAAAAAAATTCATTACAATTGGATAAAGCATGTAGGTGTTATGTCGAAGAATTTTTTTTAAATCGAAAAAAAAAATAGAAAAATTGAGATTTTAATGAGAAATAAATTTTTGATTGCATTCAAATTTCACACGAATATATAAATTCATAAAATTAAGGTTCTGTGAAAACATCATTGTAATCGAAAAGCATGTAGGTGTTATAAGTCGAAGATATGTTTTTAAATCGAAAAAAATCGTAAAATTGCGATTTTAATGAGAAATAATTTATCGATTGCGCTAAAAAACGTGGCAGTTCTAAGTTAAGAGATTTCGAAGGCCTCCCAAAAATTAAATCGCAATTGGAGTATCGGTTTCGTGTTAACAAACAGACAAAAATACGAAAAAAGAATAAAATAGAAAAATAGAAAAAAACATTCCGGATTTTTTTCTCCAGTGTAGTGTAATGGAATCTTCGCTTCGCTCGCTACGCTCATCCAATAAAATTGAAGTTAAAATACGCATGTAAAAAATAGTAACTTCATGGAAACCTATGCCATTATTGTTGGCAATTTGCCGAAATTTAGTTTCATACCTCGTGTTCAGTGATACCAACGAACCAACTATTATGTTATTTTTCAACAAGGCTTATACGATGATCTTTGACAATTTTTTACATTTTCGTCTTTATGTGTTTTACGCAACTTAAATCAAATTAATTCACTGACTTTGAGATGTAGCGTTAATTTCTCGAGATAAAATAAATGAACGATTTTTTTTATTATTGGAGTACTAGTAAAAACTTTTAACGAATCGGAAAGATAGCAAAGCTTGATCAATTATCCGACTATTCCAAGAATTGATAAACTTAATGTGAATACAGCAAGAGCAAATACGGTTTATATTTTATAGTTAATTAGATTGATATTTTTGTGCATTGTTTATCTACAAGTTCAAGAACAAACGATAGTGTTTGACTCCGAGTTCTCACAACTCTTGATAAAAGGTTGAAAGGTGGTACGTGATATCAAATTCCAGCTAAAGATTTGATGTCATGGAGGCCATATAGGACTTGTTCGTGCCATTTATAAGTGGCAGTCCAGCTTTCGAAGGAGATATTTAGATTACTGATCTCGGACATTATAAACGTACAGCTCTGATCGCACCAAAAATTATGTATTTAAAAGTGTTACTGGGAGTTGCATTCATTGCAAGTATCTTTGAAATTCCAGTATGTGTATCGAGTGTCAATAATAAGGTAATACAAATTCACATTTTATTTATAAACCTATTCATAAACATTGTATTAATTTATTTAACGTCTATCCTATTCAGTTTAAAAACTGATTTACAAGGACAACTAAATTAAAACTTTTTCATAAATGCATGCAGACACAATAAAGAACTATAGTTAAGTAAAGTTTGAACTAGTAATATTATAACACACAAAATTTTTACTATGACAATAGTTTCAGTAACAAATTCAAATTGGATATTGAATAAAAGTTAAACTCGTGTATACTTTTTCTTTTTATAGATCATGATTATGTTCACTTGCTTATTAATTAGTTGAAAAAAAAACATGTACAGATATTTGGATGTGTTTGTTCCTGCAATAATATTTATATTTACTTTTAATCCCTTCAAAGGAAATAAGAAATAAAGTATAATAATAATTATTAAATATTGAAAAGTTGAGCAAACAATAATTGTAAATTTTTACACATAAAACCTCGTCGTCGAAGCCATTCATATTATGCTATAAGATTGTTGTTGGATAAATAACGAGATTATTATTATTTGATTATTATTTGAATCATAATTTTTGCTTATACAAGGCGAAAAAGTGACGATAATATTTTTAATAAGTTGGTTTCGATTCAATAACACAAACTGACACAATAACAAAACATAATTTTATCTTTCTCGTCACTATTCCCAAATCGCGATTATGGTTTCTTCTCTCTACAGTTTCTCTGCATCTACAATATCTTTCATAAGCCTACTTCAATTACATAATCCATATAAAGTAATATTAAAATTATTATCAAAAAGGGTATTAAAATTATTATTTATTTTAGTAATCCTAAATAAAATTACTTCCATTCTCAACTTGTATATATCAATTTGTAACACCAACCAATAACACATTTAAAACTTCATTCTAGTAATAAATGTCACAAATGAAAATTTGGATACGACATTTATATAAATTTGACATTTTTAAAAAGACAAGTAAAATGTAAAATCCGCGATATTTTCGAATTGATCTTCAAGCGTACACCTGTGCAAGCTTTCAGGCTTAAACTAGGAAACGCTCAGTTGGACGCGTTGAAAAGCGAGCACGTGCTATAGCTAGACCCACAATGCACTTTTTTTTTAAATTTTAAAATTTGCGACGTTCGCTGTCCACAGGGCCATGTTTCCGATATTATTTATTATTGCCAAGTATTTGGGTAAACCCGTATGTAAATCCTTTACTTTGTGGATAAAATCCACCGCCATCTAGAAGACCTTGACTCTTTGGGGAAAAATATTTAAACTCTTTGGTGACAAATAATGACTGCTTCCTCGAAAGTATTTTGATTACTTCTAGGTGGCAGTGCATTAGAAACTTCGCGCGTCTTTTCGTTGCCATGGCAACGTTACTTTTTTATAATGTAATTTCCATCTACACTACTTATCGGATCAAACAAAAATTTTACATATTCGTGACCGGACGGACATTCTAAATGTTTGCTATCTCAGATTTTGTCGCCGGTTAGTTTTGAAAAAAAACTTCGATAACTTTAATGTACTTTTTACTTTTTGAACGATTTTGCCACAAAACTAATGGCATTCAATCGAGAACAAAGCTTGCGGATGGTCAAATTTCAACTCGATCCGAGCCTCCCGTTCGAACTTTTATGGCGAGACATACAAACAAAAAAACAAACAAACAAACAAAAAAAACAAAACAAACGAGTGACAATTTTTTCCCGGGCAGAGTCAAATGGAAACGCTCGCATTGCTCGCTTAATTATGCAGACACAATAACAATGCATATATTCGGAAATGTTAAATGTTTTTGCGGCATTTATTTATTATTTTGATTTCAATCACAAGGCGTTCAGGTAATCCGCTCCCCTCCACATCAAATGCAAAGTCGTGATCGTGATAACGTACGTCTATGGACGCAAGAAATACCCCAAATAATAAGTATTATTTTTGTCGGACAGGACAGCGCCGCTGGAGGTGGGTCACAGTCGAGTCACAATGACGCGAATGAACTGCAAGGGATACCTGGGATACCGGTAAGATTATTCATTGGACTGTTTATTTGGGTTTAATATGGTTGAAACATTTAACTCCAACATCAGTCCAGTGCTAACTGTCCCTGCAGCCAATGGACATCCCTTCCCTTCACATTTGTCCTATCCGCAACCTGAAGATGGACATAGCACCCTATAAGAGGTTTAATTCCCACAAAAATTATAATGGACTGTATCAATGGACTGTGTCAATGATATGATAGTATTATACATTTTATGTAAACGATAAATTTTGAAATTGTCGAATTTTACAAACTATACCTTTGGGTATTATATTATTTAAAATTAATTGGATGAGCGTAGCGAGCGAAGCGAGCGAAGCGAAGATTCCATTTCACTACACTGGAGAAAAAAATCCGGAATGTTTTTTTTTTTTTTTTTTTTTTTTTTTTTTTTTTGTATTTTTTGTCTGTTTGTTAGCACGGATTCCGGCTAAACCGATACTCCGATTGCGATGAAATTTTTATTGAGACCTTGAAATCTCGGGAACTTAGAACTGCCACGTTTTTGAGCACAATCAAAAAAAAATTCCCATAAAAATCGCAATTTTACGATTTTTTCGATTTTTTTAAAAATTTCTTCAATTTATAATACCTACACGCTTTGTCCGCATTGTAATGATTTTTTCACAAACCTTTATTTTATAAATTTATATATTCGTGGAAAATTTAAGCGCAATCAAATAATTATTTCTCAAAAAAATCGCAATTTTACGGGGGTTTTTTTCTTTTTAAAACAATTCTTTGACAAATAAAACCTACATTTTTTTATCCGATTGTAATGACTTTCACAGAACCTTTATTTTTAATTTATATATTCGTGTAAAAAATTTTAGCACAATCGAATAATTATTTCTTATGAAAATCGCAAATTTTTACGATCTCTTTCTTTTTTAAAATTACGATTAATTAAAAATTAAAAAATTAAAATTTATTTTTTTTATTTATTTTAAATTATTTAAAAAAAATCATCAAATTAGTAATGATTTTTTCACAGAACAGAAAATTCACATAACACATGGCAGCTCAATGCACCAATTACGCTCATCCAACAACGCGGCGGGACTTAAGCGTTTTCCTAGTTTAGAAAATTTTATGACGAATAAAAACAATAACATTTCTCGATGGAAACCTGCCCAGGGACATTGTATGCATTTAGTGTTCAATTTAATAGATTTTGGAGGTAAAGGGCATTTTTTAAGATTGTTTTAAGAGGGCTAATCTCTTGAGACGACAGAATTTAAAAAAAATCCTACGGGAAGGATTGCCGGTTTTGGCCCTGCGGGTATCGAAACAACGCCTTACGCTTGAGCTACATCTGTTGGTTATAACTAGGAAAACGCTTAAGTCCCACCGCGTTGTTGGATGAGCGTAATTAGTGCATTGAGCTGCCATGTGTTATGCGGATTTTCTGTTGTTCTGTGAAAAAATCATTATAAATTGAAGATTTTTTAAGAATTAAATTAATTTAAAAAAAATTAACTTAAATTTTTATTTTTAATAATCAATCGTAATTTAAAAAAAGGAAAAAATCGTAATATTGAAATTTTCATAAGAAATAATTATTCGATTGCGAACAAATTTTACACGAATATATAAATTTATAAAATGAAAGTTCTGTGAAAAAATCATTACAATAGGATAAAGCATGTAGGTGTGATAAGCCGAAGAAATTTAAAAAATCGAAAAAAGTCGTTAAATTACGATCTTCGTAAAAAAACAGTTTTTTGATAACGCTCAAATTTCACATGAATGTATAAATTCATGAAATTAAGGTTCTGTGAAAAAATCATTACAATCGGACAAAGCATGTAGGTGTTGTTAGTCGAAGAAATTTAAAAAAAGTCGAAAAAATCGCAAAATTGCGATTTTCATGATAAATAATGTTCCAATTGTGCTCAAAAACGTGACAGTTCTAAGTTCAGTGATTTCGAAGACCTCCATAAAATTTCATCGTAATCGAAGTATCGGTTTAGCCGGAATCGTGTTAACAAACAGACAAAAATACAAAAAGAAAAAAAAACATTCTGTATTTTTTTCCCCAGTGTAGTGAAATGGAATCTTCGCTTCGCTCGCTACGCTCATCCAACAATGTATAAGAGTATGTTAGATATTCTTTTTAAACCCTTTCTAACCAGGTGTTGCCATTATTGAAGCAGAAAGTTCTAAATTTATTTGCGGGTAAATTTTGGTGTTTTCAATTTGACCCCATGTTTTTTTTCTGCAAATGAAATAAATACATTTTTTCCCCTATTCAATAGCACGAATAGAACCTTTCTTAGAGAAGATTAAAAATACACATCTAAAAAGGTTAAAAACGAAAAAATTGGTTAGTCCGGGAAAAGTTATAAATTTCCAGTACTGCTGTTGTTTGAGATACACACAAAAATACACAAAATATCAGAACAAAATTTAGTTTTTAGAAATGCATTTAAATTTAAATTTTAACAAAATATGTAGAATCTATTCAAAATACAAAATCTCCCGAAAACTGAAGAGTTTTTAAATGCTTTGATTTTGGCATTTAGAAAATGTAGTCAAGTTATTAATTTCAACGGGTTGACGGAATAATAGTTGTTTGTAAAAATCGTGACATGTTTTCTATGGTAATATTTAAAATCGTTTCAGTCAAATCATACCAATGTTCAGATATTCCGAAGGTTCCCTGAAAATGCATTAAGATCGAATTCGTGGATGCATGGGCTGGAATCTTGCGAACAATTGCACAGAAAAATAAACATGAACTATTACTTTCAAAGTCCAACTCGCTACCTTCCCGTGGTTTGGCCTGTGAGTACGGGAGTAGTGTATTCCCCAAAACTAAGGGCGAGCTCTGGCCGGTTGGGGTGCGTGTTGCAGAGAGAGCTCTCACGCAACTTTTTATCACACCTTTCTTCATTCACACAGCCTTACTCATATTTATTTTCTTCTTTCACTTTTTTTGTCTCCATACTTGCCGCCCTCTCTGAACGAGCACTCCTCCGTTTTCCCACCCATTTAACCCATCCTATCCAACATCCTCACTCCTTCCCATTAACCACCCTCGTCTTCCCTTACTTTCCTCCCATTGGAAAGAAGAAAACATGGTGGTAATCCACAATTATGGAAAAATACAATTTGGAAGATTCCAATACAATTGACATGGACACTGATAACTCTACTGTTGAGTGCCCTAAAACAACATTTACTAATTAACTACTAGGAAAACGTCCGGCCGCGTTGTTGGATGAGCGTAATTGGTGCATTGAGCTGCCATGTGTTATGCAGATTTCCTGTTGTTCTGTGAAAAAATCATTAAAGATTTTTTTAAAATTTAATTTAATTAAATAAAAAATTAACTTAAAATTAATTTTTTTAATTAATCGTAATTTAAAAAAAGGAAAAAATCGTAATATTAAAATTTAAATAAGAAATAATTATTTAATTGCGCAAAAATTTTACACGAATATATTAATTTATAAAATAAGGGTTCTGTGAAAAAATCATTGCAATAGGATAAGCATGTAGGTGTTATAAGTCAAAGAATTGTTAAAAAAAAAAAACGATTTTCATGAGAAATAGTTTTTCGATTGCGCTCAAATTTCACACGAATATCTGAATTCATAAAATTAAGGTTCTGTGAAAATATCATTAAAATCGGATGAAGCATGTAGGTGTTATAAACTGAAGAAATTTTTTTTAAAAATCGAAAAAAATCGTAAAACTGCGATTTTAAAGAGAAATAATTTTTTGATTGCGCTCAAAACGTGTCAGTTCTAAGTTCAGAGATTTCAAAGGCCTTTATAAAATTTCATCGTAATTGGAGTATTGGTTTAGCCGGAATCGTGTTAACAAACACACAAAAATACAAAAAAAGAAAGAAAGAAAGAAAGAAAGAAAAAAAACTTTCTGGATTTTTTTCTTCGGTATAGAAGAATGGATTCTTCGCTTCGCTCATCCAACAATCACTTTACTCGCTACTTAAAATTGGATGAGCGTAGCGAGCGAAGCGAAGATTCCATTTCACTACACTGGAGAAAAAATCCGGAATGTTTTTTTTTCTTCTTTCTTTCTGTTTGTATTATTGTGTGTCTGTTAGCACGATTCCGGCTAAACCGATACTCCAATTGCGATTAAATTTTTGGAGGTCTTCGAAATCTCTGAACCAAAAACTGCCACGTTTTTTTAGCGTAATCGAAAAATTATTTGTTTATGAAAATCGCTATTTTACTATTTTTTTTTAATTTTAAAAAAAATTTCTTTGACTTTTAACGCCTACATGCTTTATCCGAATGTAAAGATTTTTTCACAGAACCTTAATTTTATGAATTTATATATTCGTGTGAAATTTGAGCGCAATTAAAAAATTATTTTTATAACAATCGCAATTTTACTTTTTTTATTTTTTTTATTTTTCATTTCTTCGACTTATAACACCAACATGCTTGATCCGATTGTAACTTTTTTTATACAGAACCTTAATTTTATAAATCACTATATTGGCGCGAAATTTGAGCGCAATCGAAAGATAATTTTCTATGAAAATTGCAATTTTACGCTTTTTTCGTTTAAAAAAAAACGCTCCTCCAACAACGCCCCTGGAAAAGCGTTTGCGAAGCTTTCTAGTCCAATAAATACTTAAGCGGTGTTATTGGATGAGCGTAGCGAGCCAAGCAAAGATTCCGTTTCACTAAAATCCGGAATGTTTTTTTTTTTTTTTTTTTACTTTTGTGGGTCTGTTATGTGTATGTTGGCACGATTCCGGCTTAGCCGATACTCTAATTGCAATGAAATTTTGTGGAGGCCTTAGAAATATCAGAACTTAGAACTGCCACGTTTTTGAGCGCATTCGAAAAATAATTTCTTATGAAAATCGCAATTTTACGATTTCGATTTTTAAAAATTTTTCTTCGACTTATAAAACCTATATGCTTTATCCGATTGTGATGATTGTTTTACAAAACCTTTATTTTATAAATTAATATTTTGGTGTGAAATTTGAGCGTAATCAAAAAATTATTTCCTTATGGAAATCGCAATTTTAAGATTTTTTATTTTTTAAACATCTTCGACTTATTAGTAACACCTGCTTTATTCGATTGTAATGATTCTTTCACAGAACCTTAATTTTATGAATTAATATATTCGTGTGAAATTTGAGCGTAATCGAAAAAATTATTTCTTGTGAAAATCACAATTTATGCTTTTTTCGTGTTTTAACAATTACGCTCATCCAACAACGCGCCTGAAAAAGCGTTTGCGAAGCTTCCTAGTTTTAATGATATGTTTTATATTTCAGGGTATGCGTGGTCAGAAAGGCGAGGAAGGTTTTCCAGGGCCTCCTGGACGATCTGGTACAGGTATTCCTGGACTTCCTGGACTTCCCGGCCGCCCAGGAAATCTGGGAGCAGACGGCCTGCCCGGTATGAAGGGACTTCCAGCACGCTCTCCAGTTAGCGCAAGTAGCAGCCCACGAGGAGAACCAGCTATCAAGCCACCTGAAGACGCGTCTGTTACCAGGATTCGAGGCCCCCCTGGGTTCCCGGGAAATAAAGGCGAGAAAGGTAGTCCCGGTTTCCCGGGACCACCCGGGCTGGACGGCTCGGACCTGCCTGGGTTGCAGGGGGAAGACGGCGAACCCGGGGTGGACGGAAGGCCAGGGTTCCCCGGACTCCCGGGCAGCCCTGGCTCGTGCTTTTCACGGTCGAGACGCCACGTAGACGCGGGCGAACCACAGGCGAGCATGTCCATGACGACTATCACAGGTCCTGCGGGATTTCCCGGAGTATCAGGACTCAAGGGAGAACGCGGAAGCCCCGGCCTTCCGGGAATACCAGGCAAAGGAGCTAGGGGACCGAAGGGCCAAAGAGGATTACCTGGATTCGATGGGTTGCCTGGAGTGCGAGGTGAAAAAGGAGATATGGCCTTGTGCTTATAAAGAGCATCATGTTACTTTCTCAATTTGGTTAGTCGGGAAACACTCCCGTAGGTGTAATTGTTATTGTTTAATACAATTCAGAAATTAAAAAAGTCCGCCCCAACCGGGAATCGAACCACGGATCTCCCGCATTCCCGTTGCAGTACTGTTCCATCCATTCAGATGTATAATGCAACTACAATTCAGAGTTTAAATTGTACCCGTCCTGATGGTCTAGTGGTTAAGACGCCTGTCTGGAATGCAGGAGATCAGTGGTTCGATTCTCGGTTGGGGCGGACTTTTTTAATTTCTGAATTGTAGTAAATAACCTCATGTTACTGTTAAGACAAATTATTCAATTTCCTGTTTCATATTTAATTCAATGCTGCTTATAACACCTCGCGTATATGCAAAGGGAAATGTGACATTGGTACGCGTAATGGAAGTCTTCAAAGAAAATCGGTATGTGTTAACTACACAGTGGCGGCTCCAGCATAAAGCGCGGGACTCGATCTGCTCGATCCCCCCCCCCACCCACCCCCCTCCCCCCGCAATCCTGATGAAAGATGTCAGAGTCATGCTAAAGAGTCCTCGGACATTCACTTCGCAAATATCCGAATTCAAATACAAGCTATACACCCGAAGAGGGGCATGCAAGTTTTTGTGGGCAGGGTTCCCGTCAATATTTTAAAATATTACATTTAATCGTTAGTGCGGAATGTTGATTGTAATTGTAAAAGAATGAAAATATATATAAAAAATGTTGTTTATGTTTTGGATTCGAATGCAATCAGTTGTATAACATTACCCAATAATAAACACTTCGGGGATTTTATGAAATTAATAAAAAAAAAGCATCCACGAAAAACATCCAAGCAGAAGCAAACACCCAGTCCTAAACCAACCTTTATTCATTTAATTGTTTATTACAAAGCCAAAGGACAATGTTGAGTCCTCTTGAAGTTTTTTTTTCATAATCTCCTATTAGAAGTTCGTGGTTTTTCGAGAAGAGGCTTTTAAATTGATTATTTTATTGGGGGAATTTGCATGATCGTATATTATTGCTTTACCAATAAGCCAACTTTCCTTTTCATAATTTAAAATATTTTCTTCGAAAAATAGGGTTAAAAGTTCCAACATAATTTGGCAGGTTCAGCGGCACGCAACGCTAATCAACTAACACTGATGACTAAAAATAACTCGTTCCATCATGTGTGGGAAATATAAAACATTTCTGAATTTTTTCATTGTATTAAATATTATAAAATACAAAACTTAAAAGTATTGAAAATGAAAATAGTAATCCTTCTAATTTCGTTCTATTCCCTATATACACTAGAATATAGGAAAATGAAATAAAAATACAAATAAAAATACTGTTATTTTTTTTCTTGACGGTGGACGTTCTATCAAGGTGCCCGTAGGGCGCCGCAGCCAAGCCGCGGCGCCCTACACACTCAAGGCACCTAATACAGCAAGCAAAGTTGGGATGTTTTCGAGGTGTCACCCACCCGTCATGAAACGTGCTATGAACTTAAAAATTGTCATTATTGAGGGTATTAAGATAGGTACATGACAACACATTCAAAATTGTATTAAGGTACGATCATACATTGGCTACTACATCTTACTAATTTGTCGGTTTCAAATTTCCCAGCGGTTCTAACCAAACGGGTGCGGGGCAACAACGTTCATAATTTACATGAACATAAAGGTAATGGTGATGTAGTGACTTTTGAAAGAAAAGTTGAAAGAGATAGCTGGAAGGCATCCAAATAAAGGTTTTATTATAAGTCTTTAACAGGCATATAATCAACAAGTAACTATAGAAACTTGACAATAATCACCTACAATGAGTACAAAAATAAGTTATTTTGGGGCGCGAGATATTTAACATCCTATTGCTTTAGTATTAGGCCTACCATCTCAATTATTACTTTTTTATTAAAATAATTCTTATTCTATTTTAACAAAAATAATTTTGCAGTAGAAATTGAAAAAGTAATGAGATCCCACGCATACAAAAACTTTTAAAAATACAGCCAAACCTTTCATACTCAAAAGTAATGAGACCTAAAAAAAGAGCCAAGCTCAGCTACCATTCCACATTTGCGCATTCTTATTTCATAAACGTACATCCTTGAAAAGTTTAGAAAAATAGAATTTGGATAAACTATTACGTTTAAATTAATCGATGCAAATTTGGATGAACTATTATGTTTAAATTAATAGTTGCAAATTCTATTTTGCCAAGCTTTTCAAGTATGTTGTAACGGGGCACTGTACAATGAATTAAGAATGCGCAAATGTGGAAGGGTAGATAAGATTGGCCCTGGTTTAGGTCTCATTACTTTTGAGTATGAAAGGTTTGGCTGTATTTTTACAAGTTTTTGTATGCGTGGTAGAAATTATCAGCAAGATAAAACATGCATTTTTTATTAGCTTGACAATTCAAAACGCATTTAAATGTACTAAAAATGTAATAGCATAGGAGCATAAATATATCTTTCTTTTACCGTTCAGAGTTTTCTTAACACTCCTGATTCGTTTGGCAATCAGACCTTTTCATGCAAATGTTGTTTTTGGGAAGTGCCCCCTTAAATCGCATCAATTTTTTACCTGAATAGGCCTACCCCGTGTCATTCTAAGCTCACACCACCAAAACGGGATTGTCTTACGTGTACTAACTACAACCTCGATAACGACTTGTCCCGTTTGTTTTGTTATTTAAATACAGATTCAACGTTTTTTATGCATATGAAGATTGTGACGTATGGATTGATAAGAACAAAACAGCACATCATTATGTGTCAGTAATGCCTACTTAAAGTAAGATAAATATGAGGATTTGACCTGTCTAACCCAATGTCAGTGGTAGCTCACTTCTTGAATCGCAGTTAACTAAACATCAAAGTCAGTGTGCTCAAAAAGCTGTTTTAGCAGAAGGACAAAATTGGCTTCATTCGATGCATTTTCATTGCTTGTTTGGACAAAACCATAATTGTATGAATTTTTATATTCGTGTAAAATTTGAGCGCAATCAAATAATTATTTCTTATGAAAATCGCAATTTTACGATTTTTTTCTTTTAAAAAAAATTACGATTAATGAAAAAAAAATTAAAAAAAGTAAATTTTTAATTTAATTTAATTTAATTTAAAGAAAATCATCGTCTTAGTAATAATTTTTACACAGAACATCAGAAAATCTGTATAACACATAGCAGCTGAATGCACCAATTACGCTCATCCAACAACGCGGCGGGACTTAAGCGTTTTCCTAGTTTAATAAATATTGATTCCTATCAGTGAAATCTAGAGTTTAACCATCCATTCAATTATTTTGTTTATTTTTTTTATTTTGTACTTATTATGTTTCCGTACTTGTTAACCTACGGTGACATATGGAAAACAGTTTTATCAGAGAACCATTATTTCAATGAGTCTACAATGTCATATTTTAATCTTTTTAAAATCAAAAAAGTTGTATTTATAATAGAGACGGAACTAAGCTCAATATGTCAGAGTGATAGTGCACTTTTTGTTTAAAACACCACACATGGCAATGGCACATTCGAATGTGATGTACTAAAAATCATTTCCGGGGGCGAAGACACGCGCTACATGCACAAGTTAAAGTTATTTAAACATTTAACATTCGATGGACCAGTCTTTTATTAAACGCTTGCTTGTAGGTAAAATAATTCATGATGCAACATAAAAAGGGATGTAATGTTTTGCGGAATTCAAAGCAATTTATGCAGAAAATATAAAACAAAAGAAAGTATAGACAAGTTTAAGGTTTAAGGGTGCGTTAAGGTGCGTGGACAGATCCAGACATAGATAGTGGGAAGAAATGGAGGGACGCTGGGCAACCAAGTCATCAATCTTTTAATTAAGCAAATAAATTTGTTTAAGTAATGTAGAAAAGTCCCCAGCATCCAACAGTTATTAATGTAATTCACTTACAAAGATGATTCGTTGTTCTTAGGAATGCAATGGGCCGCCGTTAGCACGTATCTGTCGTTGATCAACGTCCCTCCACATGTAAAGCGATCACCTCTCCCTGAGAAAAACATGGAATAACCCGTTATTAAATACATCTGAACAGTGGCGTATCCAAGGGGGAGGGGAAGGGGGGGGAACTCCCCCCCAAACTTCATTGCCAAAGAAAAGTGTGGGAAGTGCACTTAAACGTTTCAATGGAGAATATAGAAAAACTGTTGTATCGCAAAAATAAAGGCAAATTACCATGTGACCAATAGAGGATTTTATACCAAATTAATTATTGTGATGCTTTAATACGCACAGATTTTCACCAAACTGACTTTGAAAGAAATAAATTTTAGAATAAAAACAAGATTTTATTAGATAAAATGTTGGTGAAACTTTAAATTTAAAATCCACTGATTTTTACCAAAATGACATTGAATGAGAAAACTTTTGGATTAAAAAAGAATTTAAGTAGATAAAAAGTTGGTCATTGTATTGGCTGACCCCCCCCCCCCATTTATGAATTCCTGGATACGCCACTGCATCAGAAATAACCATACAAATTAATGCTCAATAACGTTTAGTTTTTCCATGCAAGTATAATGTATTCTACTTCTGTAACACATTTGTGAAGACAGTATCTTACACGATCTTATCTTGAGTCGTGCCATCCATGGAAACTCGTATATTGGAGTCTCCTCCTCCATTAATGATTTGGTTCCAAGGGGTTGAAGCCTGGCCACACGACCTGTGATCAGGCTTTGTTGCTGGTGCCGGCTAACCATCTTGAGGCGAGGGGCTGCCGGCTGTGAGGTGGACTTTTGGGCGTTGCGCCACACTAGAGGATGGTTGACTCTGAGGACCCAAAAAAAAAAAAAAAAAAAAAAAAAAAAAAAAAAAAAAAAAAAAAAACACCAAAAAAAAAAAAAAAAAAAAAAAAAACAAAAAAAAAAAAAAGGTAGGAAAGACAAAGGTATAAGTGACATTGACAACAATCGAATTAAGTGCGTCAGTTTGTAACAAATATGGATATAGTTGTTAGTGGTAAAGGTGTATAAGCCAAATTAGTTTTTATATTCTAAACGCAATGGTGTAATAAGTGTATTCTCGCCAAGCACTACAGTTCAACGGTGTGAAGTTTTTAACCCATTAAAACTTCAGTCACTTCGTAGCGCTATCAGGGGCTTAAGTGCGATTCAGGAGGCAATGTTTAATTACCGAGGGCGTAGGAAAAGACAAGAAAGAAAAATCGAAAAGACAAAATCGAATTGTGAACACAATTTATTTTTTGATAATCAGTATCGTAACTGTAAATTAGGGGCCCCCGGACAAAATATAGTATGGCCTCAGTGGTGTGAATTAAAAATATTAATGGATGTACATGCGCACGAGCTTTCGTGGGTAAAGGTGTTGATGATTTTGTTCAATGGGGGGGGGGGTGAGCCCCGAAACAGTTTTCTATTCATAGAGTGTGATTGGAGTATTGTAGTAATGAGTTTTAGGTATTTATTTTATGTCATTTGTTAGTGGTAACTGGTAATGATTGTTGTGATTGCCAAAATTTATTATGTCATTTGAAAAAACTTGGCGCGCCTGCGGCCGGAATGATGACAACATTTGTTAAGCGAGCGACACTCATAAACTAAGTGATTTTATGCTTTCGCCCCCCCCCCCCGCCCCCTCTCCAGCGCCCGCTGTTATATTGCCTTCTCACCCCGTAAAAGTCCAAAACTCGCTACCTTCCGTGGTTTGGCCTGTTAGTAGGGAGTAGTGTATTGCCCAAAAACTAAGGGCGAGCTCCTGGTCGGTTGGGATGCGTGTTTGCAGAGCGAGCTCTCGCTCAAATTTTTATCGACCTTTCTTCATTCACACAGCCTTACTCATATGTATTTTCTCTTTTTCACTTTTTTCTTCTCCTACTTGCCGGCCCTCTTCTGCAACGAGCACTCCCCGTTCCCACCCAGTTGAACGCAGCCTATCCAACATCCTCACTCCTTCCATTAACCCCCCGTGTCGTCCCTTACGTTCCCCCTTTCTGGAGAGAAGAAAAACATGGTGAAAATCCACAATTATGAAAAAGAAAATTTGGAAAATTCAAATACCACTTGACATGGGCACTGATGACTATATGTTGAGTGCCTTAAAACAACATTATCTAACTAACCTGACGGAGTTTTTTGCTTATGATATTGACATTGTGTTATCGACCCCTGTTTCCTTGCAAAAATAAAGTTGTACATGTCCTAATAAACAATTACTGATTAATGCACATTGTGTGATCATTAAAGGGAATTTACCCGCGAACTCAAAAAATAATTTCATTCTGGGCTAACTAGTAATGAGTTTAGCAATTAACAGGAAAATTATTGGGTCGACCATGACCCTAAAAAATTGTCAAACTTTGTAATTTCGATCTAGGTCCCATCAGCAAAAACTCCACATAAGAACTAACAGGGGGACGACTTTATGCCCGTGCCGTGACCTTTAGAGGATTTTGTAAAAAAAAATATATGGGCCATTGTGGGCGTATCTACAGCCTTTTCTGTAAATTATCTCTATATGTTTTGTAATTTGGGCAAGTGGTTTGGTCAAAAGATGCTTATTACTAAGAGGGGGTTGTAATTTGGAAATGCGACCTATAATTTTGTGTGTTTGAGAGTATATTGTGCACAGTTGCATGACACGGTGTTATAAAGGGGCACTTTTAGATTGGACGAGCTCTAGTTAGGTATCTATGGGGAACATAAAAGAGCAGGTAAAAGGACGATTTAAGAAAAAATTTTACCAAAAACACCAATTTCGCAAATTTCTGGATCAAAATTTAATTCGTGTTAAACACAGTTACATGATATAATTTATTAAACTGTATTTTAGTGTAGGGTGAGTCCGGTGTACGTGACTATGCATCCAATTGCAAGCAGGTCCATGGTTCGAATCGCGCTTTAGTCAAAATGATCATAGCTTTGATATGGACTTAAGTTCATCAATTGTTGGCTTAGGAATGTGTTAAAGGGTGACTCAGAGCATCCAATAGAAACGAGGCACATAAAAAAATCTTCAGTTCTTCCGAATCAGCCTTGGTGGTTCTGGCACTGCCTGCGAGTGGGATCGTGCACAGATTCAGATTGTTTGGTAGATGTTCCCTATAATACCGATGTCTTTTTAAATGTATTTACAATCATTAAATAATTGACTTTAAAAATGCTAAAAAAAATAAAATTAAAAATCTGATAATATGATCTCTTATTGGCATGCATTTGTTGTGATATTGTAATTATCCAGAATAATAATCAAATAAGAACATTTTTGGTGGACCCTTGGGGGAGTGGGTGGCTATTTTTTTAAATAAGTAAACAAAAGAAAAATAAATGCAAAATGCTGATGTCATTGATTCTAAATAAACATTATTATAGTATGAACTAAAATTATACTATTTATGACCTGGAATATGCTTATCGCCAAAACAATTAATAAACAATCAAATACAGGAACTATTATATACCGTCAACAAATGGTCTTTGTTGGCTTGTCGATGGTGTCGGCGCCAGACAGAATGCTCGGGGTCTGCTTCTAAAAAATACGTTTATACTTTTGAAACGGTTTTGATTGGATGAGAAGGTTTTTAACCCTTTCTATACACTGTGCTATTTGATGTGACATGGGATGCTATACTGTTATTAATGTGAATCTTGCATTTAAAGCAGGCTCTGTCCTGTAATGGCAATTAAGAAATTAAGAGCATAGCCCCATAAACACAAAGTGTCTAACCACCAGGACAATTATACAACAATACTTACATAAAATACAATACAATAAATAAAAATATTTACTATTAAGGGAGATCTCACACAATTCTGTGTTTATTAAAGGCCTATGCTCCGTTGTGATAGTCTATGATTGTACACATATTCATTAAATAAAATAATAATAAAAATAATAATAATAATAATAATAATAATAAGGGGATGTTTCATAGGACGATAATCCCATCTGTCATAAATCCTCTTGTCTAATAAAACCCGTATGCCCTCGAAAATATTATATTTAAAAATAAATTCAAAAAATATTAATTAATTTTTAAAATATTTAAAAATATAGCCACGTCCTCTTGCTACAAATCCCAAATGTCTCGAAATGGCGGGAGAAAAGAAATATAAATTTAAATCATTTTAATTATTTTTAATTAGTTTAAAATACTAATTTCAACTGTCTGCCGCTAGATAGGGCGGTGTAGTGTAGCAAAGCACGGTATATCATAAGAGAGGGTCCCGAACTCGTTCCAGTGGTTGAAAATGTGACCAAGAGAGCATGTTGAATCTAGAAATGAACCTGATATAAATTACTACATCGTCTATCAGCTTGGTCCCTATTTAAGGCATATGTACGATTTGCTAGTCATTGCGCTGCTGGGAGTGCATTTCGCTAGAGACCAATATGTAAAGTCACGGATGGTTTATATGTATATATATTGCTTAACTTTGGTTTTATAGTAGGCGGACTAGACGTTGATAATATGTTGTACTTATAGACAGAAATAAAAAAAGTGACACACCTGGGATCGAACCCAGGACCTTGGCAGTCCTGGCTATGCTCTTACCAAATGCAGCCACCAATTTAAAACTGTCTAATGATTTGTACTGTTTTGTATTTTTGTTAATAACGTGTGTACGTGTGGTAAGATAATAGCCAGGGACTGTCGAAGCATAAGGTCCCGGGTTCGATCACAGGTGTAGTCACTTTTTTAATTCTGTCTAAAGCACTAACCATACTCAACGTGATAGTCGCCCACTATAAAACCAAAGTTAAACTTCATCTATCCAGCCAAACTCGGTTACAAGATATAGGTTTGTATCTTTCCAGTTATTTCGTATATGTATTCGAAAAGGCAGTCTAATCTGCCCGACACACGTTATTAAACAACATGTACAAAACAGACCAAAAAATTAGAAGTTTTAAATCGGTGGCGCATAGCTCAGTGGTAAGAACATAGACCGCGACAGCTAAGGTCCCGGGTTCGGATCCCCGGTTGTAGTCAACTTTTTAATTTCTGTCTAAGTACTAACATACATATCAACGTCTTAGTCGCCTCTATAAGACCCAAGTTAAACACATATATACATATATGAATATAGGTTTTTACGCATAAGCCCCGCTTTGAGACATTATTATTAGGAATAGCAAAATTGTCCATAAAAGTATGACCGAGCACCGACTTGTGGTGGGATCTCATATCATGGATTCAACAGTCACAACAAATAGCAATTTTAATAGAGGTTTTCTTGTGTCCTCGATAGATCAATATATTATACCAGACACGACCGAAGAAAGGCAAAGCCCGAAACGTCTCGTGACCAATTTAGTGATTAGTTAGTGTATATTTTTATCTGTGTTCTACTATGGCAGCCACTCTACATCTCAGGTAAGCTGTTGACTCCTATCTCTATCACACATGATTATATATATTATATATATATATATACACAAATAAAAACAAAACATCAGCATTACAAATATTTATGATGTTAGTAGCTTTAGATAGAAATTAAAAAAAAGTGACCCCCGGTGTAGTCACTTTTTTAATTTCTATCTAAAGTAATAACATAAACAGCGTCATAGTCGTCCTACTATAAAGCCAAGGTAAAACATCACAATATTATATATATATATCATAAAAACAATAAAAACAAAAACATAATCATTACAATAAAAATACAAACAACCCAAACCGCCTTACAAAGCCAAAACCAAATGGCAAGTACAAAAACTAAATCATATGCCAGTGAACATATTACAACCACATCACTGTACTACTCTTTGCTTGACATGTCCACCTTCTCATTGCCTTTGGTTTGCTTTGTAATCGATTAGGTTTGTGTATTGTTTTTATTTATTTATCATTCTAATGTTGACGTATTGTTTTTATTCTTTTAATGCCATGTATTCTTGAGAATGAAAGCCTAGTCTTTTGAAACGCCCGCGCAAAGATTAAAAATAAGTGTTTTAACAACTTATACACCGCATGATATTTCCGTAAAGTTTAAGCTACCATATAAGGTGTGTTTTTTACGTAGGTTTTATCGGACAGTAATATGACATAAAGGATTCTTTCGAGTTTTCGAGTTACAAAGTTTTTATTTACAAACGTTTTCAGGCAGATCTCTCTGCCCATATCAAGGGTAACAACATACAAATAAAAAACAAAAAGTAAACAGCCATAAAAGAAGTCCACTGCAACTAGTCAGCTATTTTGGTGCGTACGTTCAAGTCTATTTATAGTGCTCTATTATTCTGGCTCCTAGTATAGGCCACATACTAGGTACTGGTATATCACTAACATTGTGATGTACTATCCGTACTGTCGGTTGTTAAGGTGGAGTTAGTTACAAGTAAACATGGCCATCTATTAACAGAGGTTCCAACCAGCTGGGCATTCGTTACCCGTCATCTAGGTTTATTCATATCGGGGACGTTTTTTTTAAAATTCGATTGCTTCTCGTATATGTGGTTAAATAAATAATGAAATAAATAATGGAATAATGTGGCTCCATGGTTTTAATGGATCCTAAAACTCTGCTTATACTTAATTATTTCCTGGGTGGACACAAAGGAAACATTTGTATAGTTGAAATGCTTGACCACAAAAATAATAATATGTATACCATCCTCTAGTGTCAAATTACAGTACAAAAACCATATAATAAAAAACTGACTTCTAGAACACTACAATTTTGCTCTAGCGCCAAGTGCTTCACATTAAATGGCCTTTCTGCCTATGGTCGGCCAGGTAGGGTATTTGGCTATAATTAAATGTAATTTAACCTTTCTTGGGACTTTACAGCGACTATGACTCTGTCTATGTTAGTATTTTAGACATAAATTGAAAAAAGTGACTACAAAGGGGAACGAGCCCGGGACCGGCACTAACTATGGTCTTCGTCAAACGAATCGAACGGAATCGCCCGAGCCGATCATACAGTATTCTTGGTCGTTATTAAATATTATTATGTGATTCCGAACATGCAAATGAACTCCTTGTTCTTACCACTTTTTCTAGACAAATTGCCCTTTTTTCATAACTATCCGTCAATAAAACGCCCTGTTTCCTGGGACCGTTCCTCGTATGGAAACGGATTGAAATTTCTAGTTGTGAATAAATGTGGCGCCTATTGCACCGAGCCTTGTGTCCGTTCGTCCCGTGAATTTTAGTCTGTTTCCCTATATTACACGCACAGTCAACAGAAGTTTGTGCTGATACAGAAGTCGATATGCATATACCTTACCACCCTCTCAAGACCACGTATCTCTACTCGAGTAACTTAAAACAATTTAACAAGTCAATACTTCGAAAAAAATGTGGGAAATTTGTCGGTAAACACCATTTAAAACTTGATATACAAATATAAAAATTAAGTGGGAATGTATTTTTACGTTATAAAAGCTAACACAAGCTATTGGGAGGTTAGGTATTTGGGGTCTGTAATTACGTACAAAGCCCGATATTATTTTTTAGTTAGGACTCGGTTTTCAGCAGTGGTTTCAACAATTTTCGCGCCAGTCATTGAAACTTAGATAGAAGCGGCTATAAAGCTACACTATACCCGAGGGGTAAGTGGACGTGGCGAGAGATATATTCGTTGGTCTCTTATCCTTGTCATGCTCATGCTATTGTTTATAAAGGCGCGCTCAATATATGCCACTCTAGTTAGGGGATTGTATATCTCATAGCGTTATATAACTACCCTTTTCCAAAACATATTTAGCACCGTCATAAAACGAAGAATAAATATAAATTTTTTAAGGCTTCGTGGCCCGAAGTATTAGAATCACAATTGTAAACTTGTCGGGTTTATTTCGCCACGTCGATTTGACTTACCCATGTCAACGTTTCTGGACCGCCTCTGCGGCCCCGTCATCCGACGACTCATCAGTCATCAGTCGTAATGATGACGGGGCCCAGAGCGGTCAGGAAACGCTTGACATGCGTAAGTCAAATCGACGTGGCGAAATAACCCGACAAGTTTACAATGTGATTCTCAAATTAAATATAATATATAGTTTGCAAAAGTTCCTTAAAAGAATTTAGTTTAAATATGTGACTTTTGTATAGATTGTGTGTACAGTGGATTAGGAAAATAACATAATTTACTAAGTATAGGGGAGCATAGGTAATTCCGTGGCCGAAAAGGTGAAAGAGCTATGTATCTGGTATCATCGATTCGTATTGATCCATAGATAAACAATTTCGATGGTGAGAGTCTTGATTTTTTGCTGACACCGGCCATATCTAAAACAAGATGGCCGCCGCTTTCGAATTTCAAACTAGCGTATCTTCGTAAGTATTTGACCGATTTCAATTTCAAAGGTACCATTCGAAAGGTAAATGATAGAAAATAAAATTTAATGTAACAAATTTTCACGAAAATTCATTTGTTTGAGGTTATGTTACCAAAACTCTAACTGTTTACTTTACACTTTTCGTTTATGGGAACGATATTACTAGGTAAAAAGGTTTGACATTTGATTAAGTTGCATTTTTGGTGATTATTGTTATGTGTTATAATGAATCCATCATAATTTCGAACAATTAGCCTGAGTTTATTAATTGAAGCGAGGCATGTGTAGATAAATATATGCTCTACTGTGTGATCTTTATGTTTCAAATACATTTTGTCGAGGCACAATATGGGAAACAATTTAGATATTTGGTAATAAATCGATTCGTTATGAAACCGAACTTAAACATTTTGAATGGGTAAATTTGATTTTTTTACTGAGAACTTCCCTGCGGCAAAAAACAAAGATGGCCGCGTCATGAAATTTTAACTAAAAATCTTTAAAAGTATTTCGCCGATTTCAATTCTAAAGGTACCATTGACAAAGGTTATAAAAAGAGCTAACAAAGGATGTTACCAAACAATTTCCAGAAAGTTTAATTTTTTTAAGGGTTATGTTTGTTTTGAGATTTTGTTTTTTTACCGATTTTTTCAGAGCACAATAGGTGAAACAAAAAACTATGTATGGGGTATTCAATCGATTCTTTTGAACCGTGATTTAACAATTTTGATGGGAAAAATTTCCGATTTTTTTAACTGAGGCCTTCCATGGCAAAAAACAAGATGGCGCGCCAAGAATCTTTTGGACTCGAATATCATTAAAAGTATATATCCGATTTTTAATTTACGTATACCGTTGAACAAGGTAATTTAAAAGAGAAATAAAGAATGTATTCTGTCATTTTGTTGAAACATTAATATTTACTGAGGTTATGTTACAAAAACTAAATTATTTACACCATCGTCATATGTATGAACTTAGGGCATATATTTACATGACAAAAACGTTTTTGAATATGTTTGGCTTGGTTTATCCGTTAGCATATCGTCTTTATGCTTATTCCAATGAGTCCATATTTTTATGTTCCGACAAATATACCCGAGATAATGATTGAAGCGACGGTATGTATAAATGATAAATATGCATCGAGTATTTTGATCTTGATGTCTTAAACACATTTTCTTAGAGGCCACAATAATTGATGAAATGGATTATGTATCTGGATCAATCGATTCGTTATGAACAACGTACTTTACAATTTGTGGACGGTAACCCGTCGCAAAAAAAAAAACAAGCATGGCCGCCGAAAAAAACTTGATGCTTACATATTTTCTAAGATAATGACAGATTCATTCAAAGGTTACCGTTCGGAAAGGTAAATTAAAAGGAGCAAACAAGTATAAATTTGCAATTTTTACAAAACTTTTATATTTACTGAGGTTTCTTGTTACTACACTCAATTGGTAACAGTTATGGGAACAAATATACACGTATATAGATATTATATTTTGTTAACCGTTTTTATAGCAAGCGACTTTGACGCGTTATTTAGCGTACATAGACAGAAATTAATAAACGTTCATTCCACGGGGATTGAACCCGGGACCAGATGGAAAGAGTATGACAGTATGACATACATTTCGGTCACGAAAATCTCTAAAAAAACACCAAAAAATTATATATTTAGACAGAAATTTAAAATTTAATACCTCCACGGGGTGTGGTTTGACCCTCGGGACCTAGACTGTCAATGTATACTTTTCCAACTGGTCCCGGGTCAATCCCCGGTGAAGAACTTTTATTATTTCTGTCTATGGTACCAAACTAACAGCGTCAAAGTCGCTTACTTAAAAACAAAGGTTAAAACAAAAAATGTATACAATATCGTTTATATTTGTTCATAACAGCTGTAACAATTGAGTGTAGTAACAAGGATAACCTCCGTTAAATATAAAAGTTTCGTAAAAAAATTGCAAATTTATATTTTTCTCCTTTAATTACCTTTCCACACGGTACCTTTGAAATGAATCCGTCAAATATTTAGAAAAATATGCAAGCTACAAAGTTTTTTCGGCGGCCATCTTGTTTTTTTTTGCGACGGGGTTACCTCATCAAAATTGTTAAAGTACGTTCATAAACGAATCGATTGCTACCAGATACTAATGCCTTCATCAATATTGTGCCCTCTTACGAAAGTGTTTTTTAAAAACATTCAAGATCAAAATACTCGATGCAATAGTATTCATGTTACACATGCCGTGCTTCACAACATTATCTCGGGATACATTTGGTCGGAACATAAAAAGTAAGGACTCATGAATACATAAAGAGATATTTTACGGATATATAAAACAAGCCAAACATATCAAAAAAAACCGTTTTTGGTCATGTAAAGATATGCGCCATAAGTTCATAACGCATGACGAGTGTGGTAAATAATTTGGGGGTTTTTGTAACATAACCCCAGTAAATATTAATGTTTAACACAAATGATAATATATAGTTATTTCTCTTTTAAGTACCTTTCAACGGTATACGTAAATTAAAAATGGATATAAACTTTTAATGATATGCGAGTCAAAAGATTCATGGCGCGGCCACTTGTTTTTTGCCAGGGAAGGCCTCAGTGTAAAAAAATCGAAATTTTCCCAATCAAAATTGTTAAATCACGGTTCAAAAACGAATCGATTGATACCCCACACATGTTGTTTCACTATTGTGCTCTGAAAAAAATCGTAAAAAATACCCCAAAAATTCTCAAAACATACATAACCTAAAAAAAAATTAAACTGTTCTGGAAAATTGTTCCCCCCTGATATGTCATTTGTAAGCTCTTTTTATTAACCTTTCAATGGTACCTTTAGAATTGAAAATCGGCGAAATACTTTTAAAAGATTTTAGTTAAAATGTTTCAAATGACGGCGCCATCTTTTCTGTTTTGGCCCAGGGAGGTTCTCAGTAAAAAATCAAAAATTTACCCATTCAAAATGTTTAAAGTTCGGTTCATAACGAACGATTTATACCAAATATCTAATTGTTTCACCAATTGTGCCTCGACAAAATGTATTTGAAACATAAAGATACACAGTAGAGCATATTATTCATCTACACATCGCCATCGCTGCAATACATAAAACTCAGGCTATAATTGTCAGAAAATTAAATGCAACGGATTCATTATAAACACATAGAATAAACTACCCAAAAATGCAACTTAGCAAAATGTAAAAACCTGTTTTTACCTAGGTAAAATTATCGTTCCATAACGAGAAAGTGTAAAGTAAATAGTTAGAGTTTTTGTAACATAACCTCAAACAAATGGGAATTATTTTCGTGTGAAAATTGTTACAATAATTTAAATTTCTATCATTTACCTTTCGAATGGTACCTTTGAATTGAAATCGCGTCAAATACTTACGAAGATACGCTAGTTTAAAATTCGAAAGCGGTCGGCAATCTTGTTTTAGGATATGGCGGTCTCAGCCAAAAATATCAAGACTCTCACCATCGAAATGTTTATCTATGGATCAATACGAATCGATGATACCAGATACATAGCTCTTTCACCTTTAGTCTGCCACGGGAGCATGTTTCATACCCTATGCTCCCCCACTACAGTTGTGTCGTGTATTTAGAGTAATCCTGGGTATCTAATTGATATCTTGTATAAGGATTCAATGTGTAGCTATGTTATTGGAGGAGCCGAGCGAAGATTCAATTTCACTACCCCTCAAAAAAATTAGCTTAATGTTTTTTTTGTTTGTTGTTTTTTGTTTTTTTCTGTCTGTTTTCGTCGCCGATTCGGGCAAACGGCATTGTCGATCTTGATTGAAAATTTGAAGGGGGACTTCGAAATCTCTGAACGTAGACCTGCCACGGTTTGGTAAAAATTCCAAGAAATATTTCTCATGAATATCGTCCTTTTACGATTTTTTTTCAATTTAAATGCGATATTTTCTGATATTTGGCCGCGGCCCGGGCAAAAACGGCTACCGATCTTGATGCAAACTTTATGGGAACGTTTGAAATCACTTAAAGTTAGATAGTTATGATCTTGCGGGCAATCGAATAACTTTGGTAATGAATATCGTACTTTACTATTTCCCCAATTTTAAATGCAATATTTTCATGGATATTGGTCCGTGTCCGGGCAAGCAAACGGCTACTCCGATCTTGATGAAAACTTGATGGGAACGTTTGAAATCAATAAAGTTAGATATGATATGAATTGTGGTGGCAATCGAATAAATATTTCTAATGAATATCGTACAACTTGCGCACAGCTCCCCCCCCCCGATATGACCTGGCCGCCCGCACCTTTGACTACTCCCTGCCACGCACACAGCAGTTGAGCCTCGCCTTGCTGGCAGCCTGTTCATGCGTGCTAGCTTAAAAGTAGTCCTACGCACACCAAAAACTTACATAAAGCTCATCCATCAAACGCGGCGGGACTTAGCGTGTTCCTAGTTGTATTGATTACGATTTTACGGTTACCCCTAATAACTTTTAGGTTTACTCAATTTCCCGAGCGGAATTTGGGGTTACCTTGACGTGTGCAACATTCGATATACCTTGGACACGGCATTTCACAGCCAGGCAAAAACAAAACAAAAAATATTTTTTCAAAGACAAAACCATTGACGTAAAAATGATTTCTAAACATTGGACGCCTATTTTCCATTATATTTCTTGTAGGTTTAAATCGCAATGGATCTAACTGATTTGTTAGCAGTTCTCAGTAAACTTGTACGGATGTCTGTTTAAAATTTCAGCGCCCAATCTGTTCAGCGATTCGGCTAATTTCAACGCACACACACACACACACACACAAACACACACACACCACACACACACACACACACACACACACACACACACACACACACACACGCACACACGCCACGCACGCACGCACGCAGAAAAACAATTAGGGGCCCGTTTAAGTCGAATCGGAGATCACCACGTCGCTACGCTCACTGTTCAAAATGGTTACACCATGTTTTGGGAACCACTTCCCTCATGCACACCACTACCTCCCGACGGCGACGACACAAGAAGGACAAAACACGGGACGGTTTTGATGACACTGACGGAGAAGACCCCGACCGTGGGGGGTTCTTTTTTTGGCCCCCCCCCGGCCACCAACAAAACCCCCTGCCATCCTCATATGCTTGTGGCTGTTCTGAGCACCACCACCGCACACACGCACCACAGACCGTCCACCCGTTGTCCCCCCGCGTTATCCCTTACGTCCCTCCCTTCGTTCCGATTAGTCAAGTTGCATAAAATATGGGGGACGTAAAGCAACATATCCAATCAAAAATTATTTCAGGTTTGTACAAACTACTACGGCATGAGTAATTACGCGTTTGATTTCATTTTTTATTTTCCCCGGTCCCTATGGCCCGGTGTTGGTATTTTAAAAGCTAAAAGTTAATGCGACACATTAAGGATAATCTAAGAGTGGTCCAAGTTTCAAAGTTCTAAGATTGTATACAGTTTTCTCTGTATAAGTTAGCGCTTACTGGAAGAGTACGGAATTACCTAGCTTTTGATAATTATTTTGATTTTCTTGGTACACGTACTCACCCAATTTTCTTTCCATATCAAAAGTTGCATAAAGAATGACAGCAAAGTTTATCCACGTGTGGTGGAACTCTCTCACTTGTAGCGTTTTCTTGAATTATTAAATTTTTTAAAGTTCAGAGTTGTTTTTTTGCATTTGGGACCAGGTCCCCCACCCCCCCCCCCCCCACCCAAATTTAAGCCCATAGTGTTTTGGACGCTAGATATTTATAGTGATTAAGAGCATGTATAATTAACACGCCTTAGAATTATGTGTGGATTATCATTACAATTTGGATTTTCTCGGTCCCTTTCACCGATTTGGTTTGAAAGCAAAAGGCACTGCGTGAGAGTAATCTAAGGGGTCCAAGTTTGAATAGTTCTAAGATGTACCGTTTATCTTAAGGCATATTAATCTCCACAGCCAGAATTAGCTTGATAGCCAGCCGGAAGTTTTCAAGACGTTCAGGCACTTTTTTGGAACACATAACGGGGTTATCGGATCGAGCTGATTTTTTTTTGTAGGTCATGGACCACATATAAACACATATACCGAGTTTCAAAGATGTAAAATATCTTTCAAAGAGGACCGTGTTGCAGATTGCTGAAAAACCCCCAACTCGGGTAGGAGTAAAAAACAGCGTCGAGTTATCATCGGCCTCTCCTAGCGTCGCGTGCGCTTGGCATGCGAGCGAACGACGTCGCCCTAGATAGTCCTAACCACGAAACCGCCCAAGTCGTTGTTAAAACGATAGAGAGTGAGCCATGTTGTGTTGAGTACCCCGTAACATTCCTTGCTTTCCCCTTACTTAGACCTCCCTAGACTTCATTGGCTAGAGTGGAGCATTATGGCCTTACAGTTGACGCGCCTTCATACCATCTAAACTTAAAAAACACTAATATTTATACCAATATAATTATTCAAATTTTAAATGCAAAATGTTCACGTGTATCGCTCTCAACACGTTACTCGCCTCACTCGTCTAACAAACGACTTTTGGCATTTTCCTGGTCTAGTTGGCTAAGGCGCCTTTATACATCGAAATGTGGGAGACCCGGGCTCAATCCCTTGTTCGGAAATTTTTTGTAAAGTCTGGATTGAAATTTAAAAATTATTAAACATATTTGATATGCATGATTAACGCAGTGTAAGTCTGTCATTGTATTCAATAATATGGAAGACTAGCCAGTACGAATACGTGTAAAAATTGCAAGGTTCTTAATCTCCGAGCGGCATTTGGGGGTACCTGGAGCGTGCAAGATCGTAAAACTTTGGGCACGGCATTTCACAGCGGCCAGACAATTAACAAACAAAATATCATTTTTCTAAATCAAAACCATTGTGGTTAAAAAATTCCTGCGCATTAGCGCCTATTTTCAATTTATTATTTCTTTAGGTGCAATGGATCTAGATTTTTTCCCGATTTTGTAGCTAGCAGTTCTCAGTAAAAACTGCACGGATGAGTCTGTTAAAAGTTCAGTGCAATCTGTTCAGCGATTCGGGCGATTTTCGATGTACACACACACAGATCCACAGACTCACGGAAGCGCCGTTTTCAGTGGAATGAGAGACACTCAGTCGCCTTCGCCTCCCCGTTAAAAAATTCATGTAGCTTGAACCTGATCTTCTCTAAAATGTTTCATCATTGAATGTTTTCGTGCCTCCACAATTTTTGTTTGGGATGCGTGCCACAGGAGCAAAGTTTTTTTGTTTTAGGTTAGCGAGATACGAAAGTAGACCTTTGTGGATTCACCTAGTACTCAGGGACAAGAACGTAGCACACAACACCTATCAAAATATGTTTACTACTAGTACTACATCATAAACGGAAACTATATTACTTAAGTATGTTTTGTATGCGTGCAAGTTTGTTAACGTATTTTTGATTATGATGCTGAATATCACGGACTCAGGTTATTTCGAAATACAAGTCGCGCAAGCGGCGGCTGAAGCGCTACGCGGAGGGCAGTGGAAAACCTCGTACTCGGAATACCTCGTAGTGGGAAAACCTCGTTGACTTTTTTTTTGAGACAAAATTTTTCCCAAACCGAATCGGTCCGTGTACGCCGCGATTCGGTTAGTTTGCGGGGTAACGTTTGCGTTTATCCGAAGTCCTGGACAATTTTGTTTTACGGGACACTTTCGGCTCCGCGCCGGACGCTGTCCGCCGCCCTAAGTACGGTGAAAAATGATTTTCGAAATCGGAAACCACTTTTACGCCTTTTGTGTAAAACTGTGTGAGGAAATGTTTTCCTGGGAAATTGTTCGGGAATTCTGATGCGAAAAGACGCCACTTCATACGCACTGTATGCAATGCTGGTGTACGATACATTCCTGCGCCACGCATGAGCCCATATTACGTCAATCCTCGGGAACGGTCCTGACCTTGACAGAATGTAAGCCAACTAACAAAAAGTGTCCCGGAACGAACTTCTGAAGGCTTTCACCTAACCCGGGTTCGAGCACAGGTTCTCAAACCAATTTTATTACATTTCATTTATTCTTCCGCTACATTAACGGGGGAGCCTTGGTCGTTCCAAATCGAACCGAGGGAAAAAACCAAAATTTACTTTTAAAGTTGCACTGCCAAATAATGTTAAAAAATTCCAACTTTGCGATTATTTTCCTCGCAATCGGAAAGAACTTCGGGTCAATTTTGGTTTTAACCCGTTTCGCTATTCCGTTTCGCGACAACTAATACGTGTAGTTTCACATATTAAAAACAATTATAATTTACATGAGAGTACAGTTACATTGCGCATTATATATAAGACACCTCTTTGCCAAATCTTAATCATGTTAATGTGTGAATGTGCAATTGGAGTATAAAAACACTGTTTGAAATACTACTTTTATCCATTTTTTGTATCGTCAACCTATCTTAGGATCGTTAATTGCGTGTTCGCCTCCCCCCCCCCCCTTCATAGTTGATTAGCTTATACTATCAAATGATCGGTATTTCCGGTACTGTATAAACAGGAATATACTTTGTATTGGGATTATATTTACTGTATTTTAGTTCAATCAGAATTCGAAAGATTGACTGTCACAGTTTAGTTTCAACAAAAAGACGAGGATCAAACTCTTTGATGTAGCTTTGGGGTTTGTGTTGATGTGAAGGTTGCAGTAGGGATTCAATCCATTTCCCTCATGCTGGCACTCAACGGTAGAGGGAGGAGCCTCGTACAATTAGAGCCACGACACAGCGGCCAAGGCGGCCGTGCACCGTAATTTACTGCGTATTACTAGCTATTTATTTATAGACAACGACACAGCGCGCAGGCGGCATCGTATTAACGGCGATTTTCTACTATTTATTTTATAGCCAACGCTCAACAGCAGCCAGGCTCGGAATCGTAATTACTGCGTATTTACTTGCTATTTATTTATAGCCAACGACACAGCAGCCTATTAACGGCGTATTTTCTAGCTATTTATTTCGAGCCTATGGGATTTCGAGCCAGTGCCACAATAGTGTGTCCCATCGTCTGCAAATCTCATCCTCTCTAAATAAATACTATATAATTTCCAGCCAACGAGATTCCGAGCCACTGGGATTTATAGACTGTGAGACTCTCCCCTAAATTAATCTATAATAATAATAATAATAAAATAATAATAATAATAATATAATAATAATAATAATAATAATACTAAATGCCCCTTTTACTCGATCGGAATTGTTTTAAAAGGCACCTTTGCACTGAAATTCGTGGATATTTACGAGCTGCAGTGTGTAGAATTGTGTAAAATACTGTGAAATTTTTATTGTAGGTAAGAAAAAAAGCTATAAAAACAAATCCAATTCGACATATCATTCACGTCCGTATTCATGCAAAATACCGCAAAATAACAAATTTCCTAATACATTAGAAAATATATAACAGTTTTCAGGTGATGCCGATAAGTTTAATTAGAAGTTTATATGTGCAAGACAACAAATTATAATCAATTACATTTCATCAATAAAAATGATTATTTCCGGGTCATAATGCCACATTTATAAATAACACACTGTCTTGGCGTTCGGCCAAGTGTTGTTCCCTGTTGCATACCAGCATGGCTGAGAGCGAGTGTAAAGTCCTATAAGCTCTTGACCACTGTGGATGTGTGTCGACGGCCAGCGGGGTCTAGCCTTGAACACTCGTCAAAACAAACAGAAGTTTTCAGGTAGATACCGAAGTTCTCCACATTATCCACACATACAGTGGCGTATTATTAAGTCTCTGTACTTTTGATACAATTATAACATGTTAATTTTAGGTACTTGCAACCATATTACCACATATTTGCAGGGATAATAAAATATAAAATAATATCAAATCCAGTAATTCATAAAGAGTGGTTCAACCATGCAATGAATTCACAGATTAACCGAAGGATAAGTGGGGGGTTCGGGACGCTTACACCCCATAAAAAAATTCCTTCAAGGTCATTTTGGTAAAATCAGTGCGTTTTAAAGCAAATTACAATTACCAACTTTGTTGCAACAATAATCCTTTTTTTATTTAAATCTTGATTCTAAATAACTAACATAAAAGTTCCACCAATCACGATATTGAGCGCATGAATGGCTAATACAATCTTATTCTTAATTGTCTCAATTAATTTTGAATAAACACCCATAAACAAAATAAAATCACGTTATAATAAGATGTAGGGCCAAATGATATTTCAACAAAAATCGGTCGTAACGGCAGCAGTCAAGTTGCGGTGTCGACGCGTCGGTTTACGCGTGTTGCTATATGATGGAGAGAAATAGTAGCGTAGGTTGTGTGGTGGCCAGACGATATCGATTCCACGGTCGTAAGGTTTATTATATGACAAGATCTCAGAATATGTGAATCTATAATATATCCGATTTTTGTTCAGATGGTTGTTTAGCCTTTAGTATTGATTGAGATAAAACAGTTATTCTATATTCTCCATTGAAACGTAAAAGTGCACCCTTACATTTGTTTTGCAAAAGGGGGGGGGGGAGGGGCATTGTCCCCCTATCCACAACTTGGATAAGCCACTTCACCCATACATTAGGTAAAACTAAATTAAACAGTAATGGTCCATCTTGATGTTTTATAATCAATGTCCATAACAATAACAACCTTGGTAGTAAGATGTAAGGCTGTAAGCCATTATAAAATTTGTTGTCAAATGCAACTCCTTATTTCCTTTCTCAAATTGCAACATAAGAACATGCCTAAATCAGAAATAATTTCAATATAACGTTTTAATTTTAATCAAGGCTGGGACGTCCTTTAAAAATTTTAAAACCGACATTTGGTTATTCCGTTATATTCTAAACGTCAAATAGGTTTGTATCTTTCTCCTAGGCCTGTTCAATGCTCAATCGTGATTGGTCACTTCCTTAGTTAAACTTTGTCGCAATTTGGAGTTTGCCTACTTTAAGACCAAGTTAAGATTAATAAACTTAGTTAGAGGCAAATTGTTATGAACGAAAACACTACTTTCCATAAGTCATACTTATAAATATAACTACTAGGAAAACGCTTAAGTCCCGCCGCGTTGTTGGATGAGCGTAATTGGTGCATTGAGCTGCCATGTGTTATGAGGATTTTCTGTTTTATTTATGTTTTATTTGTTTTATTTTTATTTATTACAAAGTCGAATAATTTTTTTAAATTAAATTAAATTAAATAAAAAATTGACTTTATTTTTTAATTTTTTTTATGAATCGTAATTTTAAAAAAGGAAAAAATCGTAAAATTGCGATTTTCATAAGAAATAATTATTCGATTGCGCTCAAATTTTACAAGAATATATTAATTCATAAAATTAAGGTTCTGTGAAAAATTCATTACAATAGGATAAAGCATGTAGGTGTTATAAGTCAAAGACTTGTTTAAAAAAAGAAAAAAAACATGTAAAATTTCGATTTTCATGAGAAATAATTTTTCGATTGCGCTCAAATTTCACACGAATATCTTAATTCATAAAATAAAGGTTTTGTGAAAAAATCATTAAAATCGAATTAAGCATGTAGGTGTTATAAGTCGAAGAAATATTTTTAAAAATTGAAAAAATTCGTAAAATTTGGGGATTTTCATGAGAAATAATTTTTCCGATTGCGCTCAAAAACGTGGCAGTTCTAAGTTCAGAGATTTCGAAGGTCTCCATAAAATTTCATTGCAATCGGAATATCGGTTTAGCCGGAATCGTGTTAACAAACAGACAAAATACAGAAAGAAAGAAAGAAAAAAAAAAAAAAAAAAAAAAAAAAAACATTCCGGATTTTTTTCTTCAGTGTAGTGAAATGGAATCTTCGCTTCGCTCGCTACGCTCGCTACGCTCATCCAATAAAATTAAATAGACTTTGTGGGAAGCCTGCCCAGGGTGCAATAATTAATGCCACTCCTCGGAATTATGTATGTTTCGGAAAGGACCATTGTGAAGAGAAGTCCGGGGGCTGCTTAATAGGACTCAATCCCTTGCATTCGCACTAACGTCGAAAAACCTACAGTCAGGATTGTCGTTCTCGACTGGATTTGAACCCGGGACTTCCCGAACACTGTCGTCATACTTCACGTTATACGTTCAAATAAGCGACAAAGTAAGTTATGAATCATCATCACCTACTGGGAAATAAATTGATGATGTGATCTCGAAATATATTTGCGGCGCATTTTTTCGACGCCAGGCAACGTTCGCAGTTTGTGTTAGAAAATGGGTTGTATATTTTTTTATTTATTATTATCATTTATTTATCGTCTATCCTATTCAGTTAAAAAACTGATTTACAAAGGAGGACAACTAAGCAAATCTAATTATATAGATGCAGTCACAACAATGAACTACAGTTAACTTTAACTGTAACTTTTATTAAAAAGTTTGTTAAAATTAGTTTGTTAAGTTAAGTTATAGTTAAGTTTGCAATTGCTTGCAATATCCGCAAATGCGTTTATTGCGATTAAAATATTTTGAAATTGTATCAACTTGCCATTGGGTAAAATTATCATTGGTGGAGAAAAGCACATTTCGGCAATAATTATACTGAAGGAACTAACTAGTACATTGGAATAGAATTCATATTTCGGAAACCATCATTTACTAGTACATTGGAATAGGATTCATATTTCGGAAACCATCATTTACTAGGAAAATGCCAAAGATGTGTTAGACGAGTGAGCCAGCCATGTGTTGAGTACCCGGTAAATATCACATACAATTTCCTCACCCATCCTAAGGCTGGATCCAACCTTTCCTCCTTAGCCTATCATAGGCTAGAGTGGCACATTACGGCCTTACAGTTGACGCGCCCTTATACCAACAAAACTCAAAACCCCATCGTTTATATAACTCAATCAACTTAAATGCAAATGTTTACCGGGTACTCTTGCTCAACATATGACTCGCTCACTCGTCTAGCAACGACTTTGACATTTTCCGAAATCCAGTCTAGTTGGCTATGGCACCTTTATACCCGAAATGTGGAAAACCTTTCAAACTCCCGATCGAGATAGATATTTTAATTTCTGAATTGTATTTTTTTTTTTATTGAACGTGTTTCGAAATGAAGATACAATACTATGGAAAACATTGCCAGTGTTAAATACGAGTAAAGATTGCAAGGTTTTCTCAATCTCCCATAGGAATTTTGTGGAACCTAACCAGCCATCCGTGGTGGCACATATGATTGGAGCGCTGCTCCGAAGCATATGGCTCTACGTAGACGTTGGTTCGAATCCCAAATATACATGCTTTTAGATAAAAGTATTCCATCGCGATTTATCACCACTCAACTTCTTGAATAGCCTTAGTGCATTAACAAAGCAACACAAATCATCATCACCTGGAATCCACAGTGGAACTTGCGCAGTGTGTTGATTGTGTCAGAGCTGAGGGAGCCTTCCTGCTGGAACAGCTTGTAGAGTGGGGGACAGTCTCGTATAGGGACACAGGTGCCGTTCCTTGTTTCTACCACACACGCTGTGTTGAGTTCGGCCCAGCCTACACAGTAGGAAACACACTCAGTCCGGAATATTATTGAGTCATTAGACTACGACAAAGTGCGACTTTAAAAACAATATTTTTATAATGTTGATAGTTGGGTAAAGATCAACAGTTTTGTACTTGGCATTATCACTCTTTTGCACAATCATTAACAATTCTTAAACTTAAAGTGTAAAATATTTAGTTTTATAACTCCATAGAATGCAAAATAAAGTATTTAGTATGTATGTATTTTATATTCATGATATTCATGGTGATGGGTAGTGTTATCTTTAAAATGCGATGTGGGGTTGATGGGGGTCAAACTTTCACAACTTAACTGTTACCAACTGATCTGGAGTAAAACTACTACCGAAGTAAACATTAATAGAATGGTTATATTAGCACGCGCACGGGAAAACCCAACATTGAGGAAAGAGCTTACCTTTTTATTCCTCGCTTGTTGTTGCCCTATTTAATTATGGAGGTGACAGGCACATAGATATTTAAACTTTTCTTGGTTTACGTTTGTTCACCGTTCATAAATGGTGGAGGTGCCGGGCACATGAATATTCAAACTTTATGGGAGACTAGCCCCGTCCCCTTAACCCCCCGGTTCAATTTAACAAAATCTGCACTAAACTTGTTGAGAAGCAAAACAACAATGCATGTCAATCGGACGTGGTATACGGTTTTTATCGTGAAACGCGAAACACGCAAAGACGGTCAGACAGAATAGAAAGCTTCGCTCCCTAATTTAGTATTACTTCAGAAGCAAACTTTAGACAGTGAGCAAAGAAGTAGTAAAGAAGAGCACATCGAACGGACACACAACACAAATTATCCACTATTTTTATTTTCCTGAAATTTTTACTTAGTATGCTATAACAGTATTTAGGCCTCAAGAAGCAAAAGTGCAATGGCATGTAGTGAGATTTTACGACCCCTTCCTCAGTTTAGTATTACTTTAGAAACAAACTTTAGATAGTGAGCACAGAAGTAGTAAAGAAGAGCACATCGAACGGACACACAACACAAATTATCCACTATTTTTATTTTCCTGAAATTTTTACTAAGGATGCTATAACAGTATTTAGGCCTCAGAAGCAAAGTGTAATGGTATGTACCGAGATTTTACGACCCCCCGTTAAGTATTACTTTAGAAACACACTTTAGATAGTGAGCACAGAAGTAGTAAAGAAGAGCACATCGAACGGACACACAACACAAATTATCCACTATTTTTATTTTCCTGAAATTTTTACTAAGTATGCTATAACAGTATTTAGGCCTCAAGAAGCAAAAGTGCAACGGCATGTAGCGAGATTCTACGACCCCCCCCCCTCCCCCCCAGTTTAGTATTACTTTAGAAACACACTTTAACTTTACCCTGCTTGAATTATCAGCAAAATTTTTTTTAAATTGTTTATCATCTCGCCAGCTTTACTGTATTTTTTGGGGTGCACAAAATTTTAAACCGATATCGGCAAGATTTTGGGGCAATTTTCTTTAAAAAAAGCATTTTTATTTGTATAAATTTGGGAATTTTATTTGAAAATTTTCACGGGTTATGTGGTGATATTGGCGGGAAATTTTTGCGATATACCAAAATTTATGGTAAATATTGGCAATATCTTTTGCAAACCCCACCAATATTGTATGGTGATTTTGGGCAGGACATTTTTGGAAAATTTTCACCCTTTATGCTTTGGTGTTTTTATGGCAGGATTTTTTGGGACGTTTATCACCAATTTGTATGATGATATTGGGCGGGATTTTTTTGACGTTTCCAAAAACAGATCTAAGATCTGTCATGAAAGGTCCAAAATGAGCCCGGGGAAGCCTAGAACACTTTTTGAGATTTGTGAACACTAAACCTTTAAAAAGCTTACGAGTACAATAAATTTTAAAATTTTATGTTTCCCCAGAAACTCCTTTGGGGCAAAACAGACAACCTTGTTTGGAGCAGGCCGTAAATTTGGTTTGTACACCTTGAGAACATAGGCCTAGAGAGAAAACCAAAGGGAAAAAAAGGAGTACGGGTTTGGCCCGGGGTTTATTTGCTTCCGCACCCTAAAAGTTTTTTTGGGACCTAAAAAAAGGGAATTATCCCCCGGAGATGTGGTGTCGGTAAATCACCTCCTTAACAACAAAATTTAAAAAAAAATTTTGAAATGGGTTTACCCAAAATAATGGGGAAAGGGGATATGGGCCTACATTGGATTTTTTTAAAAAAGATGACATTGGGTCCCCTTTTTTTTTTCTACAGGGGTTTTTTCCCGGAATCCAACTTTACCCAAAAACCCTTTAATAAGGATTTGATTTTTTGTTAAAAAGAAGGGGTACATTTTTCCAAAAAATAAACGAACAAAAAAACAGTGCAAATTTTACATAAAAGCTTAATTTTTGTGGAGGGTGAAAACTATCCAGAACGGCGTTGAAATTTTACTTTTTTAAAAATCAAACCGTTGGGTATTTCCAAAAAAATATTAGGGTTTTTTTGGGTTCTTTGATGTAAAAATAGAAAAACCCTTGAGGTTTGGGTTTTTGGACCTTCAGTTCAATTAAAATGTTGTACAGGTAGAAAAATTGTTCCCTATGTATTTTTAAATTAAAAAAAAGGGCCCCAATTTAAATTTTTGAGGATTAGAGTTGTCCAAATCCATAAATTTCCCTACCATTATTTTTTTTCCCAAAAATTTCTATACCAAATGAAAAATTTTTTCAATAAATAAAAAAAGTTTTTTATTCCCCTTTTTAAATACAAAAAAAAACAGCATAGAATATAAATTTGGAAAAATTACAAAGGTTTCTAAAATAGCCATATTTATTATTGATTTTAAAATTTTTAAATTTTCATTTTGAAAACCGGGGAAGAGTAAAAAAAAGAAAATTTCATTTTGGTAGAATTTTTTAAAAAAAATTTGGGCCTACAGTTTATGTGACAAAAAAGCAGTTTTTTTTCCATTGTTCTAAGGTTTGTTGGCCTTAATTTTTTTTGGGGGTCAATTTTGTAGTTTAAGGTGGGGTGCGAATGGAGCAAAACTCGACGGCGATAGTATTCCGCGAAATTCGTTGATTTGGGAACGGGAAAAAAACAAACGCATTGAATAAAAATTCGGAATGAAACAAAATCCCTTTTTGGATTTTTTGGGTTACGTAGTTCTTAGTTGTTTGGGGGGGGGGGGGGGGAAGGGGAAAGAGTTGCCACGCAAAGGTCTTTTTCCTTTTTTCCCTTTTTCCTTTTTTCTTTGAAAAAATGCAAAATGGGTTTTGGGTTTTAAAAAATTCAAAAAAACGGGGTCCAAAAAACCGCAAGGGTAAAAGGCCCCACATTTTTTTCGTCACAAAAACCACGTTTTGGGCCCCTTAGGCCTAGCCTACCCTAGGTACCCTAATTTTTTATAGGCCTGGGCATACAGGCCATTGTTGTGATCCCGGGCCCTGGGTTCTACCCCACTTCATGTGGCCTAGTTTTTGACCAACCCTTGCGTCAGTCGTGTTGAGCACTGCGCGTGAATGGCCAGTTGTACAGTTTTTTTCATTTTTTTCAAGGGTTTGGGCACGTAAAAAAAGACAAATTTCCCTTTTTAAGAAATGTTTCGAAACTTCAATAATCGGGGGGTTTTCGGTTCATCGAAAAATAGCCCCTGGAATTTATTCGAAAAAATTTAAAAATTCTTTTTTTCGGGCCCCTGATGTCAGGGAAAACGCAAAAAAAACCCAAATTTAAAAAGGGGTTTAAAAGGGCCCATCGACATGGGCCCTATCGCAATTGCGATTTTTTCATTTATCTCTACAAATTTTAGAAATTTGCGCTAAAATATTTATTCCCTATGTATATGCTAAACCCCAGAAATTTTAAATTACTTAAAAAGCAGAATTCATTAAAGGAAACGGAAAGTACGAGCGTCTTAGACCCAGCCCTAAACCAAGAAACAATGCCAATGCCCAAGGGACGATGATTGCAATTTTTCCCCTTTTCTATGAGATCAGAAATTATATCCGCATTTTTTTAAAAGCGTTTCATTTGAAGGGTTTGAAAAGGCCCCAAATACTCCCTAAGTTAAAACCCCAAAAAAGGGGTATAGGCCAAAAAAATTTTATGTTCATAAATTTGATAAATTTTCAGAAAGTACTAGTAGCACAAGCCAGTGGGCCCTTTAGGTTTAGTTTTTGTTTATTTTAAATTTTAAATATTTCACAAAAACAGGAAAAAAAATTTTTGAGCCTCTGACACATGGAGGCTTTATTTTGACACTTTTCCATTCTCTCATGGCATAATTTTTTGGGAAAAAACTTTTATCTTTAGTAGCCAAAAACTTGTTTACTTTTTGGGTAGGCTATTAATTTTAAATGCTACTTTTGAGTTTTTTTTTTTATTTTTAAAACTCTAAAAATTAGCGATTTTTAAAAAAATAACTTTATCAAGGGTCCCCCCGGGGGTTGTAAAAAATGAACTCGAAGCACCGAGCGCTTTAAAAGGGTTTCCGGGTTCGTTTCCCTTTCCCGGGGCAGCAATCTGCGACAAATTGAAAGACGACTCCTTATAAGAGGGCGCGCACATAGGTACGCCCCGGGCCCATTTGCTTTTGAAAATTTCCCCCTCTCGCGACCCGACTCCCGGTTCACCTTCGTTTTGCTCGAGAAAGCAACTTTTCCCGGGTTTCCCCGGAGGGGGTAGAAGACAGTTCCAATTAAACAGGGGTAAGTACTGTGTTGATTTCCTCCAAAAAAAATCCCTCCCTATAAAAGGTGTAGAAGGGCGCCGGGGGACTGGGAACCGAGTGTCGAACTTGATCCCACGGCGGGGGAGCAGAGGGGTGGGCCTATATTTCGGGGAACAAGGGGTACGGTCCCGAAGGGGATAATTAACACCCATCGGGGGCCCCCGGTACCAAACCTTTTTGGTTTGAAATGCCCGGGGGTTTTTTTAACCCCAAATTTTTTTTTCAAAACCTTCAGTTTTTTCTAGGAACCTGGGCCCTTTAAAAATTTAGTATAAAATTTTAAAAAAATTTGGGGCTAATTTTTAAAATTTTTTGGAAACAAGTTTTTAATTTAGTTCAAAAAATGCAGATTTTAAACTTTTTTGGGAAAATTATACCAAATTTTAAAACAAAATTTAGGCCCCCTGGGCCTACATATTTATCGGGTAATGGGGTTTGTTATATGTTTTCCTTTTAAAAGAAAAAAATAGGCTAATAATTAAATAGTTAAAAATTACTCCCAATTTTTTTAAACAGTGCAGGGTTAGAAATAAAATACATTCGAATTTGCTATTGTCAATGTTCCCCCTCAAAACCCAAAGGGAAACCCCCTTTGACCGGGAACTTTTGGGGAAAGGGAAAATTTTAGTCAACCCCCAAATTTTTTTAGGACTAAAAAAATGATAAAACAAATTCTCATGAATGTATACCCAAACCATTGTTTTTGTAAATTATATTTTAGCCTGGCCCAACGGCCTAGGTTTTTTGTCCCTAATTGTTTATCTTATTTTTGGGACAAAATTCCCCGCTGCCCGAATTATTTAGAAGCTAATTTTTTATCTTTTATTTTCCCCTAGGTTTTTGTAAATTTTTTACACAATTATTTTCTAAAACCCAAATAAAAGATCTGGGGAATGGGGAACAAATTTTAAATTTACCCGGCCTTGCCACTCCCCCCCCCCTTTGATTGCCAAACCGCCAATCCCCCCATTTCCGGGGGAAAAAGGGGGGAAAAAACCAAAGGGGAAGGGAAAAAAGGGGGGGGAAAAGGAGGAAGGGGAAAAGGAAAATTTAAAACGAAATTTTTTTGGATTTTATTTTAGGAAAAAGGGTTTTTATTTTGTCAATTTTTGTTTTTAAAAAACGTAAATGGAAACCCCTGACCTTTTTTTTAGGAAAAAAGAGCCCAACCAAATTAAGGATGCCTACAAAATTTAAAACAAAAAATTAAAAATTAAACCCCTTTTTGGTTTTTCCAAAAATTTTTTTAAAGCCACCCATTTATCCCCCAAAAAAATCCTTTGGTTTCCCCCTTTTTTAAACCCCTTTTTCCTTGGCAATTTTTACCTTTTGAAAACCCTTTTTGAATTTTACCCCGGAAATTTTTCTTTTTCGTCCACCTGATTTCTGGCTTTCGGGTTTAAAAATTTAGAATCGAATTTTTTCCGTAGCTTTCGGTTTTAAATGCCACTTCGTTTTAAAAAATTTAAAAGGGGTTTTACCCGAAAAAAAATTTTTTTTAAAATTTTTAAACAAAAAAATAAAGAATAGATGTTTAAAAAGAAACCGCGGGGGTTTAAAACCCAAAAAAACCCTCGCACAGAAAATCAAACATGCCACCCTTTGGGAAAACCGACTTTTTGATAACACGTCGCCCATAGGTTTGGGCCCACACATGTTAGGCTGTTTTAAATTGGTTTAACCCAAACAAAAATTTTTAGTCATTTTTACGTTCAAAACTTTAAAAATTTAATTTTTTCACAATTCCAAAACGTAAAAAATATTTTTGGGCCCTTCTAGGTACGATCCTATAAAAAACACTCTTTTTAAATTTTAGGCTTGGGGGCCCAGGGCCTACTGCCTTTGCTTTTGGCCCCTACCGTACCCTTTCCCCTTAACAGGGTTTAATTAAATAGAATACCAGCAGGCCTAAAAACCATAGGGTCATAGGGAACAGGGTAAAAAAATATGAATACCACAAAGGGATAAGAACCATAGATCATTTTCCTTTGGGGCCCCAGCCTGGGTTTTCCCGTTTGGGGGGAAATTTTTCCTTAGGCCCGGGGCCCCACATTTAGGCCTAATCTGCAGGTCTGGGTACGCCTGGGTTTGAACCCTTGGGGTGGCTAGGCCTAGGCCTTTAGTTCCCCAGGGCCTTTTGGGGTGAATTTAAAAACGAATTACGCCTTGGGGGGGGCCTAGGGCCCAACGCAGACCTAGGATAGACAATTTGGGCCCAGCCCTTTTTAAACCCGTTAGTAAAGGGCCCAGGCCTAAATTTTCATTTTAAAAGGGGAAAGGGCCCTACTAGGCCTAGGGGGTTTCCCAGCTTTACAGGGCCCAGCGCCCCATTTCCCATTTGAAAAAATAGGGGCCCAGGACTTAAAGGGCCCCCGCTTTAAACCTAATCGTTACCTCCGGTCACAGCATTTAAAAATAAAACATTGGGAAAGTCTCTATGCCCTTTTGGGCGTTAAAAGTGGGGGTTTAAAGGGTAAAAATTTGAGCTCTTTTGGTCTAAGGGCCCAGGGTAAATTTTTATCAAGTGACTGGCTTAGGGTCCGTTAGCATGCTTTTAAAGTAAAAACTTATTTAAATGTGTGTTTTCCAGTTACCTTTATAATTCTTAAACGTATGAAACCCAGCCTTTTGTCTTTCATTTTTTTCGTAGCGTTTTGACTCGTCGTGGTGGCGGTTTGGTGGTTGCTGCATGCGGTTCCACCGGGGGGAAACAGTTAGCGGGCTATCTTTTTCCGCCCCCTTTGGGGTAACTAAATATTTGGCCCCAGTATACTTTTTAAAAAACCCCAAGTTTAATGCATTTTTTTAATATTTTTTTGTATTAAACATTTAAAATTACAATTATAAAATATTTTCTTTATTAAATTTTCTACCTAAATTTCCCCTAATAAAAATATTCCCTTTACTAGGGTTTTCGTCCAAAGTTTTTTATTGGCTCATATTTAAAACGAAGGTGGAGGGCAAAATCGAATAAAACTTTTATAAAATTTATAGTTTAATTTTACCATTTTAAAATTTTTTTAAAAGAATACTATAATGCATTTAAAAAGTTCAATTGTTTTGAAATATTAATTTTAAAAAAATATGTAAAACGAAAAATTTTTTCTTTTTTTTGCGTTTTTTTTCCCCCCCAAAATTTTTTTTTATTTTAAAATCATGCAACCATGGTAATAATAATAATATGTTTTGGTTTTTTTTTGGTTTTTTGTGTAAGTTCCCGTTCTCTGTAGGCCTTTTTGCCCCTTTTTACCCTTTTTATTATTAAATTTTTAATTTTGTCCTTTTCCCCTCCCCACAGTTAAGAGATGTTCGGCTTTGTGGGTTTTTTTTTTAGCTTTATATAATTATATTTTTGTTTTTTATAAAATTGGGTTCTAACGTGTTTTTCCTGACAACGTGGGAGGGGTTTTTCGTATGATGAAAATAAATAAAAACGAAAAAAAAAATAAAAATACAAAAAAAAATTAAAAATGTTTTGATCCCAAAACCTGGGGCCGTGAATGTTTGTTAAGGGGTTTCTTGAAAATTATAAAAAATTTGGGGTTTCTTTTTTCCGGAAAAAGCACACAAATAACAAAACACATATTTAAAAAACGAAAAATAACACCCGGGCCCTTAAAAATTTTTTTTGAGTTTTACTTTACAATAAAAAAATTACATTTTTAAAATTTTTTTTTAAATATCAATGTTTTTTGAAAAAAAAATAAATAAAAAAAAAAAATAAAAAAAAAAAAAAAAAAAAAAAAAATTTTTTTAAAAAAAAAAAGTTCCCTGGTTTAAATTTAAAAATTTTAATTTTCAAATTGGAAAATTTTAAACCCCTGAAATTTAAACCTTGATTTGGGGGTGGCTCCCAATCAATTATTTTTTTTTTCCGGGTTTGGGTTAGTGGGAAACATTTCCCTTTTGGTAATTTGGGTTTAAAATTTTTAATACAATTTGGAAATTTAAAAAGCCGCCACGGGGTTTGAACCCGGCCCCGGAAATTCGGGAGGGCCGGGGTTTTTGGGGGCCAACTGGCCCACTTTTTTAATTTTCCAAAAGATTTATTTTTTTAATTTTTTCAACTAATTTTTAAGATTAAAGGATTTTCCTTGGTTTTTGGTTTGAGGTGTTTTTGGGGGGGGGGGTTCCCTTTTCCGAATCGGTTAAAGGCTTTTTTGGGAAAACCCCATCGGGCGGGTTTTTTTAAAAAATTCCGAAATTGTAAAATTTTTGTGTTATTTTAAAATTTAAAAATTTCGGGTTTTTAATTTTGGGTTAAAGGTTTTATTTTCCCTGGGATTGTTAAAGCTTTTTGATTTACCTTTGTTGGGGGGAAAAGTCTTTGAATGATTCATTAAAAAATTTTTCGATTAGGGAAAAAGGGTTTTTCCATGAACAAATAAAGAAGGCCAAATTTTTAGAATCAACAAAATTAATTGTTTCCACAATTTTTTTGAAATTTGGCCCAAAATAAATTTAAAAAATTTTGTTAAAAGGTTTTTTGGTTTTTAATTCAAAATTTTTGCTATTCCCCCCCCAACCCCCCCATACAAAACACCAATAACACATGATTCCCATGGGGGGGAAAAATTTGGGAAAAAAGTTTTTAAATTTTTTAAAAAGAAACATTTAAAACTTTTTGCCGAAAAAAGTTTAGGAGGGGAAAACAAGTTTGGGGCACAGAAGTTTGGGAAAAGAAGAAACCAATTTTAAAGGGGCCCAAAACCCAAAAATTTTCCTTTTTAATTTCCCCCGGGAAATTTTCTTTTGCTAAAATAAAAAAAGGTTTTATGGGTTTATTGGAAGTACAATTTTTAGCTTCCCCCCACCCCCCCCAACATTAACCAAAACCCAACACCAAAATTCCTTGGGGGTGATGTTTTGGAAACCCCCCATTTGGCAAACGCCTTCCTATCTTGTTTTTATAAAAACTACCAAAAATTTTCAGTAGGGTTTTTTAAAATTAAAATTAAATTTTTAAAATTTTCAAAAACCTTTTTTCCCCGCTTTAAAACGTTTTGGACGAGAATAACCAAGGGGAAAAAGGGCCCCCAAAATTTAAAATTTTTCCGCCTTAAGGTTTAAAACATCCCCAAAGGGAATTCCCCTACGGAATTTCCTTGGTTAAACCCCCCCGGGGGGGGGGGTTTCCCCTTGAGGTTTCGGGTTAATTTTAGGGAATTCCCACGGGTATATTTTTAGGGTTAATCCCTTTTAAAAACAAGACCCCCCTAGAAAAATTCCCTCCACCCCAATTCTCCAACGTTCAATTAATTAACCCCAATAATAAACAGTTATAAATATAATCGTCTAGTGCGTAGATATCGGCATGTTTGATGATATCATCAGAGATGTTTGCTGATATCACCATAGCTCTAGTGACATCACATAGCACTTGATGATATCACCATCGAACTTGGTGATATCAGTAAAATTTTAACGATATCATTAAAACATTTTGCCGATAGTTCAAGCAGGGTAGACAGTGAGCAAAGAAGTAGTAATAGAAGAGCACATCGAACGGACACACAACACAAATTAATTATCCACTATTTTTATTTTCCTGAAATTTGTCTTAGTATGCAATAAAAGTATTAAGGTTTTATTGTTTATTAAGGTATGCACCAATTTTACGCTCCCCCCGACCCCCCCCCCATACAATACACACTACCAACACACTCTTCCATAAGATGTTTGGAAAACGTCATGGCAAACTCCTTATCATGTGGTATAAAACGACCAACCTACACATTTTCGAGCAGTTTAAAGTTTAAACACTAAACAGAAGTTATTTTAATCTGTCAAAACCACGAATTCCGGTGCGTAAACACTGATTAGTTGTAAGAGTAAGTAAGCCTAGTGAGAGTGGCACACTCTCATAATATCTTTTCCTGACCTTGAATGTTGGAAACATGCGAAAGTCAACTACATTCTGCGTGAAAACCCAAATAATGATTACACTCGGTATTTACGGCAAGTACAGGTAGTGTTATGCAAGCGCGTTACTTACACGCTATGACCATGGACTGGCAGACGGCTAGTACACCGAGGAACTTCATGGCGGTAGAGCCTAGTAGCGACTTCCGTGCATCGCAGTCAGAAGCTGTCAAACCACTGAGTCTTGCTATGTTTGTACTGATTCTCTAGCTAGCTGTATGAACTCGGCCGTTGAAACAACTTCTCGTGTTGATATGCCACCTTTTCGTCCACTCAGACTTAACATGCGCTCTTTGGACATTGAGATAACAGAGATACACGGTTATTCCGCCAGACAGTGGTAGCTCAAGCGTTAAGCGCGAGACTCTAGATCGGGAGTTCCCGAGTTCGAATCCCGCTATCGGTAATCTCCAATTAAAGTTTATAACGGTGTTTCTTGAGTCGTTAATGAGGATGCAAGGGATATGAGTAATCTTGAACAGACACTAGACATTCTCTTCACAATAATCAAAGTTCCATAATTCATTGTTAGACATCGAAAGACGGTTATGCATTGCACCTTGATCAGGTTTCCCAAGATATTTGTTTGCAGTTGATTGATTGTTTACAGTGATTGATTTCGTAACCGATTGATTGAAAAACTAGTATTCTCTTTGGCTTTCAATTTAATTACTTTGTAGATGGTTTGCAAAAATAATTTTTCATTTTAATTAGGTTTATATAATGCAGGTCATACGTGTTTATATATAAAAATAAAAACGTTAAAATTTTTCTTTTCCTAGCATATTTTTTTCGAGTAAAGAGAAGTAATTTTGTTCCTAGTAGATCGTAGCCGACGTTACATTTTGATATAAGGCCTCGATCTTTAGGGACATCGCAAATTTATCATGGTTAGATAAAGCTGAAAATTAGAACATATTATCATGTACGTTCAAAGGTCATCCTTACACGGAAAATCCTTGGTTTACCATGGAACCAAATATTTGAGTAATTGTCCACGGCCATACAAAAGGTGCGCTGTTGATGGTGTTATCTCTCACTCATTCTGTAAACGTTTCAATATTTAATGCGTATTTAGTGACCACAGAAAGTCAATCCAAGTATAATTATGTGCAGATGCTTTAGATTAATATACATTATTTCCATTCATTCACATTTTGACACATACGCATAGGGCGCTCGCCCGAAGCGTGTGGCTCTACGAGGCCGTGGGTTCGAATCCCGCACAAGGCATGTTTTTCTGTAGTCGTAAACCATCGTCATCTATCACCACGTATTGTCTCGAAAAATCTTAGTGCATAAATAGAGACGTTACGCAACAGAAATCATCTTCATCGTCATATTTCGTCCCGTCAACTGTCAGCCTTCTTCGAACAGTAGGCGATAAAGTAATCAATATAGGTCACCAATCAACCACTCATAAGTCAATCAATCCATTAATCTGTAAATCATACGCACCAATACAGCACCAATCATGCATTCATTTCACAACCGGCGAAGCACAAATCCTCAAACGGTTAATGCGTGGAACAGTAAATGATAAGTTTGAAACAGGTCAATCCATCATTTTTGATCATGCTATCAATCATCCTTTGAAAACATCAGTCAATCATTCAATAATTAAATCAATCAGTTAACAGTCAATGCGTTATTATGACAGTTATTTAATTGATCAATCAATTAAGTTAATTAATCAGACAATAATTAAGTTAAGCTATTAAATGAACTAATAAATCAATAAACCATAATGCAGCTGAATAATTCAACAATTTTTCATTTATCAGACTTTTATTTGAGAAGAGCCTATTGTTTACTGACATGTTCTTCCATTACATAATACGTGCCGGGTGAAGTTGACCCAATTAGAAAAATTGAAGGCTGAAAATTGAACTATCTATCTATCAAGAGGCCCACTAATATGACCGTATTCTGAAAACAATATTATGAACACATATTAAATAATTTTAGATTTAGAGATTGCGTGCGCATTTGTGGGGACGGCGTAAACTCGGACCCTCCCCATAAACATAATATGTAATAACCTCCTAAAATAGATGCGCTGAAGCACTAAATGCACAACTAACATATTGGCAGATTTTTAGATTAAGAATTAGTGATTTTTTTTAGAGATGAGAAGGGACAGCGTAAACTTGGACCTCAAATAAATGTTTTAATAATCATCGCTCAGCCTATGACAATTAAAGCAATCAAAAGGAACTTAATGGCCATGTTCTTCTTATAAACTAAAGGTGCACTAAATAACATGTGATTTCCAGATTTTGTAGTAAAATCATAAATTTTACGTTTGACAGGTAAATGACTTTACATGGTAAACTATAATACAGGTAAAGTGATGAACTAATTATCATTATAACTTAAAGAATGATAAATCGAATTTGAATTCTTTAAGTTTTGAATTATGCGAATGATAATAATATATCAATCTCTTGTTGTCTTTCATGTACTGTTAATCTTGTAAATCTGTAATCACTGTGTCAGGCTACAGAGGGCCACACTTGCCCTGCATTAGCCTTCCTGCCCTATGGGCAGGTAAAATTCAATAAAATAAATAAATAACAGCCTACTCCTCGTTTGATGGTGAATGTTTTTTTTTTTTTTTAATTTGTACATTTAATGCACTGTTAAAGGGAAATCAGTAGAGATTGAAATAATAGATAATATAAACAGAGCTGAATTTGATTTTTATCACTAATGCGCTCTCCTTGAGTAAATCTGGTATAATTATATAATCATGATAATAATACGTATCATATTATGTTGCACTCAAATTAATCAATTAACGTGCAGTGAGTGATGGGCAACAGGATAATAAAATAAAACCATGATGTACTGTTTCCGTTGTAAAATGTTGAATGTTTGAAAATGTTATGATACGTATTTTATGATAAGCATGTATGAAGGTTCGAAAACCAAGGTTACTTGGGATTCGAATTAAAATTAATGACATGATCGTTGAATATTTTAGTAACATTATAGTTCGACTCGAATAGGATTCGAATTCTGAATTGAATCAGTTATTTTGAAAAGGGGGTAAGTCACTAAAACATACTTCGGAGATAATCGAGAAAAACTTTTTTATGACATGCTTCAAACTATACTTATTTTAAACAATATATAAATATGTATTAAAAAATCCAATATATCGTTAAGTTTAGTATCTATAGATTGACCAAAGAAAATATTTCGTGTCTCTGACTTATCCCCTTTTTAAAATATATGGTTTTACCCTCATGTGAATGGGACTGTGATTGAATATTTTCATTAAAACATGACATTTTATGTTATTATATACTGTTTTTTTAAACCTTTTTAAAATTTTTCATCTATAGTTAAGCCCCCCAAAATAAATTGTATTTCTGACTTATCCCCTTTTCCAAACAAATTGTTTTATTTCCATGTGAATGAGATTGTGATTTAATATTTTTGCTAAAACGCTTAAGGGCTAAAAACCCCAAAATTATTTTTTACCACATGATCTATAGCACATACTACACTTAAATGACCGTTTAAAAAATTATATCTTGTAACTGTGATTTAACACGAATTTTTTTAATTTTTTTGATCCAGAAATTGGCGAAAAATTGGTGTTTTGGAAAATTTCCTAATCGGCTTTAACCTGCTTCTTTTTTGGTCCACATAGATACTAAAGCATAGTACCAAACTAAAATTCCCCTTGATAACATCGTGTCTTGAAACTGTGCCCAAATATACCCTCAAACACGCAAAAATATGCATTCCAAAATCACACCCCAACTTGGTAATCACATATTTTGACCGAACTACTTGCCCAAATTACAAAACAAAATATAGAGAATTTACAGAAAAGGCTGTCGAGTACGTCAATAATGGCCAATATTTTTTTGGATCAAAATCCTCCAAGGTCACGGGGCATAAAGATCGTCCCCATGTTATTTCTTATGTGAGATTTTTGCCGATGGGACCTAGCTCGAAAAATGTCAAGTTTGACAATTTTTTGGGAGGTCATGGTGGCCCCAATAATTTTCTGTTAAATTGCTAAATTCATTACTAGTTAGCCTGAATGAAATATATTTTTTGAGTTTAGCGGTTAAAAACCCCTTTAATGACATTTTCGTCAGGCTCATACACATCTCAAAAAATAATTTCAATTGCTCTCACCATAACGCAGCGCCAAGCACGTTACAGACAGTGCAATTATTTTGAAAAGGGGACTAGTCAATAAACCCCCCGACTTATCCCCTTTTCAAACAAACTCGCGTATGGGACCCCCCTCTAACGAGTCCACGGTTCATCCGACTTGTTCCATTTTCACTCATAATGTGCGTATAGGTAAAATAAGCAAGAATTTAATGCTAACTCATTTTCGTGAAAACAGTGACTTACCCCTTTTCAAAATAACTGATTCTATTAATGTTAAATTATTTAAAATCATTTTAATAAGCTTTCAACTATCGTTAAAATTTTTGTTTATGTTTTTATTTTTGTTTTTTGTTAGTGTAGTTTTTTATGTTTGATCTTTAAACGTAGTCATTTTAACCAATAACCTAACAAAATAAAACTACTATATATCTATCATACGTTATCTTTTATCTGTGGTTTAACGTTAAACAATTAAGTATTCTTTACTCAATGGTAAAACGTACCAAACAGGAATAGGTCCGTACTAGTATACCATACTAGTAATATACATATAACTTGATTCACATGAAATATGCATTCTATTTTATTATTCATTTTTTACCATGTTTAGCCTTAGGAACTATTCACTCCTCTTCACGAAGAGGTGTATACTTGTACCATGTATTAGTCTTAAGTGAATAAAGATCTACTCTACTCTAACAGACCCGGCATTATTCGTGTGATGGTTTTGGAGGAGCGGGAAAGGGGAACAAACTATGGATAATATTGAAAGGCGATTTCCGGTGCTTAAGCTACCGAGAAGGTTAACTTAGTAACTTACTGGATGGATTGTGGGTGTAATTAATACAACCTCCTTGGGTGTGATATATAGTTCTGAATAGCTTGGAACAACACCGCAACCATTCTGCAGCCTTTGAACAAAAATTTTATTTTATTTTCTTCCCAGAGACACCTTCAAGTTCAAGCCTCTCTTCAGAATTGTGGTAGGGTTGTTCTGAAGGGAAATCCCAAAAAGGGCTGTTCCCTATCATACGTATTAACAACTAAACCTTTGATACTTTTCAGTCAGAATATAGTTGGTAACGAGTGTAAAATCTGAGTATCGCCCGGTATTCATTAGCTAACTCTGTAGATTGTCGGTGATATTTCATCATAATTACGCTAATTATTATTAATTATTATAAACTACTTATCACTTCTTATCGTAAATGATAAATCCATTTCTACTCGAAATTTTTATAACTTACATGTAGTTTCCTTAATTTAAAATGCATTTTTAATCACCTCATCCACATATACCTCATCTAATACCACTTATCGTTATGATAATAATTGTAATCTTATATTAAAATAGGCATTTAAATAAATAAAATAAAATAAATTCGTATTTAGATTTTACCAACTCATTTATATAACGGAATTTCAGAGGGGGACTTTAAAACGAGGAGACCAAGCCAACCCTGCAGGCCTCGAAGCAATCAACGAGTGACTCAGTGAGCGAAAACCAAACAAAGATCGATATTTGTTAATAGGAAGTATAGCAATCAGTGGTATGGACAGTGCGAACACCCGCGGATCAACGCCAGAATCAACAAAGCCGATTCAGAACAAATTTGAATTTATTATTCGCCTCGTTGCTAAGACGACTCTAAAGTCACAGTTTACTTATTCCTAAAACAAGAACTGATGGACGCAAGTCCAAATCAGAAGGTTAAAAACTTCTGCCTAAAGAGGGAATTGAGCCCTGGACCTTCTGCATTGGATTGATTGATTGGATATTGCTTATAACCTCTCATATTAATCTACTTTGGCTATTCGAGACGATGAGTGGTGATAGATAAGGATGAAGTATGAACAGAAGGGAGGAGGGGAAAAGTGGCCAGCTCATTTCGAAAAGTAACAAGGGGACCAACAGCTTTACGTACCATCCAAAATGACGGTGTAACTTTGCCAGTCATATAGGTTCCTCCACTAACCCGGACTGCCGAGCAGACGTCGAGGAGAACGAAGCCGTTACACTAGCTCTCGAACGCTCCATCTGCTCTTACCAGCGGCATTGAATGCAGAAGTACGCTAATTACAAGACTAACGAGCGACACAATGATGTATTATGATTCATTTTAATGATATTTTTCATTGAAGAGAAAACCAACTTGGAGCAGAAAATATAATAATTAGTATAATCAATAGGAGGAAATAGTAGTCAGGAAGTCACGTGGCTGCCTTCATAGAATTGATGGAAGACATAACCCAATGTGGCAACCTCTCTTTCTCTCTCTCTGTCTCTCTCTCTCTCTCTCTTTACGTCACCACTGCAGAGATAATGACATGTGACGAAAACAGGATTCGTCAGTGTCACCTATTTGTTTTTACTTTCGTGGACAAAATACCCGGTAAATCAAGAGTGCGTTACCTCCCACGCATTGACGTAACGCCGGCCGTCTTCCACGGAAGTAAGTAACATACAATTAGCTATCACGACTTCCATGTTGATCTTTGCGAATCGTCACGGCAGGCAGGTGGGAGAGTTACCTACTAATCATCACCGCTAAGCCTAAATTAGACGGTTCAATATTTCCTTTAATCCCATTAATTCAACAATACTAACAATACTATCATTGTACCGAAGGAAGAAAAAAACCGTACCGTGCAAGATACTAACGAGAAAGAAAAACAAGTTTGTAAGTTTGTAGACAAGCGTATGTGTTAAAAAATAGAAAAAAATGAGCCTTCAAACACAAAAATTACGAGCAGGAATATGTCCGGCTTATACGTTATAAATTTCACTATAATCGCCTATATTGGACGTAAAGCTCAACACCACCTCCCCCCCATAAAAAAAAATGTTTTGTCGATGTCAGATGATCATTATTGAAAAACTATGTTCGTTGTTTTGTTAAACTTTTTCTTATTAGGCCGATAGATCAACCTTAAAGTTTAAATGTAAGATAAATTCACAATCTTTATTTGACAGAGCCTTGTATACTAAACTAGGGAACGCTCAGTTGGACGCGTTGATAAGCGAGCACGTGCTACAGCTAGACCCACATTGCACATTTTTTTTAAATTTTAAAATTTGCGACGTTCGCTGTCCACAGGGCCATGTTTCCAATATTATTTATTATTGCCAAGGTATTTGGGTAAACCCGTGTGTAAGTAAACCTTTACTTTGTGGATGAAATCCACCGCCATCTAGAGGACCTTGACTCCTTGGGAAAACTATTTAAACTCTTTGTTGACAAATAATAGACTGCTTCCTCGAAAGTATTTTGATTTCTTCTAGTTGGCAGTGCATTAGAAACTTCGCGCGTCATTTCGTTGCCATGCGACGTTCCTTTTGTTAAGCTAGCGAAGCGAGCGTTTCCATTTGACTCTGCCGGAAAAAATAGTCACTGTTTTGTTTTTTTTTGTTTTTTTTTTTTGTTTGTTTTTGTTTGTTTTTTTGTTTGTTTGTATCGCGATAACGTTCGAACGGAGGCTCGGATCGAGTTGAAATTTTCACCATCCGCAAGCTTTGTTCTCGATTGAAGTTGTGTTTGTGGCAAAATCGTTCAAAAAATTAAAAAGTTACATTAAAGTTAATCGAAAGTTTTTTTTTCAAACTCAACGGCGACAAAATCTGAGATAGCCAAATCATTTAGAATGTCTGTCCGGTCACGAATATGTTAATTTCATTTTGATCCGATAAGTAGTGTAGATGGAATTACATTATAACAAAAGTAACGTTGCCATGGCAACGAAAAGACGCGCGAAGTTTCTAATGCACTGCCACCTAGAAGTATCAAAATACTTTCGAGGAAGCAGTCTATTATTTGTCAACAAAGAGTTTAAATAGTTTTTCCCAGGAGTCAAGGTCCTCTAAATGGCGGTGGATTTTAAAGTAAAGATTTAAACACGGGTTTACCCAAATACCTTGGCAATAATAATAATACTGGAACGCGAACGTCGTAAATTTTTAAATTAACAAAATGTGCAATGTGGGTCTAGCTATAGCACGTGCTCGCTTATCAACGCGTCCACTGAGCGTTTCCTAGTTATATGTAATTTCCATCTACACTACTTATCGGATCAAAATAAATTAACATATTCGTGACCGGACGGACATTCTAAATGATTTGGCTATCTCAGATTTTGTCGCCGTTTAGTTTGAAAAAAAAACTTTCGATTAACTTTAATGTAACTTTTTAACTTTTTGAACGATTTTGCCACAAAACTAATGGCATTCAATCGAGAACGAAGCTTGCGGATGGTCAAAATTTCAACTCGATCCGAGCCTCCGTTCGAACGTTATGGCGAGACATACAAACAAACAAAAAAACAAAAAAAAAACAAAAAAACAAAAAAACAAAACCAGTGACTAATTTTTCCGGCAGAGTCAAATGGAAACGCTCGCTTCGCTTGCTTAATTAATTAGAATAACTAGGAAACGCTCAGTTGGACGCGTTGATAAGCGAGCACGTGCTATAGCTAGACCCACATTGCACATAAAATTTATGGCGTTTGCGTTTCCAATATTATTTATTATTGCCAAGGTATTTGGGTAAACCCGTGTGTGAAAACCTTTACTTTGTGGATAAAATCCACCGCCATCTAGAGGACCTTGACTCCTTGGGAAAACTATTTAAACTCTTGGTGACAAATAATAGACTGCTTTCTCGAAAGTATTTTGATTACTTCTAGGTGGCAGTGTATTAGATAGAAACTTCGCGCGTCTTTTCGTTGCCATGGCAACGTTACTTTTGTTATAATGTAATTTCCATCTACACTACTTATCGGATCAAAATAAAATTTACATATTCTTGACCGGACGGACATTCTAAATGATTTGGCTATCTCAGATTTTTGTCGCCGGTTAGTTTGAAAAAAAAACTTTCGATTAACTTTAATGTAACTTTTTAACTTTTTGAACGATTTTGCCACAAAACTAATGGCATTCAATCGAGAACAAAGCTTGCGGATGGTCAAAATTTCAACTCGATCCGAGCCTCCGTTCGAACGTTATCGCGAGACATACAAACAAACAAAACAAACAAACAAAAAAAAAACAGTGATTAATTTTTCCGGCAGAGTCAAATGGAAACGCTCGCTTCGCTCGCTTAATAAAATGAAAAACATATCGTACGAAGTACGTCGTAGGATTGCAAGGTCAACTGAATCTCCTGGCAAATGTATAGGAAACCTAGCTCGTGGAGATCCAGTAGACCTTGCTGGAATTGGTTCATTCTTTGGTCACCACCGTATCAAGTTGTCAAACATTTGAAATAAAGTCAACACGGTAATAAATTATTTTATTCGAATGTAAATTATGTCGTAAACCAATTTTATTCTATACCAAATTTTCTGTTTATTATTAGTTGTAGGTATGAAAATAATTGAGAAAGATTTTGCTGTCGAACAGCAACCACAAGACTGCAAGAATGTGATTAAGATTGACAGCGAAATCAGCTTAGAGATAACGAACAGACAGACAGACAGACAGACAGACAGACAGACAGACAGACAGACAGACAGACAGACAGACAGACAGACAGACAGACAGACAGACAGACAGACAGACAGACAGACAGACAGACAGACAGACAGACAGACAGACAGACAGACAGACAGACAGACAGACAGACTGACAGACATACGAAGAACAAATATAGTCACATCTAAATTCCGTTCATAGATTTAGTCGCTTCACTCGCTCGTCCAATATTTTGTATTGTTTTGCTTCATCGAGTACAAAAGCCAAAATGTAGCATAAATAATTTATTTTCATAATTTGTTTATTATCAAACAAACAAACAATTATTTGTGTTTGTTTGGTAATGCGACCAACAATAGAATGTTTGATAATGACAGTATCATAACATTATATAATATATACATATGTAACATACATATAACATTATCTTTAAAGAAGTCGAAATATCACATTTGAAATAAAGTTGTTATGTAAATAACAGTGGAAAGTCTAATGATTTGTTGGATGAGCGAAGCGAAGACTTCAATTTCACCGACCCCCAAAAAAATTTAGCTCGGGTGTTTTTTTTTTTTTTTTTTTTTTGTGTTTTTCTGTCTGTTTGTTCGCTCTTTATTACCGGGCAAACGGCATATGCGATCTTGATGAAAATTTGAGGGCACCTTCGAAATCTCTGAACTTTAGACTTGCTACGTTTTGGGTACAATCGAAGAAATATTTCTCATGAATATCGTACTTTTACGATTTTTTTCGATTTTTAGTGCGATATTTTCGTGACATTTGGTCCGATTCTGACCAAACGGGTGGGGCTACAACGTTCATATTTCACATGGACATTAAGGTAATGGTAATGGTTTGCTTTCTGAAAGAAAAAAATGAAAAAGTTAGCCAGAATCCATAGAAATATAGCTTTTAATGTAAGATTTTTACGATAAATAATAAAGAATTACACAAGAAACAATAGAAACTTGACAACAATCACCCACAATGCGTCGGCAGAAAAACAAAGCACTTGCAAAAGTAAAGATATCCCACGCAAACTAAAAACTTAAAAAAGCTCATCCATCAACGCGGCGGGACTTTAGCGTTTTCCTAGTATTTATAACGTAACCTGTTATAAAGTTTAATTTTTTTATAGTAAATGAGGCGTTGACACAATGACATTCAATCTAATTTATGTGATTGCATTTGACACTATATAGCTATGAGACATGAATGTAATTTCTTGGGGAAATATGACGATCCTATTGACATATGAAATGTAAACTAGGAAAATGCTCTAAATTCCCGTCGCATTGATGGATGAGCTTTTTTGAAAGTTTTTAGTTTGCGCGGGATCTATTTACTTATCAAGTGCCTTTTGAACGCATTGTTGGTGATTGTTGTCAAGTTTCTATTGTTACTTGTAAATTGTTATTATAAACCTTTAAAAAACTCGTATTAAAACCTTTATTCTATGGATTCTGGGTAACTTTTTCTTTCAAAAAGCAATACATCATCATTACCTTAATGTCCATGTAAAATATGAACGTCGTAGCCCCACCCGTTTGGTCAGAGTCATCGGCCCAATGTCACGAAAATATCGCACTAAAAATCGAAAAAAATCGTAAAAGTACGATATTCATGAAAAATATTTCTTCGATTGTACCCAAAAACGTAGCAAGTCTAAGTTCAGAGATTTCGAAGGTCCCCTCCAATTTTCATCAAGATCGCATATGTCGTTTGCCCGGTAGAGAGCGAACAAACGGACAGGAAAAAAAAACACCCGAGCTAAATTTTTTTGGGGGTCGGTGAAATTGAAGTCTTCGCTTCGCTCATCCAATAATGCCACTGCCTCTTTACATAATAAATGAAAATTATATTATGTTTTAACATTACAAAAAGTCTCTTTTTCGATCTTATGCGTATTTTTTAGATTGAAATTTTACTTCAATGCGTTTGGTAAAAAATATTCGTAGAAGAAAGTATTGAGTTAAATCTCATTCGAAAAGATCACATTTTCCTGAAATTAAGATTTTTTGTTAGTGAAATTGCTACATGACTTTTTGGACCTTCAATGAACTCAATGTATTTTATTGCCTGAATGTTTATATTTTCAATGTCTAATTAAACACTTATGAGTAATAAACATTCCTTACCTACCTTCACAGGGTTAAATCTTCGATGTGACCATCATAATATTATGGTCATAATTTAAAAGTACTCTATCACCGATTTTTATACTTGAACCCCAAATGCACTGTTGTTGCACAATTTTATTTAACTAGGAAAACGCTAAAGTCCCGCCGCGTTGATGGATGAGCTTTTTAAAGGTTTTAGTTTGCGTGGGATATCTTTACTTTTGCAAGTGCTTTGTTTGCTGCCTACGCATCGAAGGTGAATGTTGTCAAGTTTCTTTGTTTCTTGTCAATTGGTATTATTTACCGTAAAAACTTGTATTAAAAGCTTTATTTCTATGGATTCTGGCTAAATTTTTCCACTTTTTCTTTCAAAAGGTACTACATAACCATAACCTTAATGTCCATGTATAATATGAACGTTGTAGCCCCACCCGTTTGGTCAGAATTGGCCCAAATGGCACGAAAATATCGCACTAAAAATCGAAAAAAATCGTAAAAGTACGATATTCATGAGAAATATTTCTTCGATTGTACCCAAAAATGTAGCAAGTCTAAGTTTAGAGAAAACGAAGGTCGTGTCAAATTTTCATCAAGATCGCATATGCCGTTTGCCCGGTAGAGAGCGAACAAACAGACGGAAAAACAAACAAAAAAAAAAAAAAAAAAAAAAAAAAAAAAAAACACCCGAGCTAAATTTTTTGGGGGGTCGGTGAAATTGAAGTCTTCGCTTCGCTCATCCAACTATTAAAGTCACTGCCATTTCACTGTCACTATCAAATTCGTTTTGTCGATTTTACCTTTACTTCGGCCAACCAGCGGACACATTGGTAACTTGAGCCCTGAGCCCGATGGCAAAGTAGGAGTTATTTTGCGAGAAACGTGAGTCGTTGATTTTTAAAACCCCAACCGGAAAAAAAGGAAATGTTAGGTTAGATTCTTATATAATAATATAGAGAACATTTTCATAGTTGGTTGTATTTTAATAAATTGTTTTCGAGATAACAGACGTACACAAAGTTGAACCAGTAAACTGAACTTCGCCATTTAAAACGTCACAACCACAATAAGGGTATCAAAAGTTATTGTCCTAATTACTTAGGTAGCGTTCCGTAGAAGCGACCGGACGACCCAATGACATTTAACATCTATAGTCGGCTAGATCCCCAGTCATTGGTCCACTGGCGTGACAATTTGAAGCCATCTTGAATGGGTCAATTTGCATGTTAAGGTAGATGAGAGCGATTTGTAGCCCAAATATTTTTCAATATGGCTGTCAGTTTAACAGGTGAGCATATTAGCCATTATCACCAAATGAATACTAAATTCCCTTATGCAATAACTTCCTATTGTTTCTGTTTGTGCATTTCCATGCTGCACAAACTAAAACCATATCAAAACAATCCAGCAAAAAAATTAATCCCATTAAAAACATAATGTAAAGCATAAATTGAAACGCCAAATCGCCATCTTGAAAAGATGAGATTGACGCTTCAATTTAGTACGCTCGCGCCTGTACGGACTCATCGGAGACTGGGGACTAGCCTACTATACAATTGTTAAATATCATCGGGTCCACCGATCGCTTCTACGAAACGCAACCTTAGAACCAAAGACGAGTAAATAAATTTGAGTTAACAACAAAAATCCGATAAATATAATATGCATAAAACAGTAGTTATAGAGTAATATTATAAATCAAAGTCTTTTGAAACGGCAAAAATAATAATTTATGTTTTTGTTACTACCTAATTCCACTATTGCTACTTTCATGAACAATTTCGGGTTCTAAATTTTGCAAAAAGTAAACGATTTGGATGGTTGATATTTTAGTATAGCATGCACTCACCTTTGACTATGCAAATTAGTATTTTGAAGTGAGTATTCCATTTTCAGGTTCGTTTATGGTATTTGTACTGCAAAGAAATCGTAGATCTTACGATACGAAAGCTATAAATTCCTCACTGCCCTAGTCAAAAGTAAGTGTAAGCTATAATAAAAATAACAGCAATTAATATTGTATACTTTTTGCAAAACTTAGCACACAAACTCGTTCATGAAAGTAGAAACAGCAAAGAAATGCGTCAACATAAAAAATGGTCTTTTCACAATTGATTAATGATCCTAATCTAAAATTACGGTTGTATGGATATTTTGGATTTCTGTTGTGAAATCTGTGTTTTAATGTTTACAGAACTAGGAAAACGCTTTAGTCCCGCCGCGTGATGGATGAGCGTTTTTGTAAGTTTTTAGTTTTTGTAGGACCATTTTTCCTTTGCAAGTGCTTTTTAAATGCATTGTAGAAGATTGTTGTCAAGTTTTTATTGTTACTTGTTAATTGTTATTATAAACCCTCAAAAAAACTTATATTAAAATCTTTATTTCTATAGATTCTGGCTTACTTTTTCAACTTTTTCTCTTTTTTTTTTCATAAAGCAACACATCACCATTAACTAAATGTCCATGTGAAATATGAACGTTGTAGCCCCACCCGTTTGGTCAGAATCGGCCCAAATATCACGAAAATATCGTATTAAAAATAGTAAAAAAATCGTAAAAGTACGATATTGATCAGAAATAATTCTTCGATTGTACCCAAAAACGTGGCAGGTCTAAGTTCAGAGATTTCAAAGGTCTTCAGAAAATTTTAATTGCAATTGGAGTATCGGTTAAGCCGGAAACGTGTTAACAAACACACAAAAATACAAACAAGAAAAAACAAGAAAAACGAAAAAAAAAATCGTAAAATTGCAATTTTCATGAGAAATAATTTTTCGATGCACTCAAAAAGATGGCAGTTCTAAGTTCAAAGATTTCAAAGGCTCCAGTAAATTTAATCGCAATTGGAATATCGGTTTAGCCGGAATCGTGTTAACAAACACAAAAATACAAACAAAAACAAACGAGAAAAACAAAAAAACCCGTAAAATTGCGATTTTCAAGAGAAATAATTTTTTGATCATTTTTCGTACGGTGCAGTTCTAAGTTCAGAGATTTCGAAGGTCTCCATAAAATTTCGTCGCAATCGGAGTATCGGTTTAGCCGGAATCGTGTTCACAGACACACAAAAATACAACAAAAAAAAGAAAGAAAGAAAAAAAAAAAACATTCCGGATTTTTTTCTCCAGTGTAGTAGAATGGAATCTTCGCTTCGCTCGCTAAGCTCGCTACGCTCATCCAAAAACCGTCCAGAATCCTTGAACATCAATGCAGTTTTCAACAACAGCATTGTCAGTTGGTTCATGGACATGCGTCGGTTGACTTGCTCTCTGTAGAGTGTAGAGTGTAGAGTGTAGAGTGTAGAGTGTAGAGTGTAGAGTGTAGAGTGTAGAGTGTAGAGTGTAGAGTGTAGAGTGTAGAGTGTAGAGTGTAGAGTGTAGAGTGTAGAGTGTAGAGTGTAGAGTGTAGAGTGAGAGTGTAGTGTAGAGAACCCTACGGTGATAAGCCTAGCAGTTGAGGAACACTAAACAGTTTCTGTTCTAAACGATGTAGATGCTAAATCCAACAATTCACTTACTACACAAAAAGTAGTAAAAAGGTTTTACTACAATAGAGTAGGGACGAGATCATGGTTTTAGATTTGACCTCGCCGCCCCGCACTAACTTTTTAGTATAACCTCGACACCTCGCACCTTTTCAGGTATAAAAGGATCCTATGATTGCGCATAGTTCACTTATGCTTTGTAAATATCCTTCTAAAGCTATAAATAATAAAGATTGTGACTGATAAGTGTCCTGAGTGTACGTGGAAATTCACTGAGTTTGTTGGCGATTAAGTGAGTTATTTTATGGACTTTGGGCATTTAACAATGAAGCAACACAGTCTCAAGGTCGCAGCGTGTTCAGTATCCACACCATGTAATGGCCGACACGAGTGTAGACTACTGGAACCGCCACGTTTGTACATGAGCCGGGTCCGTATGAGATGATGCCGTACTGGACCATGCTGGAAGAAACAACACGTCACAATGAGGGTGTTTCTTACAGGAGGCGGCTACAACATATTGTAAGTTTTATTATTGTTTAATTATTATTATTTAGTTTTTTTACATTTACTTCCACCTTTTCACCTTGTTCCATTTTCCTATTTTGCAATCACAAAAGTAAACGTATAAGAAGCAAACCAATTTTTTTACCAAAATGATTAATTAGTTTCGTGTATGCTTGCTCCAACGAAAGAATTCAGATGCTTGTTAGTGACTGGTCGAGGTAGAATGATTCCCCCCCAAATACAAAATTTGAAGAAAAAAAACGGCAGCCAAGCTCTCCTTCAAAAGTCTTTGGCTGTAAATGTTGTGCGATATAGAAATTTGAGCCAATCTTTTCATTCTTCCTCCCTTGTTCCGCATTGAAAAGAAATAAGATCATTTCGCCTGTTGACGAGCGCCAAGCCAACCATTTTCGTGGCAAAAAAAGTAAAAATGTTAAACTCAAAATCATAAAAAAATTACTTGGCCATTGAATTTGGTTCATTATGAGAACTTTAAAAAGTCAAAGGCCAAGTAATTTTTTTATGATTTTGAGTGACAGTGTGACAGACACTGTATCTAGGTGCCCGTTAGGGCGCCGCAGCCAAGCCGCGGTGCGCTACACACTCAAGCACCTTATACACCAAGCAGAGTTGGGGTGATTTCGAGGTGTTACCCAGCCGTCATGTAACGTGATGTAAACTTGAAAACTATCACAATCGAGGGGATTTAGGTACCTGACAACACATGCCAAATTTTATTGGGGTACGACCATTCCTTCTTGGTGAAAAAATGTCTTCAAACATGCTCAAAATCACTTTAAGGATGTTAGCTACTGCTAGCTACTGCTACTGGCTACTGCTAACATCTAATACGTCGGCCCGCGATTCTGACCAGACGGGTGGGGCTACAATGTTCATATTTTACATGGACATTAAGGTTATAGAAATATAGTCTCTTTTGAAAAAAAAAGTTGAAAAAGTTTGTTGGAAGGCTTCCAAATAAAGGTTTTAAAATAAGCCTTAAACACTTGGCATATAATCAACAAGTAACCATAGTTACTTGACACTTGTTGACGGTATAAGCAGAGTTAGGCGGGAAAGTGCGATACGTAAACAAATGGCGGACATTTAAAATTTTTCTTCTTTGTGTGGAACGAGAAAAGGTGTCATTATACTCTCATAAAACAAATCAGAAACCGTCCCTGGCCTAGGCCCAGATGTAGAAAATTATTTATAATACAACAGTGTAGGTCTAAAGTTCCATTAGGCTATAGGACTAGATAAATAAATACTTACACTACATGTTTGACAAGCCCTAGGCCTTTCTTAGCCAACCCTAGGCCAGCACAACCTTGTTTTGACACTTCCCGCACAAATAACTAGTTTTGATTACTACAAGCCTAATGCAGATAAACAATGGTATGATAGTCCTAGGCTATTCCAAAATTTACGGCAATAATAAGCTTTTTCTTTACTTTTATACTCACGCAATCTCCTGTCACTTTTAATAAAAATGTAAAACAAAAGATGGTGAAAATTTTCAATATTCTTCTGATTATCTGATGATTTACATGGCTGTGGGTCAAGGCCGTCTAGATATATCGCTTCCCTCGTGTGGGTGCAGTGAAATAGGTGTAAAATTACATTAGTTGTGCGTTTGTTGTTACATGGGAAAGTTTTAATAGGATGTGAGTTGCCTAGACTTAACCAGTCCTTATACCGTCGTTATACCATGGTTATACCACCTATACCCAGGATGTACATGAATCCGGGCCTAGATATTTTACATCCTATTGTTATTGCTAATACCATAAAAATTAAATCAACTTTGATAAAAATATTATATTTTAACAAATAATTTTGTAATGGAACTTGAAAAAGTAATAAGATCACACACATAACAAAAACTTGTAGAAATACAGCCAAACCTTACACACTCAAAAGGAATGAGATCTAAAAAAAGGGCCAAGCTCATCTACCCTTCCACATTTGCGCATTCTTAATTCATAAACGTACAGTGTCCCATAACAGCATCCTCGAAAAGCTTGGCAAAATAGAATTTGCATGTTTACGTTTAAATTAATTACAAAAAAAATACTTGGATAAACTACTACGTTAAATTAATAATCGCAAATTCTATTTTGGCAAGCTTTTCGAGGATGCTGTTATGGGACACTGTACGTTTATGAATTAAGAATGCGCTAATGTGGAAGGGTAGATGAGCTTGGCCCTTTTTTTAGATCTCATTCCTTTTGAGTGTGTAAGGTTTGGCTGTATTTCTACAAGTTTTTGTTATGTGTGTTAGTGTCTACTATAGATAGTATACTGTTGCTCGGAAGAGTATTATTTATTTTAAATACCTATACAACCAACAACATGATTACATTAAAACAATCACAATGAAACAAAGAGAAAAAAAATTAATATAAAATGTCAACCAAAAATAAAATCATTCATGCGGTCATAACGCCAGTTAATTTCAAGTAATAGTCAAACGTATTTGGTAGAATTTGTTTAGTATTGTTTTGCGTGCACCGTCTGCATCAAAGCGGTCGCTGGTCAGTGATCACGTGACTATATTTACCTGGGAAATGAGTCAACTATCTCAAATGTCATCAAGGGTCCCCCACTGTCCCCTCGACAGGAGCCTCGTATAAAAGTTGAGTCTCCTGCACACAGCTGACTGCTGCTGACGCTAGTACCATATTGAAGCCACTGGCTGTGACATCTTTCATTAGACACCACTGGTACAGACACCTTCAAAAGGTCATGGCTCTCAGTGGCTATAAAACACACAAATTTTTAGATAATATTTATAATGGAATCTTTGTGTGTAATCGAGTTTATAAGTAACGGAATTGACAGTTTTCTCGTTGAGCCAACCCTAAAGTGAATTTGGCTATCAGAAGGTTTTAAGATGATTGCGAAATTGTAACATTTTCTTAGTAATTATGACAAGAGGTACGTAATATTAGCCTTTGCGTTTATGTAGCATAATCGGTGGACGTACTTTTTTTAAATATACAAAACAATAAGATTTACCAATGCCAATTTAGAATTAATTAATTTGCCTACCTATTCTAATGCGTAAAATTGAATTGTGCTAATTTTTAATGGATTTGTAACAGAAATAGACTACAACCACTTAGGTCTTTGATGGAATGAGGAAAACAAATACTACAAAATGCTTTTCACGTACCTCTTAATTGTGACAACATATTTCGAATAAGGCGCAACTTTTCAAAGCATTAGAATTATTTTTAATTTATGCTCTACGATAAAAATTCAGTTTTTAATTATTACTATGTTCAGAAATCATTATGCAAACAATGATAGTGGAAAATACTAGTTTATTTAATTAATAGTTTTACATTTCTATGTAAATTAGTAAACGAAAGCATTATTATTTTGCAAAATTTAGAAGAATTTTTAACAATTTTAAATTCTATGTATTTAGTAAAATTTCAGCCTACATTAAAAACTAACCGTTCGTGGTTTGGCCCCATCCAGCGACTATTAACCACAGCCCCTCCAAGTTTCTTGTCTGTTGGGACAGCTCCACAGGGAGACAGATCGGCCCCACAGTGTCTGAAAAACAATAATTGTTTAAAATAAATAAAGACGCTGTATAATTATTATACAGCGTCTTTATTTCGTTGTATAGGGAAGACTCACAAATATTTTTTATTATTCTACTATATTCAGGGCCAGTTTCTGATTACATAAATATAACATTTTCGTTATTTCAAAAACATTTTCAGTCACTAAAGTGAGCTTAAAGTTTTAGCGTAATAATGGCGGGAAAAACAGAGCAATATGTCATAAGTCATAACCCTACAACCAATCACGGTGTGCTCATTAAAAAAACAGCATTTTTGATGATTATCTTACTTCTAAAAGCACTTTTGGAATAAAATTTGTTTGTTGTATGATTAAGAAATACTAATAAACAATAATTTGTATAACAAGATGTAAAATTTGCACATTTGTGTATACATTTTTAACAATTAATGGTTTTACGAAAACATTTATAAAGAAAATGTCAACAATGGACTTTTGTTTTAACACGAGCTGGTGAACGGCCGAGAGGTGAATTTAACTCCGTGATCTAGAAGACCGGGGTCAATTTCATTCGTACGCATCGCTGTATATAGGGTTATGACGTCACACGTCTTTTCACCATTAAAGCGCGGGAAGAGCAAACGTAAAACTTTGAACCTCTGTGGAATAGACAGTTTTTACTTTAGAGTGTTATAAACTACGGCGATAGTGTTTTTTAGTGAATATCTACTGATTCTGTACACCAGCGCTAATATCTAAAACTGAGGAGACTTCCCTATTGTAAACAAATTGTGGAAATATTGATTGGCATTACAAACGTACTCGTAATCTTTACTGTACAAACACCGTGTTTTGTTTTTGTTCTCTCAAAATAATATGTTGATTACAGATCAATAGCAATAAGGGTTTTAATTACGTGTCTAACATTTTTTGGGCGTTTGAGTGTATATTCGTGCTCAGTTTCAAGACATGAATGAATTCATAAATAAAGGGTTGGTGTTATGCTTTTATTCATGCTAAACAAAAAAAAAGGATTCAGAAATTAAACAAAGAACTAATTTCCAAAAATTTCTTGTTCAATAACATAACAAAAATCGTGGAAAATCACAATTTTCAGATATTTCAAAATATAATTTAAAGTTTGTGGTAAAAATTAAATTTTCTTGGGTAATAGCCACTTTAAAAAGAATCTATGGACTGACCAGTGTTTAGATTAGCGGCCGTACTGAGCCGCACAAGCGCGATGTCGTTGGCGAAGTTGCCCGTTTGAGAGTATTGAGGATGCAGGAATATCCCCTCCACGTCTATGTTCTGAGGAGGGGGGATACAGACCTCGCCCTCGCCGCTCGTCTCGCACCTTTCTTCCCCCCTCAGCTCGTGGTACCCCAAACTGACGCTCACCCTACAAGAGACGGAAAGTATTTCTAAAGGATGACTGTCAACTTGAAAAAAGTGGCGTTCTGATAAAGAAAATGACATTTTAAGCCACGATGTAAAAAAAAAAAATGGAAAACAAGCTTTTCGTGTCATATTATAAATCCGGCGGTCGCTACTTTTTACGTTTAATAGGGCGCTTGCGCTATGCGAACAGGCGTAATGGCGGTCGGAAACAAGATGACAACTAAAATGGTAGCAATGATGGAGTCTCCAAGATGGTGCAGAAGATAGAAAACAAAATGGCGCAAAGATGGCGAACCGAAAACAAAATGGTGACTGGAAACAAGATGGCGACCAGAAACACGTGACCGGAAACAAGATGACGGTGGTCACGTGACCGGAAGTGCACCTTCAGCACCTGCGGACACCTGGCGTAGAACCGGAACTTTCTTCCTACTTTCAGATGGGCAGAGCACTTTTGATAAAAGCACCAAACTTGGCTTATTCGAGGGTGATATACTAAGAGTCATTTCCGTAGGCAAAGGCACGCGCTAGAATGCCAAAGATAACGTTCTATAAACTTAAAAAAATAACAAACAAAGCATTGCTATTAAAAGCTTGTTGGTTGGTTATAAAATAAAATATACGTGTTGCAAAATAATAATTGCCTAAACGTTTTGCGGAATTCAAGGCAATTTTTGACGTATAGTTAAACAAAATAAATTTTAGTTCAGTATTTTTGGTTTAAGGCTAAGGGCTCAGTCACGTCGGAACGTTTTGAAAGTTGGGGGGGGGGGGGGCAAATCGATTAGTAGATTTTGTTGGGTACAGCTGCTGGGGTCCTGGGCGAAGCCCCAGCCGGCAGAGGCTCTTTTCGCCGAAGGCGAAAAAATTTCACTATACTACAGTTATTTCGTCATGTTTTAACTGCACTCGGACTCAGTAAACGATGTTTTACATCAACTATCTGCGATCTAAAAACTAAAAAAATTAATCTTAAGTGGACCATTTTAAATAACATCATACAGGCAAACATATTTTTGTTTTACCCTCTTTAAAAAAAAAAAAAAATACTAATTGAAGGCTGTTTAGTACGTTTCATATTTAAAATAACAATATCAATTTAATCTTTAACACCATAAAATACGAAACACTACACACACACTTACACTTTACTTTACACTTCACACTACACTACTTACACTCTCAAGAGGAATAATCTCCAAAGATGACAAAACCCCTATCTAATCAACCAGCCTATAACTATAGGCAATATGAGTGTCCCCAAAATGTGTGCCTTCAAAAGTCACCCTTTATGAGCTAACGCTCGGTATGGGTATAACCTCGCATGGGAAATGTTACCCAATGCGATGAAGACTACTACTGACTGAACAGTGAACGCATGACGATGCGACACGAGCGAACCAAATCCCAACTTGCGTCTACCAATAACTCTAGCAAATCATTCAAAGGGATGTTTAGATTACACGTGAGTCTGAGTCACGTGTTTACTCTTACTGAAGTGAGTGATCGGCACACAGTACAAGACGGGTGGCTTGTTATGAAGATAAAATAAATACATTTTTGTAGGATGCCCGCAGGGTACACATCAGATTAGATAGACGGTTCAGGCATGGGGTACGTCAGCCAACCTAACATTCCTGCTATTAATAAAACTTGGCTGTCGGGATACGCCGTGTCGATTGTCATTAAAATGCTGACGTTTCGAACTGATTGCACAGCTCATCTTCAGAGATGTGAAGAGGAAATCACTGGGCAGAACCTACTCGATCCAGCTCGACCCAGTGAATGACAAAGTACAATTGTGTGCAACCTCCTTTATATAAAACCATGACGCATGCGCGTTTAATCAACATTGATATTTCTAGTTTGTTCTGCACGTGCTTTCCTCTTCACATCTCTGAAGATGAGCTGTGCAATCAGTTCGAAACGTCAGCATTTTAATGACAATCGACACGGCGTATCCCGACAGCCAAGTTTTATTATTGACTCGGGCCGTGAAAGCCTACGACAAATTCCTGCTATTGTTGGGTTGTTTCTTCCTGGAAATGAATTGTTGACAAGATCATCCGACGTTGCTTTCCCAAAAAGTAGAGAACAAGTATTGATTTTTTAATTCTAAAATCTGCCCCCCTATGCCCCCATGGCATGAAAGTTAGGGGGGGCAATGCCCCCCTTGCCCCCCCCCCCTGTTCCGACGCCACTGTAGGGCTCGTCAACCGTTACGTAATTCGCTTACAATGATGATTCGTTGTTCTTAGGAATGCAATGGGCCGCCGTTAGCACGTATCTGTCGTTGATCAATGTCCCTCCACATGTAAAGCGATCGCCTCTCCCTGAGGAAAACAAGGAACAACGCGTTATTGAATTCTTCAGAATTATACATACGCTTGGTAAACTTTTGATTGTTTGAATATTTGTTTTTAAATGCACGTTTGAAAACAATTTGTGATGTGTCCGTGAAAGCTAGCTCCCAGAATCACTAAAATACTCCCTATTTGATGACATTGTCAGAAACCTAATCTGTATCTGTACACAATGAAATATTTCTCTCGAAAAAACTCGCTTTACGTGTTCTTTTACTTTTCAAATTGGAAATGTTATAAGCAAGAATTATTTTAAAGTTTTGAATGTGCACGCACATTAACAATTCTCTTCAACATTTACCAAAAATTATCTTGCATGATGAGTCCCAAATCTGTAGTTTATCAAATTTTATTTAATCTTCTATGTTAAAATTGATGTTGGCCACACCCCCCTTCGTTGTATGGAGCTTGCTCTGTTGTCTACCTCCTTCAACATTCATCAAATATGCGTTTTGTATGTGAATATTAACAATAACGTTTTAAATAAATTCATCATAACAAATGATTGTATTAATAATTGAAAACTACCCGTACGGAAAAAATTTGCCAACATTTTCTAACAAATACATAACCAAACGGTGTATACCAATCCAAACAATTTTAATCTCATTTCCTTTCTCCATATTCATTGTGCTTCAAATGGCAACCATGTGTAAGCAACGGTGTCGTAAAGCAGCAAACATTAAAAAACATACACATACACAAACCATTACAAACAAAGAGTGTGAACCTACAATAACAAATGCTAACCAAATCAAACATTTACAAACTAGATGAGCCAACCATTTCTTATCAAAGCAAACCTTGTGCGTACATTTACAAACCAATCCAAACCATGGTGATCAAATCTGTATACCAATCATCACCATTTTGCACGAAAGCAAACCATTGGAACCAGCGCGATCTGTGAGCTAAATGTGTAAACGAAAAACTAAAATAATAAGTTTGATTGATATGATATCGATTTAATAAACTTGTTAAGTTATTTGGTCTTAATTTTTGACACCAGTCGACTGACTGTAGGCGGATACAAAATATGTATTAATTACAAGAAATTATAAAGTTTCTGTCCCAAGGGCTGGCTGTACGGCAGTAAAAAGGTATCGGTTTTGTAGACAACTGGCAGTATAAATTTATATGTAGACAAAATACGTAATATAAATTTTAGTGCTGGACCAGTAACAATCTGGTGCCGGTTATTAATACAAGAATACATTCAACGCAAGGGAAAACGCAGATAACGGAACGGTGACGAGACGGCAATCATGAAAACACGCGAACCGACACACGGCAGTAAACATGCATTAGTGGTATTGTTTCAATTAGTTACAAAAGCACATTTTTGTGTTTACTGGGAAGGAAAGCAGTGGTGATTAAATGGTTACTAGTCACCAATTGCTACCAACACAAACCATCGTACAGGCCATAACGATAACGAATGTTGGGTTGCGTTGCGTTGGATAATTTTGGTGATGTGAATATACACGTTACAATACTTATCAAAATACTAGGAAAACGCTAAAGTCCCGCCGCGTTGATGGATGAGCGTTTTTTTTTTTGCGTTTTGTGCGTTTGTTTGCACTTTTCCTTTGCAAGTGCTTTTTGAATGCATTGTGGAGGTGATTGTTGTCAAGTTTCTATTGTTATTTGTTAATTGGTATTATAAACTTCAAAAAACTCATATTAAAACCTTTATTTCTGTAGATTCTGACTAATTTTTTCAACTTTTTCTTTCAAAAGGTACTACATCACCATAACCTTAATGTCCATGTGAAATCTGAACGTTGTAGCCCTACCCGTTTGGTCAGAATCGGCCCAAATGTGACGAAAATATCGCACTAAAAATTGAAAAACTAATATTAAAACCTTTATTTCTATAGATTCTAGCTAACTTTTTCAACTTTTTCTTTCAAAAGGTACTACATCACCATAATCTTAATGTCCATGTGAAATATGAACGTTCTAGCCCCACCAGTTTGGTCAGAATCGGCCCAAATGTCACGAAAATATCGCACTAAAAATCGAAAAAAATCGTAAAAGTACGATATTTATGAGAAATATTTCTTCGATTGTACCCAAAAACAATACACCTCTAAGTTCAGAGAAAACGAAGGTCCGGTCAAATTTTCATCAAGATCGCGTATGCCGTTTGCCCGGAATCGAGCGAACAAACAGACGGAAAAACAAAAAAAAAACAAAAAAAAAAAAAAAAAAAAAAAACACCCGAGCTAAATTTTTTGGGGGGTCAGTGAAATTGAAGTCTTCGCTTCCGCTCGCTACGCTCGCTCGCTCATCCAATAATAACAGGTTGGTTATCATTTGGTTCGTAAATGTAATCAGTGGTCATGTTATTTTTACTAGTCACTAATTTTTGCTACCAACACAAACCAACGTACACCATTTCGATAACGAATGTTGGATTGCGTTGGTATATTTAGGTGATGTGAATATACACGTATATACAAAACAAAACAATATATATACACTCACCGAAATATACCAACAGGTCGGTTATCATTTGGTTCGTCAAGATTATCAGTGGTGATGTAATTTTTACTTGTCACTAATTATTGCTACCAACACAAACCAACGTACACCATTTCGATAACGAATGTTGGTTTGCGTTGGTATATTTTGATGATGTGAATATACACGTATATACAAAACAAAACAATATATATACACTCACCGAAATATACCAACAGGTCGGTTATCATTTGGTTCGTCAAGATTATCAGTGGTGATGTAATTTTTACTTGTCACTAATTATTGCTACCAACACAAACCAACGTACACCATTTCGATAACGAATGTTGGTTTGCGTTGGTATATTTAGGTGATGTGAATATAGTACACGTATATACAAAACAAAACAATATATATACACTCACCGAAATATACCAACAGGTCGGTTATCATTTGGTTCGTCAAGATTATCAGTGGTGATGTAATTTTTACTTGTCACTAATTATTGCTACCAACACAAACCAACGTACACCATTTCGATAACGAATGTTGGATTGCGTTGGTTTATTTAGGTGATGTGAATATACACGTATATACAAAACAAAACAATATATATACACTCACCGAAATATACCAACAGGTCGGTTATCATTTGGTTCGTCAAGATTATCAGTGGTGATGTAATTTTTACTTGTCACTAATTATTGCTACCAACACAAACCAACGTACACCATTTCGATAACGAATGTTGGTTTGCGTTGGTATATTTAGGTGATGTGAATATAGTACACGTATATACAAAACAAAACAATATGTATACACACACCGAAATATACCAACAGGTCGGTTATCATTTGGTTCGTCAAGATTATCAGTGGTGATGTAATTTTTACTTGTCACTAATTATTGCTACCAACACAAACCAACGTACACCATTTCGATAACGAATGTTGGATTGCGTTGGTATATTTAGGTGATGTGAATATACACGTATATACAAAACAAAACAATATATATACACTCACCGAAATATACCAACAGGTCGGTTATCATTTGGTTCGTCAAGATTATCAGTGGTGATGTAATTTTTACTTGTCACTAATTATTGCTACCAACACAAACCAACGTACACCATTTCGATAACGAATGTTGGTTTGCGTTGGAATATTTTGGTGATGTGAATAATTGTACACGTTACAATAATTGCTTACAAAAATATATTAAGAGGTTGGTTATCATTTGGTTCGTAAAAGTAAGCAGTGGTGATGTAAATTTTTACTAGTCACCAATGCTTACCAACACAAACCAACTGTGTAGTGAAACTTGGTTTGAGATGTAGCACAAAATATGGTAATGAAAATAATTATTTTGGCGTGTTGTTAAAGGGGCTAAAAACCTCAATTTTTTTTTTTACCACGTGATCTATAGCACAATACTACACTAAAATAACCGTTTAACAAATCATATCTTTTATAACTGTGATTTAACACGAATTTTTGAATTTTTTGATCCAGATATTTGTGAAAATTGGTGTTTTGGGAAATTTCTTAAATCGGCTTCAACCTGCTTCATTTTTGGTCCACATAGATACTAGAGCATAGTACCAATCTAAAATGCCCATTTATAACATCGTGTCTTGAAACTGTGCACAAATATACCCTCAAACACGCAAAAATATGCATTCCAAAATCACACCCGTGGTAATCAGCATTATTTTGACCGAACCACTTGCCCAAATTACAAAACAAAATATAGAGAATTTACAAAAAAAGGCTGTAGAGTACGTCAATAATGGCCAATATTTTTTTGATCAAAATCCTCCAAGGTCACGGGGCATAAAGATCGTCCCCGTGTTATTTCTAATGGGAGATTTTTGCCGATGGGACCTAGCTCTAAAAATATAATGTTTGACAATTTTTTTGGGAGGTCATGGTGGCCCCAATAATTTTTCTGTTAATTGCTAAATTCAATACTAATTAGCCTGAATGAAATATATATTTTGAGTCTAGCGGTTAAATACCCCTTTAATACGACTAAAAGGTTATGTTAATGTCTTCAAATTTTGGTGTTTTGATTTCGTTGTTGAAGTTCGGTTCTCAATGATATACAATGGGTGATGTAAAATAGGCCTTGGTTTACACGTTATGACTTCGTTGTGACTAGAATGTTTGAAATCTTTTCCGTATTGGTATATTTAAATAACTCTAATCAAACAAAGACGAAAGAAAACTTAAACTTAAAGTTAGCAAAAAGTGTTCAATAAATTAAAAACTCTCATCTCTAAACTTAATATCCTTATTACTAAAAAGATTGTATTAAAAACGAAAACGTTGAAAACTTATAACACACAAATTCAATGAATTACAATTTCTTATTTGTATGTGCATTAGTGTACTGTACTTAGATTGACTGTCCTCCTTGTCTGTAAATTAATTTATATAACTTAATGGGATATACATTAAAATCAATTCTCAAACATATATTTGTGAAGTTTCTTACACGATCTTATCCTGAGCCGCGCCATCCATGGAAACTCGTCTATGGAAGCCTTATCACCATTGATGATTCTGTCTCCAAAGGCCTGTCCACACATCTTGTTGATCAGTCTTATGTTGCGGTGCCGGCTAACATCTTGAGGCGCGGGGCTGCCGGGTTGTGAGGTGATGGCTGTTTGAGCGTTGCAGCACACTAGAGGGTGGTTACTCTGAGGACAACAATGATAATAATCAAATGAGATTGAATTTGTTACATTGCCATTATTTCAGCTGAATCGGGTCTCCAAGTGCTAAATAAAGATTGTACAATTCTAAAAAAAATCGTGACAGTGCGGGTAGAGCGTAGTGGGGGGGGGGGCTTATTTAACTTCTCAAATGCATACATTTTCACTTTTCCTATTCTGATTTTACTAATTACGATATACATTCAGACAAGCATCAAGTAATTGCTTTGCTGATCGTAGACTTGCTAATGGATAATGTTACCCATGGTATAATTGATAGTAAATACACAAAACGTTTTTTCACCTTTACTTAAGATAAATTACATGTTTACTGTTAGAAAAAGTTGGTTACTTGTTTATAAAAAAGGTTAATTAGTTTTGTAACTTTATTATTAGTTGCTATTTAAAAAAATAACAGTACAACACATGTCACGACACAACACCGTATATCGGGACGTCTAGCAACTCTAAACTGCCTATAAAATATATGAAATGGCGAATTCAAATGGGATACTAAGGATATAACGTTTTTGTGTGTTTTTGTTTTTATTTTTTAATTTTTGCTAAAAACGTTTAATTTTAGATAAGTTATTACGGTTTAAACTAGGAAACGCTCAGTTGGACGCGTTGATAAGCGAGCACGTGCTATAGCTAGACCCACAATGCACATTTTTTTAAATTTTAAAATTTGCGACGTTCGCTGTCCACAGGGCCATGTTTCCGATATTATTTATTATTGCCAAGGTATTTGGGTAAACCCGTATGTAAATCTTTACTTTGTGGATAAAATCCACCGCCATCTAGAGGACCTTGACTCATTGGATAAAATATTTAAACTCTTTGGTGACAAATAATAGACTGCTTCCTCGAAAGTATTTTGATAACTTCTAGGTGGCAGTGCATTAGAAACTTCGCAAGTCTTTTCGTTGCCATGGCAACGTTACTTTTGTTATAATGTAATTTCCATTAACACTACTTTATCGGATCAAACTAAAATTAACATATTCGTGACCGGACGGACATTCTAAATGATTTGGCTATCTCAGATTTTGTCGCCGGTTAGTTTGAAAAAAAAAATCGATTAACTTTAATGTAACTTTTTAACTTTTTGAACGATTTTGCCACAAAACTAATGGCATTCAATCGAGAACAAAGCTTGCGGATGGTCAAAATTTCAACTCGATCCGAGCCTCCGTTCGAACGTTATGGAAAGACAAACAAACAAACAAAAAAACAAACAAAAAAAAAAAGAGTGACAAATTTTTTCCGGCAGAGTCAAATGGAAACGCTCGCTTCGCTCGCTAAATTAACCACTCAAAACTTGCGCTTAGAAAAAAAAAAAGTTTTTTTTTTACCCGCTCTTCAAGACGATAAACTGTTACGGTTAATCCGTTGTTCTGATTGTCTTGCGATAAGTGTCTCTGCTTCCAATGCAGAATTGACCATGGTTCGCATCCCGCTATACGCAGAATTTTAACTTCTGATATAGACTTTGGTCAATCATATTGGCTTGGCTTAGGAATGAGTAAACGGTGACGTTGGAGACGTCCTATACCTATGGCATCGAGGCACATAAAAGAAATAGAATCTGCGGTTCTTCCGAAATAGTCTTGTTGATTCTGGCTTCCTGCGGGTGGAATCGTGTTCAGATTGTAAGGTGGGAGTATCCTGTTTATTACACCGTTTTCTTGTTGGTCATTGTTAGCTCGTCGATGGCGTCGGCGTCCACAGGGTTGGCTTGGTTTGCTTTAAAAATTAAAGACCCTCAATAAAAACAAGTTTTGTGACTGAGTTGGAAGACTATAATAAATACGAATTTATTTATTGATTTATTAATATACATTTTTGAACACCTTTTAAACTTTGTTCGGTGGCTATAAGCAAGGTTTTAACCGTTTTAAAGATGTGCTATTTGATGCGATATGAGGATGTGACCAAGTGACTAAGTACCGCCGTTAGCTAAAAAAGAAATACAGTTATTCCGGGGAGGTTCATTCTATCCCCTGAGGGGGTATTTGTGCCCTTGGGTCTGTTATTGGGTGGAGCGGACTGTGGGTTTGGGTGTGAGGGGGAGGGGGAGGGGGAATTTACAGCAGAGCTAAACCGGCCATCCTCGGTGGCGCATAAGATTAGGACATTGGTCCGAAGCGTATGGCTCTACGAGGACGTGGGTTCGAATCCCGAATAAGGCATGTTTTTTTAAATCTTCTTAAATCGCTATCGATAACCAATCATCGTCTTGAATAGCCTTAGTTCATAAATAAAATAACACAAATCATAATCACCTGAAATCCACAGTGAAACTTGCGCAGTGTGTTGATTGTATCAGAGCTGAGGGAGCCTTCCTGCTGGAACAGCTTGTAGAGTGGGGGACAGTCTCGTATAGGGACACAGGTGCCGTTCCTTGTTTCCACCACACACGCTGTGTTGAGTTCGGCCCAGCCTACACAGTGGGGAACACACTCATTCAAGGATATTGTTGATTGTATCAGCGGTATATTTCCTCATGCATGTGGATTTACCTATCAATTATCATGTAAGCTAAATCTAACAAATTTTGAGTAGGCTCCATTCTATAAAACAGATAAAGGGTAACAAATTATTAAATACAATTCTCGAAAATTAACACATTTTTGATTGATCAATAGTAAGCTTCTATTCGAAAAAAAACAGTTTTATTAAAGACCTTATTTGCACAATAGAGACTCCTAAGCCAGTACTTTATTTAATCCGTAACACATACTGCAGATTATGCAATTTGGCCCGCTCCACTTAATTCATTGGTTATTCAATCAATTATTGAAGAATTGCTATTCGAGACGATGGGTGGTGATAGATGAACTAAATGCAAGATATAAACTCTTACCCAGATAGATACTATAATATTATAATGATGATATTTTGTTAAAGAACTACAGTTTTACACTTAGCATTAACATTATTTGCAAAACATAACAACTATGGAATGTGAAGCACATTTTGACTTATAATGCGCAGGATGCACGATTTGCTGTACCTTCCTGGAACTGTTAACGTATTTATGATGTAGATTATTAAGCGAGCGAAGCGAGCGTTTCCATTTGACTCTGCCGGAAAAATTAGTCACTGGTTTTGTTTTTTTTTGTTTGTTTGTTTTTTTTGTTTTTTTTGTTTGTTTTTTGTTTGTTTGTATGTCTCGCCATAACGTTCGAACGGAGGCTCGGATCGAGTTGAAATTTTGACCATCCGCAAGCTTCGTTCTCGATTGAATGCCATTAGTTTTGTGGCAAAATCGTTCAAAAAGTTAAAAAGTTACATTAAAGTTAATCGAAAGTTTTTTTTTCAAACTAAACGGCGACAAAATCTGAGATAGCCAAATCATTTAGAATGTCCGTCCGGTCACGAATATGTTAATTTTATTTTGATCCGATAAGTAGTGTAAGTTAGATGGAAATTACATTATAACAAAAGTAACGTTGCCATGACAACGAAAAGACGCGCGAAGTTTCTAATGCACTGCCACCTAGAAGCAATCAAAATACTTTCGAGGAAGCAGTCTATTATTTGTCAACAAAGAGTTTAAAAAGTTTTCCCAAGGAATCAAGGTCCTCTAGATGGCGGTGGATGCAATGTGGGTCTAGCTATAGCACGTGCTCGCTTATCAACGCGTCCAACAGAGCGTTTCCTAGTTATTATTAATCTGATAATTATGATGCTACTATGATGATTATGATATTATTATGATGATAGTGTGGAAAATACGATGTGGTGGCGATGGGGGGATCAAACATTCACCAGTTTATTATTTGTCTATTGGTCCGAGAAAAAAAAAACTACTGTGGTAAACATTTATAGACACCTTTTCGGGTGTAAAACTAGTGTGGATTGGGAAAATGTTACTATCATATTGAAGGAACCCAATGTTTTTAAGAGGAGACTAAAAGAGGCCGCAACAATGGATTTTGTTCCTGGTGCTGTCAGCCAGCCTAGTGCGGATTTCCCGCCGCTTTGGAGACCAGTGGTGCGCGAGCAACTAGGGCTGGCGATGCGCACAGCGGAGATGCTGCGTGACACCGAGAGACGTCAGTTCCCTCGCGTCTGAGGAAGGAAGCGGAGCTTCCGAAAATTTACGCACTTTTTGGTAAGTGTTTTATTTTTCTGACCGTGGTTATTGTTCGTGTGTTTGTGTTTAATTATATCTTCCCGGTCTAAGAGTCTTGGTTTTATAATTTATAGAAGGGTTACACAAATACGGGCACGGGAGTATTCATTACCTAAAATAGGGGGAAAGGCTTACCTTTATTATTCCTCACTTGTTATAGCCTTCTTTAATGGTGGAGGTGCCGGGTACATAGATATTTAACTTTCTGATAGTCTCCCCCCCCCTAACCACCAGCTTCACCAAACATATTCTGTGTCATTTTTAAACTGTTCGGAGCAATTCCGAGCAAAGCCAATAAAATCCGCATGCCAATCCGGCATCGTGTACGATTTTTATCGTAAAATGAAAAACAAGCACGGACGAACGGACAGATAAGTAATGCTCATAGCGAAGCATCGCTTTCTTATTTAGTACAACTAAGAATCAGTTTACATGAGAAATGTATCAAATGTAGACCGCAGAAGCACGAAATAAGAGCGCATCGAAAAAGAACAGTCGCTCATGAAGTACATCTCAAATCTTTACTTATACATTATTACTGTATTTAGGCACGCCGAAACCGAAGCAAAAGCACAGTGTGTTTGTTTGTAGTGTGCTGTTACGAATCCTCTCCTCACCCACTCCCCACAATATACCACCAACAAGCTTTCTTCCCCAAGATCTGACATAACATCACTGATTCTCTCTCTATCTTAAGGTGTATAACGACCAGACTAGCCAGCCTACACATTTTCAAGCGATTAAAGCAAAAGAGAATTAATCTGTTAAAACCTTCTTGGCAAATTAAATTTCCATATACCTCCCAAACATACAAGCCTTCATAAAACTTTTCAACCAGCCCTAAATCATCTCGAACTTCATAAAAATTCATGCATCAACAGATTGCGGAAGTAATTTAATACGTTAAAACCTCATGAAGGGACAAACATTGATCTCTACTCTCAAAATTTTGTTAAATTAAAATATGTACTCAAACTTTTGGATATAAACATTACGAGGATACGGCCAAAGTCGTTGTTAGACGAGTGAGTGAGCCATGTGTTCAGTACCGAGAAACATACCTTACTTCCCCCTACCTAAGGACTCTCTAGCCTATCATAAGCTAGAGTGGTGCATTATGGCCGTACAGTTGACTTGCCCTTATACCAACTAAACTCAAAACCCTATTAATACAAACTTAAAATGCAAATGTTCCCGGGTACTCAACACATGACTCTCTCAAACGTCTAGCAACGTGGCGTTTTCTTAGTATTTAAAAAATTATTAAACATGTTTTGAAATGCATATAACGCAGTGTAGTCTATCATCTGTGACAATACTATTGAAAACAGTCAGTACGCAATACGTGTAAATATTGCAAGGTTTACTCAATCTCCGAGCAGAATTTGGGGGTACCTTAAGCGTGCAAGATTCCATACATCTTTGTCACTGCATACAATCACAGCCACAATGATTCGATGAGAATGACTTCATCAAGAACAAAACCATTGTCGTTAAAATGAAACCTACACATTTCAAGCCTTTTTTCAATTTATTATTTTTATTCTTGTAGGTTTAAATCGCAACGGATTTTGCTCATTTTATTAGCAGTTCTCGGTTACCTGGTCACGGATGCCAGTTTAAAATTTCAGCTCAATCTATTTGGCCGGTCGGCTGTATGGGACCGGAAAAACAGATAAGACAGACATACATTTAACATTTGACAGACAGATTAGTCACGACGAAGACCCGATCAAGTGGCGTTATAAATCCTCATTCGCTTCGCTCACACGTCTAGTAATTTACTCACTAGATTATTTCCATTAGTCTCTTCTTTCATTCCCATTTTTTATTTTGTTTCAAGAATATCTCTTATTATTAATTTTCATTGTTAATAATTTTGATACACATTTAAATTGCTAATTTCAAATGTGTTTAAAGAGATACATAATTATTATTTTGTAAATAATAATTGTATATTTTAATGTATGTTGTCTGTACATTATGCTATGATTTGAAACTTGTGGAGTATTTCTACTCTGTTGTAATGCAATATAATAAAAATAAAAAAGCACGAATGCCGACGCGTAAACTCTTACTTGGTCTACTAGTAGGCCCACTGGCAGTGGCACATTCTAAAGATATCTTCTCCTGGCCTTGAATGTTGAAAACAAGCAAAAGTCAATTAAACTTCATTCTGTGTGAAAACCTTAAGACCCTCGTATAACTTATTTCAAAAAGTGATTTTACTCGACGAGTGATGTGTAGGCCTATAATGTATATAGGTAATGTAAATGAGTATAATTTAATTACTTAGTAATCTATCTATTTGTAATTGCAAATTAATCAATGTGTATAGGGTGTAGGTGTGTACAATGCTTATGTTTCGATGCACGTTCTTGTTACGGCATCCTATGTAATCCCACAGCTGCTAATACATACATTACAATAAAAGTACTGACAGCTGTTTTGGTTATGCAAGTTTGCTACTTACACGCTACGACCATGGACATGAAGGCTGCTAATATACCAAGGATCTTCATCGCGGTAGATCTAGGAGCAACTTTCGTCCATCGCCGTGAGAAGCTGTCAAACCACTGGTCGACTATCTTACTATGTCCTGATTCTCTAGCTAGCTTCACGAACAGCTGTTAGAACATCTTGTCTAGTTGAAATGCTTCCTTTTAGTTTTAGGTCCACTAAGACTTAGGCGCAAAACTGAGCTCTTTGGCCATTGAGATAACAGTGTGGTAGCTCAAGCGTTAAGCGCGAGACTCTGATTCGGGAGGTCCCGAGTTCGAATCCCACCACGGGCAACTTATGGCTGAAATGTTTTGCTGAATGTTTTTACAGTCGTTAATACGAATGAAATGGATCTAGTTGTCAAAGAATGCCCTCAGACATTCTCTTCACAATATCCAAGTTTAATAAATAAGACTCCTGTGGAAGGTGCATGCATTACACCCTGGGCAGAAGATTAGTTTTGTAACCGATTCATAGAAAAACACGAGTTGTCGATATGACATCGCTGCCCCGCACCTTTCTTCGGGTGGCACGACGAGGCGCTTGTCGGTTCTCACTTCTCAGTCTCTCAGACTTGGTTTACATTACTCGCTTTCTTACGCAGGTTGGTCGAAAACGAGGGTAATTTTAGCGAGTACCGCAATCAAGTAGCTACCACAGTGTCCACAGTTCAGTTTTTAACTCGAGTAAAAACTCGTAGTTACTCGCGTAACCAGCACTGATACGAGAAGATGTAAACAGAGGACGGTTGACTTCCGTAACTATCGTGACTCCATCTCCAGGAAACATAACCTAACATCTGATTGGATGAGCGAAGCGAAGACTTCAATTTCACTGACCCCCCAAAAAATTTAGCTCGGTTGTTTTTTTGTTTGTTTTGTTTTTTTTTTTTGTTTGTTTTTTTGTCTGTTTGTTCGCACGATTCCGGGCAAACGGCATATGCGATCTTGATGAAAATTTAAGGGAACCTTCGAAATCTCTGAACTTAGACGTGCCACGTTTTTGGGTACAATCGAAGAAATATTTCTCATGAATATCGCACTTTTACGATTTTTTTCGATTTTTAGTGCGATATTTTCGAGACATTTGGGCCGATTCTGACCAAACGGGTAGGGCTACAATGTTCATATTTCACATGGACATTAAGGTAATGGTGATGTATTGCTTTCTGAAAGAAAAAGTTGAAAAAGTTAGCCAGAATCTATAGAAATAAAGCTTTTAATATAAGTTTTTTGACTTTTAGTGCGATATTTTCGTGTCATTTGGGCCAATTCTGACCAAACGGGTGGGCCTTCAACGTTCATTTTATACATGGACATTAAGGTTATGGTGATGTAGTACCTTTTAAAAGAAAAAGTTGAAAAAGTTAGCCAGAATCCATAGAAATAAAGCTTTTAATATAAGTTTTTACGGTAAATAATACCAATTGACAGGTAACAAAAGAAATTTGACAACAATCACTTACAATGCGTAGGTAGCAAAACAAAGCACTTGCAAAAGTAAAGATATCCCACGCAAACTAAAAACTTTAAAAAGCTCATCCATCAACGCGGCGGGACTTTAGCGTTTTCCTAGTTTTCAGCTTCAAATCAATTTAATTAAGCATGTCTGCATTTATAGTCAGTGATGCATTACTCTCTACTTCAAATTTACTGTTAGCCTGACTTGTGAACATACGTGATATTGTAGGTTAGGTTGATAGTAAGGCGTGCAACGCTCTGCGTGTTAAGGTTGAAAACAATATGATAACGAGAGTAAATTGAAATTAATGAAAACTCAAAAAGGGTTACCCCATTAAAATCTACTCGCGTTCAACTGTAGTAATATAAACCAGGTCTCACCTACTCGCACACTTGTAGTCAGTGGCCTTACATTGTTGATGGTGGACCTGGTACGAAGTATGAAACGAAACGTAAAACCCTAATAAAAGGATTTAAAATAGTCAACCGAAAAGCTTATCCATCAACGCGACTGGAACAATCGTTTGCGAAGCGGTCTAGTACGAACTAATACAAGACCAATCTATCATTCGACAACCAGTGAATCAAAATCTCCGTCAATCAGTGAATGCGTACGGAAGAGTAAAAACTGTTAAATTTTAGTGTTACAGCAGGTCATCTATCAAAACTTAAGTCAATTAATCATTTGATCTTGAAATCAACCATTCTTTCAAAACTTAAGTCAATTAATCAGTCAAAAAATCAATATGTACCACTTAATTTATTAGCAACTAATGGCTTAATAAATCAGTGAATCAACCGGTAATTAATCATTTAATCAATCAGTCAAAAAATCATTCAATTAATCCCACGGTTACACATCAATCATTTATATATACTATATTTTATTGGTCAATCATTATTTTAATTGCTTAGTTAACAACTATCTTAAAAATCTAATAAAAAAATTTATCGTGGGAATTAAACCTGTTATAGGGTGCAATATGCAATGCAATGCAATATGCTTCAGGTAAACTTGGTATATTGCGGATAGGACAATTGTGAAGGGATATCCGAGGGCTGTTTAAGAGGACTCAATCCCTTGAATTCGCATTAACGACTGAGGAAAACCTAAAAAAAAAATCAGTCAGGATTACCAGTCTCGATGGGATTCGAATCCGGGACCTCCCGAATCAGAGTCGGTAATCTTATAAATTAATTATTCAATCATTCAATCATTCAATCAGTGAAACAATCAATCAAACAACCAGCTCAAAGCATTTATTCCGCGCTGTTGGTCGATTCGATCATTTAGTGCTTGACTAACTGACTTGATTCATTTAATGAATGATAGACTGACTGTGACTGGACATAAATATTGACACAAACATTGACACTTTCAAAATTAAAGTAACCCGAAATCTTATTAACACTCCGTTCTACAGCATCGATGAATACTTCGGAACGTAGGAGAAAAGGATATTTAGTAATTCTTCCTCCGATGCATCCACTCTGGCTATTATACCGTTTAACTTTTATTAATGTCAATGGTGCCATGTTGGTTTGTTTTTCACCACCCTTTATTCCATTATTTTTATATTTGGTATTTATTTATACTAATTATTTCATTGTTAATTATGATCCTTGCATTGATTCTTTGGTAAGGTTGAAGAATAATAAAGGCCTTATTAATTTATATACTAGGAAAACGCTAAAGTCCCGCCGCGTTGATGGATGAGCTTTTTAAAGTTTTTAGTTTGCGTGGGATATCTTTACTTTTGCAAGTGCTTTGTTTTGCTGCTTACGCATTGTAGGTGATTGTTGTCAAGTTTCTATTGTTTCTTGTCAATTGATATTATTTACCGTAACAAACTTATATTAAAAGCTTTATTTCTATGGATTATTCTGGCTAACTTTTTCAACTTTTTTTCAAAAGGTACTACATTACCATAAACTTTATGTCCACGTATAATATGAACGTTGTAGCCCCACCCGTTTGGTCAGAATTGGCCCAAATGGCACGAAAATAAAGCACACAAAATCAAAAAACTTATATTAAAAGCTTTATTTCTATAGATTCTGGCTAACTTTTTCAACTTTTTCTTTCAAAAGGTACTACATTACCATAACCTTAATGTCCATGTGAAATATGAAAGTTGTAGCCCCACCCGTTTGGTCAGAATCGGCCCAAATGTCACGAAAATATCGTACTAAAAATCGAAAAAAATCGTAAAAGTACGATATTCATGAGAAATATTTCTTCGATTGTACCCAAAAAGGCAAAAACAATACACCTCTAAGTACAGAGATTTCGAAGGTCCCCTCAAATTTTCATCAAGATCGGATATGCCGTTTTCCTGGTAGAGAGTTAACAAACAGACAGAAAAACAAACAAACAAAAAAAAACAAACAAACAAACAAACAAACAAACAAAAAAACACTCGAACTAAATTTTTTGGGGGTCAGTGAAATTGAAGTCTTCGCTTTGCTCGCTACGCTCATCCAAAAATTAAGGTTCTGTATAAAGATCATTACAATCGGATAAAGCATGTAGATGTTATAGTCAAAGAAATTGTTTTTAAATCGAAAACAGTAAAATTGCGATTTTCATGAGAAATAATATTTCGATTGCGCTTAAATTTCACACAAATATATTAATTCATAAAATTAAGGTTCATTGAAAAAATCATTATGATTGGATAAAGCATAAAATAGGCACAGATAATAGAGTACACGACGTAGTGTACTCTGTTATCTGTGATATAGGTGTTATAAGTCGAAGAAATGTTTTTTAACTAGGAAAACGCTTAAGTCCCGCCGCGTTGTTGGATGAGCGTAATTGGTGCATTGAGCTGCCATGTGTTATGCGGATTTTCTGTTGTTGTGTGAAAAAATCATTGCTAAGTTGAAGATTTTTTTTTAAATTAAATTAAATTAAATAAAAAATTAACTTATTTTTTAAAAAATAATCGTAATTTAAGAAATGGAAAAAATCTTAATAATGAAATTTTCATAAGAAATAATTATTCGATTGCGCACAAATTTTACACGAATATATGAAGTCATAAAATTAAGGTTCTGTGAAAAAATCATTACAATAGAATAAAGCATGTACCCACATAACACTCAATATTGTAGGTATATCATTTTAAGTGCTCGTGATAATGTCAGGATATTGATGTAAACACGTTTGTACAATATTCGTCGGGAGGTTCAGTACTTTCAATTTTATTTGTTTTTATCAAATATCTCTACAATGTCGATAGAATATTGTTGTTTTAACATTTGAAATCTCAGCGGTTTTATTACCTGGCTTTTTCATACAATATCCCTGCAATATCGCTAGGATATTCTTCTTTAAAAATTTGAAATCTCAACGGTTTTTGTGGCGTGGGGTAGCTTGTCCTGTCCTGTCTGTTGCCATTCGACGATCAGTCGTCGGGAGAGAAAGACGTGTACTTGTGGCCGTTGTGTTCAGCATGATTTAGCTTGATAATAAAAATCAGCAGAGGGATTCTATACCACTGAGATGAGTGAGTGAATTGTGTTACTTAAATCTTGGATTAACAATTTGCTTTTTTTAAACAGTGACAAGATCTAGCAACACACGTCGAGAAAAACTAGACTCACCTAACTTTACATCGTTTTTTCGCGTTACAATGTGTGACAAGCAAAATCGTATTGTTATATACCATGTATTCTTGCTAAAACTAAGCTACAAACACACATTATGTGATATGTGGCAGAAAAGCTTTGTGTTGGTAAACACCACATGTGCTTAGTTCACTAATGTAAGTGAATAGTAACTGGTGTGTATAACTGGCAGGCCACCACACTGGTTTAGCAGAGCAGGTGTGTGAACATAAATCGAATATAATACTTGATATTGTGTGAACCAAAATAGAATATCCAAAAATGGGAAAAAGAATATTGCATGATGCTTGGAGCAATATAATACAATATCCCCACAATATTAATCGCAATATTGTGTGACGCTTATTTATCTTTTAGTTTGACGGACATTTCTATATTATTACAATATTGTTAAAATAATTCTAGATGTTGTATGTACATTGTTTAAATATTCACAGTATATTGAGTGTTATGTGGGTAGGTGTATTAGTCAAAGAATTGTTTTAAAAATAAAAAAAAACGTAAAATTTCGAATTTTATGAAAAATAGTTTTTCGATTGCGGTCAAATTTCACACGAATACCTATATTCATAAAATTAAGGCTCTGTGAAAAAATCATTAAAATCGGATAAAGCATGTAGGTGTTATAAGCTGAAGAATTTTTTTAAAAATCGAAAAAATCGTAAAATTGCGATTTTCATGAGAAATAATTTTCCGATTGCGCTCAAAAACGTGGCAGTTCTTGGTTCAGAGATTTCTAAGTCCTCCATAAAATTTCATCGCAAATAAAGTATCGGTTTAGCCGGAATCGTGTTAACAGACATACAAAAATACAAAAAAAACATTCCGGATTCTTTTCTCTAGTTTAAACAGAATGGAATCTTCGCTTCACTCACTACCCTCAAACATGAGGTGATGAGAACTAAATTCAATACCAATTTATACAAGGAAGCTTCCCAAACGCTTTTTCAGGCGCGTTGTTGGATGAGCGTTATTTTTTTAAACGAAAAAAGCGTAAAAATTCCGATTTTTATGAGCAATAATATTTCGATTACGCTCAAATTTCACACCAACATATTAATTTATAAAATTAAGGTTCTGTAAAAAAATCATTACAAACGGATAAAGTGAGTATAGGTGTTATAACTCGAAGATTTTTTTTTTTAAATGAAAAAAGTGTAAAATTGCGATTTTTACAAGAAATCATTTTTTGATTGCGCTCAAATTTCACCCCAAAATATGAATTTATAAAATTAAGGTGCTGTGAAAAAATCATGACAATTGGATAATGCATGTAAGTGTTACAAGTCGAAGAAATGTTTTAAAAATCGAAAAAATTGTAATATTGCGATTTTCATAAGAAAACATTTTTCGATTGCGCTCAAATTTCACACGAATATATTTATTAATAAAATTAAGGTTCTTTGAAAAAATTATTATAATCGGATAAAGCGTGTGGGTGTTATAAGTCGAAGAACTTTTAAAAAAATCGAAATAAATCGTAAAATTGCGATTTTAATGAGAAATAATTTTTCGATTGCGCTCAAAAACGTGGCAGTTCTAAGTTCAGCGATTTCAAAGGTCTCCAAAAAATTTGATAGCATTGAGTATCGGTTTTCGGAATTGTTCGCAG